>JAWZYV010012817.1:0-245520 GCA_038373885.1 Cheiracanthium punctorium | reverse complement strand
ATTTCATTTCCGAGAGTCAAAAAAGTTAATCATTTGCGTAACAAAATTAGCTATTGCAAATGACAATGACTTCATTTTGACGTTATACTTAACAGCTTTTTCCAGATTTAAAAGTTTATTTATTTATTTCATCTTATAAATAAAAATGAAATTCTGTTTGTGGATTTGATTAGTATACAAATCCACAAAAATGGACCTATCAGCCTGAAATTTTGCACAGATATGTAAAATAATATAGAATAAATTATAGTCCACTTTAAAACTTTGAAAGTCCACCCGTTCCCCATTTAAGAGATTTTTTATGTTTTCCACGCAGAAAGCTTTCCGTAATTGTAAACCCTGTAGTGAAAAAAGTATGAAATAAGCATCATTATTGCCATGTGCGAAGATTTTGCCGAATAAAATGTTTTAAATTCTTAAAGTAAAAATAAAAGAATAATAATAATTTTTTTTTTAAGTTTATATTTGTAAGGTTATTTTTTTTTAATTATAATATCGTGTGCATGGGAAATCAGAGCAGGAATGTAATGTTTTATACGCAAAACAATAAGAAATGAAGATTTCCGAGGCTAATATGTAAAATTTTTTAGTTTGGCGGAAAATAAAATGGCTAATATGCCGATTTTGAGAAAGTGAGTTCTAGCGGTTTGCACAGTTTTCGGCTTGGCGCAATTTACTGAGAGCTTAAGGAAATAGATTTTTGAAAACAAGTGCATAGATTTTATTAGAATACAGCGTTAAATTCTGATAATCCGTACAGAAATAATGCAGTTATTAAGGGATTTCGAGCAATCTATCTTCAGAATTCTCGCCAATTGAGTATATTGATTTAAGTTAGGGGAATTCCGCCAAATTTTAGAAAATTGAAATCTTCGCATTTAGTACATCGGAGTAACGATGAATAAAACACGTTATACGTTGATAATTTAAAATATGCGGCTATTAAGGAATTCCACTTTTGAAATAAATGCCTGCTTTACTTATTGGCGGTCAAACCATTTCCCATTTTGATTGCTGCTAAGTCAATGCTTCTAATGATTCCCTGAAAAAAATTTGCAAAATGGCGTATGTTGGCCCTTTGGCGATACTTAGATTTGAAACTGTATTTGAGACTGGTATATATAATAACACTGGTTATAGATAAAAATGAATGTTGGTATGTGTGTATGAGGTTGAAAAACTCCAGCACCGTTTGACCGATCACCATGAAATTTGGTTGACCTAAGTCTTTTATCATGGAGAAGGTTTTTATGGTATCCGTTTTCCTCTAACTTGCCACTATATGGCGCAGCAGAACGTCGAATTCTATTCCGTTTAGCCGTTTGCTATGCGAATATCGTCCAACTGATTTCGATGAAACTTGGTACACGCAGATATTAGAAAACGGGGAATATTTTTCACTATCCATTTTGCTGTAACTTGCCGCTAAATGGCACTGCAACGCATCAACCTCTATACCGTTCGACCGGTCGGCATAAAAAATTTTATACTTACACATTTGAGCACGAATAATATATTCTAACAGTGTTCCTTTTGATGTTACACACTATTAGATGGCACTGCAATGCATTATTGTTTTAACTCGCCACTAGATGACCCTGCACAGGCCAAATTCCTGACCATTCAAACGGTCGCTATGAAAATCAGTATACATAGCTATTTGAACAATGAGAATATTTTGGCGTTATCCATTTTGCTACAACTCGCCACTTGACGGCGCTGTAGCAAATCATTACTTTAATTAATCACTAGATGGCTGAACACATGAACTTCAGGACTGTCCAGCCGATCATCATGAAAATTCGTATACATTGATATCTGAATGCGAAGAATATTTCCGCCGTATCCGTTTCATTAAAACTCGCCACTAGATTGCGCTACTCCGCATCGCCTTCTGCATCGTACAAACCATTGCCTTGAAATTCGGTATTGATGATTAACGAATACAATATAACGCGATATCCATTTTGATATATCTCTTTATTACAATAAATAGTAATCACAACAAATCGTAATATCGAAAAGTCCATTCATTCCCGTGCGAAGAACGGGTACTTCAGCTAGTACGATAATAATAAGAAAAGATAGGATAGTATAGTTCCAACATCTGAGATGAAGGCATAATTCGCTCAGTATCTCGGTGTGATTCAGGCACGTATCCAAAAAAACATTTCGGGGGGGGGGGTCTAAACAGTAAAAAAGGCAGAATTTCACACAAAAATAAGTATATCATTACCATTTTAGTAACAAAAATCCAAATTTCGGGGGGTGGGTCCGGACCCCCTGGACCTCCTCCCCTAAATACGTCCTTGGTGTGATTTTACTTTTATTTGGAAGACTATGAGACTTATTTTGAGGTAGAAGGAAACTTACTTTTTACTAGAATTAAAGTTGGTTTATTTTTATTTATTTATTTATTTTTCATTTTATAAAACTAGAAATTATTCAATTTACTAATCACAGACTTTTGATGTCCACGGGATCATGTGCAATAGTCCCTCTCATTCACCTGTCTCCATCACCGGCTTGGTTGTAAATAAATTGTTTAATGCAACTATTATAAGATAGAAAATATTTAGGCGTATCCTAGGACCAGCATTTTTTGTAGGGTGCCTATACTGCTGAACCTTGTTAACGCAAATCAGGTTAGGCACCCATCTTGTTTACGCAAAAATTCACGAGCAATAAATAGTTTTTGGAGTGATTGCAATCAGTGGCGTACCCAGGAATTCATTTTGGGGGGTGCATATCGTCATTACCATGAAAGAAGTTATGTATCACTGGGTGAAATCTAAAGAATATCCCATTATGGACGCCCATATAGGGGCTCGCCATCCCCTCCTCCCCATCACAGTCACCGGTATAGTAAATAATCTTGTATCATACTAAAATCTTTCAAATTAATTAAGTTTTCAAGTATTTGAAAACTCAAGATGAGCTCATCAAAATACATGGACGGCTCAAATTACCACCCATGTATATAAGTTTCTTGTTTCTCCCATTTAAACCTGTTCAAGAATTAATATAATTTTTATAAGTTATTAAAGGTTACAAAATTTAAGATCATGAGAAAAAGTGATAAAGATACCATAAGAACGAAAATTTGTATCTACCAGAAGCGGCGGAATCCCACATCGTTTAAAATTCGATAAAAGTCATTTACAGGGCCGATCCCACGGGGGGGTGTGGGGGGGTGAGACCCCCCCCCCCACTTAAAATGCAGTCGGCAAAATTGCTATTCCAAACTTCTCATTCTAGTATTCAAAAGAGTTTTTAATCGGCACTTTTCCTAACTTTTGTCATTTTGATGTCCTACTCCCAGTGCATACAAAACCGAGTGAGAAATTCCTTTCTCATTTGCATCAGTCAAAAGAAAGAAGTGGGAATGGATAAAGAGCGCTCGGCCCTGGGTGGCCAGATACACAAAAGGGGGAGTCGGAGAACCTGCTCTCTGCAATTGACACCACATACGTCCCATGACACCTGTCTCGGCATTTTTCCCTATCCAAATAGTCATCTCACATGTCCATAGTAATCTAATTAAGAGTCTTCTGTGCACATGTCCAGAAGCGTAGCTGGGGTTGCAGTGCCTGGGGACGACAGAAAGTTTTGCGCCCCCTCATATTTGTCCAAATGTAATGGGACCAAAGTTTGGGAAAATCTAATTTTTATAGATAATTTGACGCCCCTTTGGTTCTGCGCCCGCGGACAGGTGCCCCTCATTACCCCCGCTCTAGCTACGCCACTGCACATGTCTATGGGAGAAATACTGAGGATGAGAACGATAATGTTCTGTCCCGCTGTGGTCTGGGCGCTAAACTCCGTTCCTATAAGAACACGGCAAGTGAAGCAGCATCCGGCTTGGCCAGTCGGCTTGGGAGGGTCATCTCCCTCTCGGCTCGTCCGCTGTGGAACCGTGTACGCTAATGGGAGCTGGTGCACGTAAAATCCGTCGTGGCACCAATCTCCTCCAAGTTGTTAAACGATACCTCTGGGGGTGCCGATTTCAGGGGGTTGGTCCCTTCTCTGGAACTGGTTGAAAATTAGGGAACACCGAGCTGAGTCGGACTTCCTCCCACTGCGGCTCATTAAAATGGAAGCCACCCCTTCCGCCCATCGCCTGCCTATATGGGGGATCTGGCATCGACCCGCGGTTGCCAGAGGGCATTAGCAACAACAACAACGAGAATGTTCCAGTTTCATATATTGCCCTGAGACAAATTATGAAATACCACTCAGTATGAAGTAAAAATAGAGCAAGGAGGCCGCAACTGGCCTGAGGCTGTCGCCACCCTTTGATCCAGCGTGGTCTTTTCTGGGAAATAGATGTATTTTCTTTGCTTCTTTGAAATGCATGGGAAAAAGAAATTCACTTGTACAGTAGAAAATAGTGTGTCCCCTATTCCGGTAAGCTAAGTTAGCTAGACAGCAACCGAGCCAAAGTCAGACATATACTTGAGGAGCCTTTGCATACCTTGGAATCTAAATCTTAGCATACCTTGATTAGAAGAAAACCATCTTGAGCTTTTAAGATATAATTAATACATCAATTTGGTAAAAAAAAATCTCTAACATTTAACAAAATGAAGTAAAAGTTTGCTGCAGTGTGCGTGTGCATTTAAGACTGAAGCCTGAAACCAGTTGTAAACAAAAACACGAAACTAGTTGTAAACGAAAGAAAATGACAAAAAGTTCAGTGCACAAAATGTGATATGTAGTCATGGGCGCCGGCAGAATTTTTTCCAGGGGGGGGGGGGGCAAAGACTACTTTAACGTATGGTTACCATGTTGGAAAGAGCAAAAAAGCATGGGAAAACACTGCATTCAAAAATCCAGGGAGGGGGGCATGCCCCCCCCTTACCCTATGCTCCCGGCGCCCATGTATGTAGTTGTTTTGATAATGACTAAAAGAAGACGCGAAATAACTGTCATAATGTAAAGAGAATTTATATACAAACTGTAGTGGCAATATACTGCATACATGGACGTCCTTCTCTCATTACAACTGACAGGGGTACACAGTTTACTGCAGAAGCCCTTCATATATTAAACAAGTCTTTAGGTATTAATCTCCGTCACACTACCCCAAACAGGCCACAAGCTAACTCTTATGCGGAAAGGATAAATGCCGCTATAAAGTCTTCTGTCAAGTCTTTTGTCCAGAATGGGCATCCATTCACGGAAGCTGTCTTGCTACATCAGGCATTGTACAATGCTACAACCCACGATTCCATTGAAGTGGCTCCAAATCTGGTTCATTTTGGGAGAACTCTATCCAATGTCTTTGACACGTACTTTCCAAATCACACACCCAGTTATCCGTCCCAACACCAGTATGTCAGTAAGTGTCTCCAACTCATGGATAACATATACAGGAATGTGTTCCAATCCCATATTGATAAACAAGAGAACCGGAATCGTCTCTACAACAAGAAGGCAAAATTGCGTCGCTTTAAAGTCGGAGATGTAGTGTACATAAAAACAAGATCGTCTTTCCGCCCTACCCTTTATGGGCCATACGTAGTGATTCGCCTCGTCAGTCCGGTAATCGTGGCAGTGAAACGCGAAAACAGCCCCGTCATTACTGAATCACTTATCCACATCGACTCCATATGGAAGGTGCCAAGACGAAAAGACCATCTGAAAGAACATAGGCGCCGACTTCATGGGGCTTGAAGGGGCTTCAGCCCCCCCAATATTTTTATTCAGGGGGCTGAGCCCCTTCAAAAACTTCACTCCAACTTTTTTTGTGTCAAATCATATTTCTTCCTCCAAATCGGTTAAACTTAAGAATCCTAAAAATAGAGAATGTATCGCTAGCTTCTTCTGTCTCCCACTCCGCTTTTTCTTTCACAGGGATTCAGGAATTACGTTGGGCGCCTGTAATGCCGTAAGGCACGGATGTCAACCTTCTTTATCAAGAGCGCAAGCACAAACAAATGACCATCAGATAGCTAGGCAAAAAGAAACGGGTGGTTTTCCCCACAAGAACCCTTCAGATTTTACACCGTGACACAATTGATGATGGAATTGCTTTCTAGTAGGGAGAGGACTGCGTTTTTTTTAGGAGGGTCGTTCTCATGTAATGTAATCTTTCTTTTTTAAATCAGTATAGCAAAAGCTTTCACTTTTGTTCTATTGTGAGATACAGACTCTTCTGTAGACGTCTGACCATAAGGGAGATTTTCCCATTGTGCAAAACTGCAAACGATTGTGACATTCCCATTTCCCAGCAGTATTAAGTTTCGATGCTGAAAATAAACCGTTTAAATGTGACTTAAAAACAATTCAAGGCAGAAAATTGATAGTCAAATTTAAGTTTGAAGATTTTAAATCATGAAGAACCTTGTGAGATAGATGAAAAATTGATGTTTAATACAGTTTCGGATATAGACAGTATTCATTTCTTTATACGCTTTATCAAAACTTTACCAATATCGAACGCTTAACGTTTCTGATTTAGCTACAGTTAAGAGCTAAATAAAAAATGATTTCATAAAAATCTTCGAGCAGCACAACTTCTGGATTATATTTTATAATTGCTTGCTCTTATCTTCTCTCTTTACATATAAAACTCTATCCCCCATCAAGGGCGTAATCAGAGGTGGGGGGGGGAGGGCTACGCGGGACTTAGCTGTCTCCCAGCCCCCCTACGATTTTCAAAAATTTTTGTTAGTTTACACATAAATACGAAAATTTAGAAACGAACATTTGAAAACCATGAAATCTTTAAGAAGACTCGTTGTTTTAGGCGAATTTCGGTTCATTATTTTGCTACTCTTGGCTGCATATGGTGCCAGTGGCGGTTCCAGAGGGGGGTCACAGTGGTCATGGGCCTAGATTAACCATCTCGCCAAGAAAGAAGGAAGAAAAAAAACGAGGGCCCAAGCCGAGCTTGGACAAGGCCCAAAATTCAGAGAGGCCTTGATCATGTGCATACATATCATATTGTGTTGCTGAAAGAGAATTCCTCTTTAGAAAACCATTAGTCTCTGACTAATTTACTTCTTTTATAACAACACTAAAGTATGCACACAATATTCTGACTATGTGCTCAGTCGTTGTTCCTTGGCAGAAAAATATGCAGCCGTTTTGTAAATATGTGCATTCATCCATATTCATCCATACATAGAGGGCAAAGGAAAGGGGAGTCACAGCGAGCATGATTAACGTAAGGGTGAATGGGGTAGTTGCCTCGAACCCACAATGAAAGAAAACGATCAAAATCAAAAAATGGTTTTAGAAAAATGTGTGAATTGGGCGTGTGATACATATACTCGTATTCGACCCCCACCTCCACCCCACACTTGCAAATAGCCTCCCTCTTCTGTAAAAGCACTCTATGAAGCACCTATGTTTGTAAATTATTATTTATGGAATATCAAACTAGCGTAACTGCTACAAAACCATAAAAATTATAGAGGAGGAAGGAGGGGGCTGTCATGGGGAAAGAGGGACTACACCTAAACAGGGCCGGATTACCCATTAGGCTGAGTAGGCTTTCACCTGTGGGCTCCTACCATTTTAGAGGCCTGCGTTAAAATTTAGAAGGAAAAAAATATAATCAAACATTATTAAAGCTATTTTAGTGTTAATATTTATACAGTATATGCATAGGCGCACCCACGGGGGGGCTATGGGGGGATCAAGCCCCCCTAAAGGTGGAAAGTTTGAAGTGAAAAACTTAAAAAAATGAAAATTGTCACTAATGAATTATTACTATTATTATTATTTATTGTCTTCAAATTATTTCTAAAGTATTTTTTACCTAAAAAGATGTCAGTTTTTAAATAAATACTTACAGAGAGTTTATGAAACACTGTTAAAGTCAGTTACAATATCACTGAAAAGATCAGATCATTATTTATGACTCTATAATGAGTTTTTGCTTGTGGGCTTGTGTTGTATGGGCAAATCAAGTGGTACAGAATATTTTGACGTTATAAGAGGGTTGTAACTATTATCGATCTCTCTATAACCGAGTTCAGCAGTATTTTCAGCTCAGCCCCCCCCCCTAAACTAAAATCCTGGGTGCGCCAGTGAGTATATGTATATGTAACTCTGAGAAAATAATTCTGATTCATTATTGACTTCGTACACAAGAAACACTTTTTGTCATTGTACACTAGGGTGTCCCAAGATGCAATGGAAAAAATTTTTTTTTCGAAATGGAATACGCATACCCTCTATTTTTTTTCTATTTGGTCTCAGTAACATAAATACAAAGTATTATTGCAATACGATAACGGTAACTCGTGCCGACTTTATGTCAAAGTTGAACATCTTGTATGGAGAATACTATGGAAAGATTGTGAAATGGTGACTTTGGTACACCATTTTAGTCAAAGCAAATATTTATATTATAACAAAAGAAGCAAATTATAGTAAAAGAAACATGATACATACTTTCTTTTCAAATTTTGTTTTTTAAAATCAGGATAGATTTTCGTGTGTTCTTGTACACAACGTAGCAAAAATTGTCTTTATTCCTCCTAAACCGTTATTAAACCATAAAAGTCCTGCATCATTTTTACCGCACTTTCAGCTGTATCGTTCACTGCTCTAAGCATTGATATTGTTTTTTTAGAATCTATAAACGTAGCGTTATTATTCCATGAAGAGAGACTCACATTGAGAAAACTGTCATCAATTTTGAGTCTAGGAAATAATGACGAACAACGATTTTATATCTTCGTATACAGACAGATATCAAATCATCGATGCTTTTTTCTGTGAAAAATAAATTAAAATAACAGGTATCAATTGCGTGATATATATAAATAACTAAATAAAAACTACACAATCAATATATCAGACTCACCATACAATTGAACACGAAGTTTGTCCTTCGATGGAATGTATTTCTTCTCATGGGCCGAGAACTTTTCTCTATGTAGATTTGCCACCATTTTAAATTTTGTTTCTTCGTCCACATCATCATCAAAAAGTGTTAATATTGCTATTTCATCAGTCAAATACTATAAATGCTGGAGAAATTTTAGTAAAGCAGCTTTCGAGATATTTTTATCCACATTTTCGTAAGATTCCAAAGATTTCAAAAAGCACAAACCTTTGTAGGGTGCTTCAACTGCCAAAATGCATTGAAGCCATGGTTTAACGTACATTGTCACGATAAACAAGCAGACGTTTAACAATGCTTCCCTATCCTTTCTGTTTAATTTCATCTGAGAACTAAATAACGATAGTTTTAGGGAATAAATCGCTCGGGCCATCCATCTAGCTTGGTGCATGGCACCCGGAGGTCTGACTTTTTTTTTCCTGCATCTCCAGCAAAAAATACGATAGAAAGTTCAATCAAGTCCCGATAGTCTTCTATGGCCATATCAGTTTTAAGTTCAGCCCGGTAAAACAAGCAAATTTTCAAGTTCGTTAGGAACGATTCCACTGTATCTCTATAGCATTGCATTTTAGTGGTATCGATGTTCTTCCAATTCTCTTTGATCTTTTTATAGAAAAAGGATATCGGGGCTTGTTGTCAGTTGTTTAATTTTCACTTCGAATACAGCCTCAATTCGTATACATGATGACTGCAAGCGAAAAAAAGCATTTTCCTATCAAATTTTTGCTCTAGAAGCGTGCAAGCGCCATTAAAACGACCTGTATTCGAAGCTGTATTATCATAACAGAGAATTTGGACTTTTTCTTCGAGATTCCAATCTAAAACCGCCTGCCAAATAGCCTGAGCCTGTTCTTTGCCTGTAGAATTTTCCAGTTTTGGCACAGCAATATGTGTTCTTTGAGTCTATATGAAATTACTATGGGCAAGCGTTCTTCTTTAAATTTTAAAGCATTCAAAGCAGGCAAGAGTTTGCCGTCCCAATGTAAGGTCTCTACATCCAGTACTTCGTTTTGGAAATCAATTTTTATGTTTTCTGCGCGTTCCTTCCGTTTTTATGTTTTCTGCGCGTTCCTCCTGTTTTTCTGTTCGGATCCTTTGAATTGAAGACTTACTTATTGGAAATTCGTCAATGTTAAGTCCAAGTGAATCAATAGTAGCTTCAAGAATAAACACAGAATCTCGTATACTTAACTAATACCTGTCTAATGCAGCAACTAACTTTGTAGTAATGAAATCTTTCCTCATTACAGATTTACTTCTGAGATTTCGACTGGTGTTGGGAAAACTTCTAAATCCATATTTTCATTAGAATTCGAAGAGGAATCGTCTTGCAATGATGTCGAAGATAATTCGCCGATTGTCTTCTTTGACAATTCGAATTCGTGCCCTTTCCTCTTTTTTGGCCAGTATTTTGTCCACTCCTCCTAAATGACCGGGCCGGCCCGGCTTTCTTTGGCGCTGCAAGAACATCCTATCTTCCTCTATTTTCATTAATTTAAGTGCATCAGCATGTGCAATATCGAACAAATTGTCTAAATTACTTAAAAATTCTTGTTGTCGCCGCTTGAATACGCCTTCCGATTTCTTTGAATTTATTTGTAAGTCTCTCCAAACTTCATTCATATTTACAAGCTTCCTTACACAATTCGGCAACGATTTTGTAGGTATGCGTGCCTTTTTCCAAAAGATAGTACATTCGCGATTAGCGAGATTTGCACTTTCATTAACAGTTAAATTCACTTCTTGAATATCGTAAAACAAAATCGAGAGAACTTGCCCATTCGACGGAAGTTTTGAACCCTTTATTTTATGCTTTATGTTCCCTAATAAAAAAATATCCTTTTTTTAGAACTACATAATTCCACTGCCATGCTCTGTTCGCTGATTAAAAACCATACAAACATTTATTAACAAAATAGATTAGAATAAGCACATTGATACGTAGACGTACGCTGTCCTCTGTAAACTAATATTGATACGTTTCACGAATAGCCCGTTGTCACTAACGAAGCATTCCAAAACCTGTCTTTTTCCGTTTTGTTTTATTTTTACCATTTGTGGGTGGAGGGCGCTCCGCTACAGACACACGTCTTCAGCGTTCGCTTGTTTAAGTATACACATGTACTGACTAACGCGTTCAGATGCAAGTCGGCACGGGTTGCCGTTGTTAAAATTACATGAAACTTTATTTACAATTGTTTTGACATAAAAGGAAAAAAATAAGAGGGTATGCGAAAAAAAATAATGACTTTCATTTTTTTGGGACACCCTAATGCAGATGTACTGTAGTAAGGAATCAGCAACAGATTTCGCAGTGATATTTTTTAGAGGAAACAGTTGCATAAATCTGCTGAATTTGTCAATAATGGTGAGTATGTAGTATGTCTGTCGGATAGGGCCTACGATGTCCATGGCAATCTCGATACCAGGAGCATTCGGGAAAGGTGCAACCTGTAGAGGCGCATGCGGAATGCTATGACTTTTGAATTGAAGGCACTGGTGGCAAGAAGCTACAAAATTCTTTGTGTCAATGAAGATGTTTCTCCAGAAATATTTTGCTTTTAAACCCTGATATGTTTTATGAATGCCACTATGGTCAATATGAAAAATTCGTAGTAATTTTCGAGTATCTAAGGGACGTAGCCAGGGGGGGGGGGATTTGGATTTTTGTTAACTGGATGCTGAATATCAGGCTTTTTCGTGGGAAATTCTGCCTTTTGCAGCTTTCCTCCCCGTATTGTTTTTGCTAATGCTGTAGGGATAGTTGCGAGATATATAATCATTATTTATAATATTTTTTTGTTTATGTTTAGTGTTTCCCTGAATAAATTTAATATCGCAAGCTCCATGGCGCACCACAAAAATCCGCCTCTCTTGAAAAAGTTTTGAGGGGGGCCACCTTCACTATTTGTTTATATGTACGAATCGTATGTCACACTGCAGTACAAAATGCACAGATGCGCTTGAAATGTTTGTATTGTTGGTTATCTTTCACAATGTAAGTAATACGGCATCATTTTGCAATAACTGCAAATTGGAGGGCACTTTTGTAGAAACAAATTTATTGAGAATCCAAGGGGTGAAGAAGGAATCGTGCATAATGAAAAAATAATTTATCTGTTTTATGTAAAACATGAAATTAATTCTGCGTTGCTTTTGTTCTTGTGAATTTTTGGAAGCTGAGGACCCACAGAATTTTTTTATGAATGCCATTCACACGCAAACTTTATACCAAATCAGAATCCTCTCGATTCCGCTCTTGCGTCACTGATTAGCATAAAGTGACGTAGGGCCGCAATTAGAGTTCACGACACCCGGGGCAAACCTTAATTTGGGCACCCCCTTGTCATGGAGTCATAACTGATTTTAGCGCCCTCTTTAGCACGCCGCTTGGGGTATGTACCCCACTTGCTGTCCCTTTCCTTAGTTGCGGATCTGGGGTGATGCACTACAGGTATACGTTGTAGTGCATGCTGATTTTTTAAATTACAAAAATTTATCTTTTCCAAAAAGTTTTTGCTTTCATTTGCAGAGGCGCAGCTAGGGTTATCAGCGCACGGGGACAACTGAAGATTTTGCGCCCCCACCCCACAAACAAGATGGGGGAAAGGGACAATCCATAAAAGTGGTTCAAAAAGCTGTAATATTTGAAAATTAAAATTTAAAAAAAAATGTGATTCAAAGATACTATTATTTTAAATACATTAAATTATTTTTCCCTTCCCTTCTCCATTGCATTTTGGCAAACAAGCCAAAATATAATAATGTAATGGAAAATATAATAATGGCGCAAGAAACACGCCATTCACTACGAAAAAAAAATATATGTTGTTCAGATTCGCTGGAAAATTAAAATCAAATGGAATAGTAGTAACACTGATCGTGAAATTTTCATAAAATTTTCCGAAAGCTAACCATTGCTAAATAAAAAGTTGAGTAATTTTAAGCGAAAGATACTGTTATACGCCATACATCATTACAAGATTTTATTTTAATCAGATATTTAAGAAATAATTAATTTAAATTTGTAATTTACCGATTTCATAAAACACCTTTGTTTCGATTTCATTGTTTCAATCTCTGTTCTCAGTGTTGTATTAAGACCAATAGAGGCCCGAGGCTATGAAAACACTGAGCCCCCCCACCCTTTAAATGAAAATGATCTATTGATATGCTAATCAATAACTGTTATGAAACAAATTAAAAAAGTAAAAAAAAAAATTAGCATTATTATTTTGCACACATTAGACAGAGTTTCAGAATATAGAAAAGCACATTTACAAAATTCGTGTTTAAAATATGTATTTTTACTAATCTAAATAGAGAGCTAAATCTCAGAGCTAAATCGATGAACAACACTCAAAGTTTAATCAGTTTAAAAGATGAAATGATTAAAACTTTGTAAAATAACACGCATAAAAAAGGTACTTGGTAGTTAAAGTGACCAGACGTCCTGAGTTTTACCTATCTGTCCTGCTGTCCCCACAGAACCCAAAAATGTCCCGCTTTTCTATTCCTGTCCCGCCAAAGTTCTGCTTTATGAAAAATAAATAAATAAATGTAAAATACATTGGGAATAAATTTACATGAAAATGGTTGTGTTATTTACAAAGTTTTTTTTTTTTACTTGTATTTAACACCGTTTTTTTTTCATTGATGAAAATGACTGTTTTATAATATGTATTAATATGTATATTATCATACTATGATCAATGGATGGTGATTCTATAGTTATAGTCAGAAAGCAAACTATTTGGAAAGTTATCCAAAAATTAACAATAAAATCATTTAAAACCTAAGTTTATATAATAGGCTTATTTTATTTGTATATATTCGCTATATTTTTCAACTCATTTTTCTCATAAAAGTAGAAAATCAAATTATGCGTCGAAAATAAAAACCTTGGGGATGGGGGGGGGGGGGGATTGATTTTTACCCCTCCCGACTCTGCGATTTAGAAGTGTCCTGATTTTCGGTTTAGAAAAAAGGTCACTTTATTGATAGTTACAGAACGACCGTTTCGGTCAGTAACGAACCCAGAATTTTAGTTTCTGGTACCCTACAAATTCTGGTGACCTCGGTTATAGTGACGCATTTTTATTTCAAAAAATCATAATTATCATTCAACAATATAGGAAATTGCAAAAGTACAGTATAACGGCACAGTACAGTATAAAAGACAAGTACAACGGATCTCCACCAAGAGAAGATTGAGAAAAAAAAAAAAAAAAACATCTCGCGTTGACATTCAGTTCTCCCCGAATTTCTTTGAATTACGAGTCAGCACCCAGAACGTTTATTTATGACTCAAGTACGGATGATAGTATAATGGTACCTAGTAGGTGGCCTCGAATACACAGAAGCCCCTGGTCAACAGTCTTCCGGCAACAAGAAAGCTGAGTTCCAAGAATGAGGATTTTCTTTGTTCAAAGGCGAAAGGGTCCGCGAAGAGATAAGGTCAAAGTAGAGATACTGAACTTCGTAGAGATACGACACGGTCTTAGTGCGCATGCTCAGAAAATCATCCACGACAGAAAAATCATCCAAACTACGGCAACCCGTTTTCCCTCAGTTGGCCGTTACTCGCGAAGCAGGCGAGTTTTATTTTTCGCTGAGCATGCATAATATCGTACAATTATGGATACAATGAGTACGGAGAAATAACTACAGTGCAGCAAATTAAAGTGCAGTCACATAACGATGTATTATTATTCCCCTTACATTTTGTCTGTTTGTTTGTTTTTGTTTATTAATTCATATTTGTAGTACATCATTCATAAAACCCTTACTTTATATGAATATTGGTATTGGTTGATTTTTAAATAATGGAAAACTGATTTTTTTTTTCTTCAAGCATGCTTCCTATAATGTTGTTGTAGAAGTAAATTATGATTAAGTTCACATGAATAACTTCATTTGTCAGTTTTAAATGTATACAAATACATATATTTGTGCTGAACAATTCTACTTTTCTTTCCTTCTGAATGTTGTTAACCTTTTACAGATCACATTGAGATCCAGCCATATTTTATATCAGTTCTTTTGCATATTTTGTCTTCTAATGCGTTAGTTAAAGCACATTAGTTATTTAAATGGGGGAAATTTTAATACAATTTTCATTCTGTTTCCAATTGGGAGCATGGGTCATTTCTGATTACAATTTACATCGATTTCAAAAACTGATAATACTGATGGATAGTTTAAATGATAGGTGAAATATTAAGAATTAACAGATTTATTTTTAAATTTAATATTTGGTAAGCTTTAATGTTACTTCGTTAAAAAATCTAACTGGGTGAATTAACTGGGTTTTCCTTTTACGGCAGTCAGGAACGTGACTTCTTAAATTAAAAATAGCGTGAGATTAAAACTACCGTGTTTACTCGCGTAGTAGTCGCCCTCGCATTATAGTCGCACCCCTATTTTGAAGCAGAAAAAAATCGTCAAAATATTTTCCCTATATAAAAGTCGCAGCCACGTATTTGATCTTCATTTATGTCTGTAAAAATATTACTATAAAAAGAAAAATGCCTCTTTTTTGTGTGCAACTGACGAAAGGACTATTTAACATACGGCAGATAATCTGGAAATATTTGGTAACTTAGTAATTTTATTATAATACCAGTAATGTTTTAAGATTAGAGTATAGAATATGGTGTAGTGTATTTCCACGCATAATAGTTTAATTTCTCCAAGAAAAATGGCAAAAAAGTGCGACTATTACGCGAGTAAACACGGCATGCCATAAAATTTACGTCATATCAAAGTAAATTCACAAAGAAACGAGATTAAAGTAAACTATTTTCTTCTGCCGAAACATGGAGGATTTAAATATTTAAATTGTGCATTTACGGGGAAGAAACGATGAAAGTAAGAGTTATAATTAGTAGATTTGTTGCGATAATATG
This sequence comes from Cheiracanthium punctorium, assembly GCA_038373885.1. NCBI lineage: Eukaryota > Metazoa > Arthropoda > Arachnida > Araneae > Cheiracanthiidae > Cheiracanthium > Cheiracanthium punctorium. The sequence goes on along the minus strand of JAWZYV010012817.1, from coordinate 229,752 downwards.
GGTTAAAGCACAATATGCAGTTAGAATATACAGAAAGGGGCACGTGCTCCCAATTTTGCGTCAAGATCTTTTTATTTTCAAAATTTGCTTTGAAATTCAAAAGGAACCATCGATGGAAGAAAAGTCCCCCCAAATTTTTCCTTGCCTCCCCCCCCCCCCCACAAAAAAAACCCGTAAAAATCAGTCACACTACACCAAGGACCATTACAAGTACAAAAAGCAAAAATTGAAAAATAAATAGTAAATATTCAATTACACCTCAATAACACGTACATTTTTGAACAGCTTAATAACTTCTGCATAGAGTGCTTAAAACAACTCATGCCAGTAAATATTTTTCAGAGACTGATATCTAGTGAGCTACGATTTCAGAAAAATATTGCTTTATCTAAATATTTATAACTGAAACTGAAACATTTTGACTCAAAGCGAAAAACTCGGATGAAACGCGCCGAGTAAAAGGTAGCCAACAGCAGTTTGGCGTCTGTATTCTTTTCGCCAAATGCAGTCTGGCGCAATCATGGAAAAAAGTACAAAATACAAAGCTTTTGAAGGATTTTTTAATTAATTTAAAGCATGATATGCGCACATACAACATAAATAAATATTAAAACAATATTATTGTGAAGTTCAAACAAGGAAAGTGTAAGATAAGACTTAAAATTCAAGCTTCCGATGACAGCTCGAAAGCGAAACTACGTAAATAATCCCTTCAAAATAGTAGTTAATTTCGGATTTCTAGTTAAAAAGTGATTTTTATGCATTAAGTAAGTATTTCAGATTAGGAAAATTGAAAGGAAAAACATAAGACTGATTATTTAATGCTTAGATACAGCAGTTTTTCCGAAGTCACTCCGTTTCACAATGCTAACTCTACGGAAGATTTTCATCCATAGCCGCGGCGGCTGATTCTCCGCTTCAGCCAATCAGAAATTATTTCACTCGTGTCGGGTCTCTGACGAAGTATAGGGTCTCTAGGTCAAAGTGAAGAAAAAATAACAGGGTTTTCTCCTTGCATGAAACACGTGCTTTTGCATAAAACGTGCATTTCTTCTTGAAAATAATAAAATAAAGAAGCAGTTTAATTACTTAAGTAATTAATTAATCATTTGTTATATGTTTAATTTGTTTGTTTTCTTAGGACAAGGGCTATAACACAGGGAGTAGAGGGATAAATTGGTTTTATAAATGTCTTCATTTATTTATTTATTTATTTTTTGTCTTAACGTTGATAAAATGTATTTTTTACAATTTTTTTTTTTTTGAGAGTCCACTTTTGAGTAGACTTCCAAACTAGCAAAACTAGAAACTTCAAATGATAAGAAGAATACTAAAACCATTGATGTGTTTAAATCAAACCTGCACAATGGAGGTTTAAATCAAACCTGCACAATGGGGGTTTAAATCAAACCTGCACAATGGGTCTAGGTGGGCACATCCCCCCCCCCCCCCCCGTCGAGGAACTTGTGACGCTTTGGAGACTTTCGATTAATTCGAATGAAATGCTTTCAGATTTCAGTTTTTATGGAACTAGTAAAATATGACAGTTTGAAAACTTTATATTTTAACACCGTAGAAAGAATAGACCTGTTAGATATATCTGGGTCTATGGGTTGAAAACTTCTGAAAGTATACAGGGTTATCTTTTTTTCTTCTTCCTTCATTTTCATTAATCATTCATAATGCAAACTTCAATAAAACTATTAGTGTTCATGAAAAGTAGTAGTATTCCAAATAAAAGCGCGTTCAACAATCAAACGAACACTTGATTTGTGTAAAAATGCATTTTTACTTTTGTATATTTTTAGTAAATTTTAGCTTAAAAAAGTAACATTAATTTAAACTTTTTATTTTTTAATCTTTAAGGTAATCATTTTTGATTAATCTTATATTCTGGATGCGAGGGGTATGTATGAAAACTATAAACTTGACCATTTCATAAAAGATTGGAGGGGAACCCCCAAAAAGTATTCCGCAGGGGGAGGGGGCGCTCAGACCTTCAGACCTTTGTTATAAGCCACTGCCCACACCCATAGCCCATTTTGTTTCTGACTAATCATGTAAAATACTACAATGACTACTACTATGAAAATACTACAAAAGTAATTTTCTGTACCCTTCATGCTGTAAGCTAATTGTTAATCTCTGCTAATTGCTGTGGGGCAAAGATTTTTGCAAAATACGGTCTTGCCGCTTTTAGAAAGATTTTAAAATACCGACCATAACCATCTTTGCCTATTTTAACGCGAGACCACGAGACTGGTCTCTCGGTCTCGTGCGATACCTGACCCGTAGTCTCTCTCGCACCCCGTGGTATCGTCTCGTGGTCTCGTCTCGCGCCCCGCGGTCTCGTCTCGCACCTGGAGGTCTCGTCTCGCGGTCTCGTCTCGTCGAAGTGCGAGACCGCGAGAAGTCTCGTCTCGTCTCGTGGTCTCGCGTCCATCCCTATTTTCCATGACTTTGAGATTGTCTGGCGGGGGTTTACCACGATGGAAAAGTGATTTCTAGTACTGCGAAGAAGAACATATGAAAAAATTAAGCTTTATGAAATGACGAAAATTTTCTGCAATTTTATACACCTTTGCCACCTGTTACCTGCCAAAGCCACGATCATCCAAACTTTATAGTGGCCGATTGTTCCTACCTCTATTGGGGAATATGCGCAGAGAAAGTTTCAGCTTTTATACTATGACGAAGGTCTGGCGGCAGCGGGCTCTTGCTCTATTAATGTGCGACGAATGGTAGAAGTCTTAATTATTTTGCAAAAACAAACAGGAAGAATAAATATAGCCTTTTAGAAAATAATCTGTATGAAAATTTTCATTTTATTATAACCACTTCTTTTTTTTATCATTCTTTAAATTGTGGCTGTTTTTTCAATCATTAAATGACCAGGGCCGATCCCAGAAGAAAATCTTGGGGGGGGGGGGTGAAGAGACGTAAATTGCCGACTGAAAAAATAGATTTGCCGATTCAGTTCCCAAGTTGGTCACCTCCAAATATTAGACAGTTTTCCGAGGAACAGAACGTGCCCATAACATAGAAACAGCATACATACCTCTCTAAGTTGTGCAGAAGGAGCCGCAAACGTTCGAATTTCAGAGGATTCACATTATTTACGCATTAATGATCAATCTGGTTTTTACATTAATAAAGTCTATTACATTAATAAATTGCAGGGGGGAGTGCGCAAAACGCGGAATTTTTAACAAAAAGGCTCCATTATTATCACTTTGCCAACAAAAATCCACATTTTTGTTGTGGAGGCATGGTTACACCCCTGGCACTATCATAAGTAATTAAATTTTCATAAAATATTCATAACTTTTAATTTAGTCACGAAATATTCTCTCCAGGACTGAGGAAAATATTTGCTTATCCGTATGTGACAAAACTATGAGTGCCGTAAAGTAAATAAAAAACTTTGTAAAAAACACACATAAGATGTAACAGGTAAGTAGATACGTACGTTTCGACTAGAAATTGTTTTAGTCGAAACGTACGTATCTACTTACCTGTTACATCTTATGTGTGTTTTTTACAAAGTTTTTTATTTACTTTATTGTTTAATACCAGTATTTTGAGTGTGTTTTTTTTCCGTTATCAGTGCCGTAGTTTGGAGTTTGCGTTGGCGAAAATGAGTTTGGGAGAGGGGGGGGTGTACCCTGAATGGAGTTTTACATCATTAAAAAAAGGAAAAGAATCCATACCGAGAGCACTGTTTATACAACACTGTCTTATTTGTGTATATACTATTGCATACCTGCCAGTTCTACTGGATTTTTTCAGGAGACTACCGGATTTTGATGGTTTCTCCTTGGTCTCTTGATTTTACATTAAAATCTTCTGGTTTTCTAACATTTTGAAGCTTTAATAATCGATACATTTATTTCTCCACCAGTTGAAAGATTATCACTCTCTGGGTCTATTCATTCAATATGGAAAAATATACCATGGTATTTTGGTCCAATAATAAAGGTTTGTGCTTATATTGATAACTCATTTGTGAGGGATTCTTGAAATTTTCCGAATTCGATGGCAAATCGTTTGATTGTAATATTTTTTGAGTTCAAAGTCCCAAAATTTTACATTTTTTTTAGTCTAAAAAGTAGATATTTTGTAAAATTTCGAACATTTAAGAAAAGTCTTGTGAACGTAAAGAAACGTTGAAGTTTTATTCATTTTGTGTTAATCTGAGCTATTTTACAAATTCTATTTTTAATATCACGACCTTATGTGTGATTGAAGTCAAACATAAGCTGTCATAAAAAGCGAACTTTTCACTTTAAAAACCATAACTGTGTCGTGTCATGCCAAATTATATTTTTAAAAAATGATACATCGATTTAATGTGTGAAAAAATTTCGAAGAGTGTTTTGTGACTTAGATAAGTAATTATGAGATTATGATACAACATAAATCTACTGGATTTTCTTAGCTAGATGTTGGCAGGAATGCTATTGCACGACGGACAGTTAACTGTTCGCTCCCGGCGAAAGACACGACGGCAGAGATTCCTCCTTCCTGCGTCCATCGTTGCTTTCCGGCATGGAAATTCTCTTTCCATAAATGTTTCTGCTCTGGCCACAGCCTTGCACAAGCGCATGGCTGGACCATGCCAGGGCATTCAAAGACCCACTCTGAGAAGCAACGATTTACACAGGAGAGAGAAATTTCTACCATTGTGTCTTAGCAACAACGGTAGTAAACAGGATAAAGCCAACACGAAATTAAATATTGTTTTAAGTACTGCTCTTAAAGCCTAATCTATGAGTGTTATTTTGTTAGCCCTGTATAGGTATCAACGCTACGTCCATCCATTCCGGTGGACATAATGATCTCATAAACCTCAATAATAAATACCAATTTGTTTTCCTTGAAATGAATGAACGTTTCTAAAATGTACTCTAAGCATTCTCTGCCTATAGGCTGCAATGCATTGTTTGGAATTATTTTGTGTATTGGAATTATTTTGTGTGCTCCTGCAAGAACTATAAAGGGTACCTACATCCTTTTCAATAGGGTACGTGCTATGGTACTTCTCACTATCATATGAAAATTTTTTCGATGCTTATTTGCGGCAGTTAGAGCACGGGAAGACAGTCAAACTGAAAGCATGAACATTCCAAGTTCTTTGGAAAGCGTTAAAAAATAAGCTTAAAAAGAATGTGAGGCTTAAAGGGAAAAAAAACTGGAATTAGGAAAGTAATTCTGGCTCGAAAAGTTAATTTTTCCTGTAATTAAAGAGAAAATGGAAAATTAAGCATATTGATTTTGAAACTCCTAAGGTCACGACCCCCCACTATTTGCTCAGCCATGTTTTCATATTTTAACGGGCCTGTGATTTATACTCTTGTATTTTTTCTCTTATAACTTACCTATTTTTCTAAAATCAAATTAAATTAAAAAATTGGGGTTATTTTTATATGAATGATATGAAAGTAAATCATAATAAATAGTAGTACAAATATAATCTAATCGGTGATGATCTTTTTCTTGGAGAATGGATTTGACGGAGCTCCAACCCCAAGTAGCACAAACTTGTTCAAAAGCCGTAATTTCTACGTTCAGCTAGCACGTTACCATCCCGTACAGATTTACGGTGTCGCTTACGTCAGAATGTCCGGGCAAAGCACGTACAATGATAGTGGAAATCTGGGTCCAGATCAGTGTTCTCCACACGTACTTAAAACGTTGTATAGCTGCTTAAGCAGGACGTAGCTTAAAACGTTGTGTAGCTGCTTATGCAGCTATAACCGATATTCTACAGCTTTTTTTAAAAATAAATTACTCCGCTTATCTGAATCAACGGCTAATTAATAGGATTAATGCTGCTTATTAAAATTTTCGTAAAAACGATGTTCTGATTTAGAAATATATTACAACATTGTTTGTGCAACTTTCATTTAAATACTGACTGATGTATAAGTATTTTATGTATATATATTAGTTATTGATTATTTACTTTCTATTCTATTCAAGTTATTCATTATTCATTTTCTATTCTATTCAATATCTAATTTTTATGTCAAACATATAACCTTTAAAAATTCTTGTTTTATATTATTAAAATTTTATAAATATTGAGAGGTAAGAGAGCTCTTGAGGAAATGGCTACTTTATTTTTATGTTTTACTGCCATTGGAAATAAAAAATAATTTGCAATTGGAAAAATATGTAACTCTTAATAAACTTAGGAATTTCAGAGAAAATGAAAAAAAAAATTATATATATATGTGTGCTGTCCTGTTCTTGTTTTTTTTTTAAATAATAATAATAATAATAAAAATATTTGTGTTTTGATGTTATATTTGTTTTTTGTTTGTTCTGTTTTCTATTATTTCTCTTTTTTGTGTGTGTTTGTATTCTTTTCTTCTCTTTTTATTTATTTATTATTTTGTACTTCTTTATCAAAATACCAGGAGTTTCCCTGAAAAACCAGTAGAATTGGTTGCTATACAATGTGCCCTTTTTGTTGGTGTATTATTAGAATGTTATTTATTTTTGTACTTCTTTATCAAAATCCCAGGAGTTTCCCTGAAAAACCAGTAGAATTGGTTGTTATACAATGTGCCCTTTTTGTTGGTGTATTATTAGAATGTACTTTCACACTGACATAAAAAAAATTATTTTCAATTGTAGTTACAAATAAGGCACATGCAGATTTTAAGTTTTGTACTTAAATCTTTTTTATTGTATGCATATAAAATAATGTTCATAAAATGCATTCCTCCAATTAAAATGACAAAGCCGAAACTTTTGGCATGCATGTATTGTACACTTCTTAATTGAAATTTGAATGAATATGTGCTAGAAAGTTTGAAGCTGACTATTTAGCTTGAATTTTTATGTGCACATTTCAGTGATACCTTGCATTAGATGGATGTATATTTTGCAAATTCAATAAGGAGAACTTTTAGCACTATGTTTACACGAACGGGCTATGGTAATCATAAGAAGGCTTATAAACAAAATACCCTTCATACCCCAGTCATCACAATCATATTTTTTACAACTTTTTTCCGTTCTGAATAAAAATTAATTTTCGTATATTGTTGCACAAATATCATCAGAATAAATTTCAAATAACATAATTCGTTATGGTTTTAATTTATAAAATGAATGCTATGTATCCATTTAACCAAAGCGTCTCTGACTTACCAATTGCTAGTGTGCTAGTTTAATTTGTTTTGATAATTGTTAAGGTAATCTGGAACAATTTTCCAAATAGAAGGGTGATTTAGAGTGCAGTGGAGTTTTTATATATGTTTTAAAAATAATAAGGCGTAGACTATGATTTCGAATTAGATTTCATTCATTTTGTTTCCATTTTTCATATTATTGAGTATTCTTAAAAATTGTCTGTAAATATCTACAATAATTCAGAGTGATAATTTTGGCATTGTATATCTGTTTCTGTGTTGTTCCACTTTTAAATGTAAAGCACGATTATATTTTATACAATTTTTTTCCGTACTGAATAAAAATAAATTTTCATATATTGTTGCACAAATATCATCAAAATATGTTTCAAATAGCATAATTCATTATGGTTTTAGTTTATAAAATGATTACTATGTGTCCATTTTGCCAGGAGCGTCTCTGATTTGCCAATTGCTTATGTGCTGGTTTAATTTGTTTTCATAATTGTTAAGGTAATCTGGAACGGTTTTCCAAAAAGAAGTGTGATTTAAAGTGCAATGCAGATTTTATATGTCGAGTTTTCTATGCCAAGTTCCACACGAAGCCCCCCCCCCGGCCTAGATCCCACGCGCAGATAGTTGGCTATAACACCACATTTCAACATTTCTTTTCATTTTTAATGTTATTGAAAGATTATATGAGCATTCTTAGTTTAATGTAAAATGAAAGTTTTCAGTATTAAAATGTTTATGAAGACCTAAAATAGTGTAGACTCTGAATTTTGATATATTCTCGCACTTGGATTTCTTTGTTAAATCATTTTTAAATGTTAACAAGGATGATATTATTGAAAAATTAATTTTTTTCCTGCTGTGAAAATACTATGAGAATGAATTTAAAAGTATATTTTATTTATTTATTTGTTTTTACAATTCAAATCACGGAAATCCGTTTAAAATGTATGTGTCGAAGAGAGGACTTGTAACTTTGTATGATGGTTTGTATATTTGTTTGATTTGTTTTAATACATGGAAAGGAGGTATTTATTACTTCTTTGTTTATGTTTTTTAAAATAATTTTAAATGTAATCAGTTTTTCTGTCTTAAAGTAGTGCGACATTTAATTAAAGTCGATTCAATTTATGGGTATTTCATCATGTAGTAAAATAAAAAATACTATTTTATATTAGTAAAAATTATCTCTGATGAATGTTTGCAAGTAAATAAAATAATCCAGATTTTAGTATTTCGTCTCGTTTGTACTTCTAGGGTATTTTGAAATATTAGCTGGAGTAATATTTTGCAGAACAGTTTTCCACATTTGACTGCATGCATTTTCTTTCCTATGAAATTATCATTAAATACATTTCGAAAAAGATTTTACTTGTTTTGCTGTTATTAACTTAATTAAAATTCAGTTGTTCTTTCAGAAGGGAGATTTGCTTTCTCCATATGTGTACTGAAGACTGATTCGAGATCTTGAGTTCAAATACTTAATTTAAAAAATGAGTTCAAAAAATTTTTGAAAAATTTATTAAATGGAATTCCTTGTATTTTCATGAAAGTGTTATGTTAAAAAAGCACATTTTGAAATCTCAATTCTAAAATTTCTGAACCCCTTTATTATACTGACGGAGAGAAGGATTTTGTGTCCTCCCGTCCACCTCCGTAAGGATAAGAGCCCCCCCAATAATTTTTACAAGTCGGCGCCCGTGTGAAAGAATCAGCGTCACTTCATAAATTTCAGACCCCACAGCACCAAAAAGGATGTCAGGTCACCCCAACTGCAGTTCCTTCCTTTCCTCATGTGTCTTCAACATCTGCTGTCCCCTGTAACTGTGATGAGTGCGATGGTGGTGCATCACAACTGGAAACAATGGGTGTTGTGTCTTCACGGACTGAACCCTATGGCGTGATGGAAGGTCCTACCACCCCGTTTCAGCCTCCAGTGGCAGAAGTGTCTGGAGTATCTCAGATGTCAACACCCCCTCCTGAACTGTCTCCCATTTCGACTGCCCCCGAAAATGGGTATGCGAATGATGACTCCCCTCCCTGTCTGATGCCTGAAACCTCCTTACCTGATAGCACACTTCTGCAGAGTCCTCCCCACACTCGCCTACAAGGAGTGGAGATGACTGACAGTGCTCCTCAGTGTACCCTGGCAGATGAACAGACTGGTGACGCATCCTCCCAGGACTCTCGTGGTACAGGACACGCAAGGTATTTTCTTCGAAAGAGAAGCAAGTAACTTTTTTCCTTTTTCTTCCTCTTCTAAGAATTTCGCCAGAGAATGTATGACATCTGAAATGTAATTCTATTTTCTCCATGAACAATCCTTTTTGCACCCACACTTGCTGTCACGAAGAAGACATTGTATTTTTTTTCTTCCATATAGCCAACCTTGTTTAGCATTGAAGTGTCACTAGTGTATATTTTTTTTTTGCTCACCCCAGTTGTATTTAATGTCTCATATAGCCAAGTTTTTCGCATTGAAGTGTTATTTGCAAATTTTTTTCATTCCACTCATAATTTCACTCTCATTGTATATCTGCAATATAACTTTTCCAGTGTTCTAAATGTGTTTCGCGTAATAATATTATGGAAGTGTTTTTTTTCCCGAAAAATTTTGGGGGCCAAATTTCGACTAAAAAACCGATTTTGACTACCTCTAAATTTAATTTTAAGAATTTTTTCGATGCATCTCATCGTAGGCTAGCATGCACGATCATATAAAAGCGTCTGCAACTCATTTTGACCAGCGGCCGGTCTATTGTGGTCAGTTTTTCCATGCCGTCTGTACGTACGTACGTACGTATGTATGTAACTCGCATATCTCAAAAACTATTGGTCGTAGAATGTTGAGATTTGATATTTAGGATTGTTCTATGATCTAGTTGTGCACCTCCCCTTTTGGTTGCAATCGAATGTATAGTTTATGTACAGGACCGCCCAAAAGATTCGAAATACATTACGCTCTATGGGCCGAAATTCATTAAACTCGCCTAACTCAAAAACTATTAGGCGTAGAATTTCGAAACTTCATATTTTGGATAGTTGTAACATCTAGTTGTGCACTTCCCCTTTTGGTTCCATTCGACTGGATAGTTTATCTATAGGACCGCCCAAAACATTCGAAATACATTACGCTCAATGGGCCGAAATTCATTAAACTCGCATATCTCAAAAACTATTAGGCGTAGAATGTTGAAACTTTATATTTAGGATTGTTGTAACATCTAGTTGTTCACTTCCCCTTTCGGTTCCATTCGACTGGATAGTTTATCTACAGAACCGCCTAAAAGATTCGAAATACATTACGCTCTATGGGCCGAAATTCATCAAAGCGTTTTTTAGAGGTATTGGGCTATTTCAAACGACTCAGAAGTGATATATGCTGAAAAGAGTTAGAAAATGAATTTCTCCATTAAAAAAGGTGTCTTTATCATTTACAGTTCTGCTACAGGAACACTCAAAAGATTTCCAATACATTACGGTCAATGGCAATTTTAGGGGCATTCATCCATTTCAAGCACAATACCGTCTTACCACATAAGTTAGGTAATGGTCCGACCACGGTCACGTGCCTCCCTCAAGAACTGTGCCAAAAGTCGCCAAGCTTGGCGACTTTTAGTGACGTGTGTGTATATTTAACTCTCAAACCTCAAAAACTATTATGAAATTTTATATATAAGATTGTTGTAACATCTAGTTGTGCATCTCGATTTTTGGTTCCAATCTACTGGAGAGTTTATTTACAGGACCACCGAAAAGAATTTCAGTACTTTAATGTCTATGGACATCTTCAATATAATACAATTGCAGACAGTGATTGTTTGGTACATGCCCAAAATCTCGCCGACTGTCCTGGACTTTGGCGAGTTTTGCCGAAATGTCGCCAAATTTGGCGATAGTCAGTCATTTCGTCCATGCCCAAAGTATCGCCATTTGTCATCGTTCTTGGCGAGTTTTGGCGAAATATCGCCAAATTTGGCGATAATCTGTCATTGTTGGTCCATGCTTAATATCTCGCCAAATGTCGTCGACATTGACGAGTTTCGCCGAAATATCGCCAAATTTGGCGCCAAAAATTATTTCGTATTTTGTATAACTCTAAAACTTTAACCCGTAGAATTTTGAACTTTTGTATTTAGAACTATATTATAATATCTAACTGTTTTCAATATCTTTTTTGACAGCAATCCACTAACAATTTATTTATAGGGTGAGCCAAATGACTTTAAATACATTAAGGTGTATGGATGCATTCAATTCATTGAAAGTCTGTGGTCAATGACTACTGTGGCTATCCCCAAAATCTCGCAAACTATCTCAAGTTTGTCGGCTTTTGCAGAAATATCGCCAAATAAAGTGTCAGAAGGAAATCTTTCAAATTGAACTCAGCTTGGCGATATCGAAATATTTGGCTAGAAATCGCTAAACCTTACTATTATTGATATTTTATCTCTTTCAAACAAATAAGTTTAGAGGAAGTGCGTAGAAAACATTTTTATTTAATAGACGTGCAAGGAAGTCATGTGTTGGACACATCAGATTTTTTTAAATCCATATGTAACTTGTTAAATTTACTACATAATGTGAGTATTCATGTGCATGGTTTTCATCTCTCACAATACCTTGATCACTCCCTTTCCTCTTAAAGACTATCTTAAACTTTCTGGTCACATGATTCTAGTGTATGAGAAGGAACTGATCAGCCTTCTCATTAGATAGTGTGCCACTCCTTTGACCCTTTATTCAACTTCTTTCTTTTTGTGTAGTGTCAACACATGCACCTGCTGCAGCCTGAATGTCTCACTTTATACCATTACAATAGTACCTGACTTACAATTTTTTACTTCCTTGTACGTAGTATAAGGAAGTAATGTGATCCCGAAAAATTTTGGGGGCCAAATTTCGACATAAAAACCGATTTTGACTACCTCTAAATTTAATTAAAAAAAATTTTTTCGATGCATCTCATCGTAGGCTAGCATGCACGATCATATTAACGCGTCTGCAACTCATTTTGACCAGTGGCGAGTCTACTGTGGCCAGTTTTTCCATGCCGTCTGTACGTACGTACGTACGTACGTATGTATGTAACTCGCATATCTCAAAAACTATTGGTCGTAGAATGTTGAGATTTGATATTTAGGATTGTTCTATGATCTAGTTGTGCACCTCCCCTTTTGGTGGCAATCGAATGGATAGTTTATGTACAGGACCGCCCAAAAGATTCGAAATACATTACGCTCTATGGGCCGAAATTCATTAAACTCGCCTAACTCAAAAGCTATTAGGCGTAGAATGTCGAAACTTCATATTTTGGATAGTTGTAACATCTAGTTGTGCACCTCCCCTTTTGGTTCCATTCGACTAGATAGTTTATCTACAGGACTGCCCAAAACATTCGAAATACATTACACTCAATGGGCCGAAATTCATTAAACTCGCATATCTCAAAAACTGTTAGGCGTTGAATGTTGAAACTTTATATTTAGGATTGTTGTAACATCTAGTTGTGCACCTCCCCTTTCGGTTCCATTCGACTGAATAGTTTATCTACAGGACCGCCCAAAAGATTCGAAATACATTACGCTCTATGGGCCGAAATTCATCAAAGCGTTTTTTAGAGGTATTGGGCTATTTCAAACGACTCAGAAGTGATATATGCTGTAAAGAGTTAGAAAATGAATTTCTCCATTAATAAAAGTGTCTTTTTCATTTATAGTTCTGCTACAGGAACACTCAAAAGATTTCCAATACATTACGGTCAATAGCAATTTTAGGGGCATTCATCCATTTCAAGCACAATACCGTCCTACCACATAAGTTAGGTAATGGTCCGACCACGGTCACGTGCCTCCCTCAAGAACTATGCCAAAAGTCGCCAAGCTTGGCGACTTTTGGCGTATGTGTGTGCATATTTAACTCTCAAATCTCAAAAACTATTATGAAATTTCATATATAAGAATGTTGTAACATCTAGTTGTGCATCCCGATTTTTGGTTCCAATCTACTGGAGAGTTTATTTACAGGACCACCGAAAAGAATTTCAGTACCTTAATGTCTATGGACATCTTCAATATAATACAACTGTAGACAGTCATTGTTTGGTACATGCCCAAAATCTCGCCGTCTGTCCTCGACCTTGGCGAGTTTTGGCGAAATATCGCCAAATTTGGCGATAGTCAGTCATTTGGTCCATGCCCAAAGTATCGCCATTTGTCATCGTTCTTGGCGAGTTTTGGCGAAATATCGCCAAATTTGGCGATAATCTGTCATTGTTTGGTTCATGCTTAAAATCTCGCCAAATGTCGTCGACATTGACGAGTTTCGCCGAAATATCGCCAAATTTGGCGCCAAAAATTATTTCCTATTTTGTATAACTCTAAAACTTTAACCCGTAGATTTTTTAACTTTATATTTAGAACTATTGTAATACCTAACTGTTTTCAATATCTTTTTTGACAGCAATCGACTGAGAATTTATTTACATGGTGAGCCAAATGACTTTGAATACATTGAGGTGTATAGATGCATTCAATTCATTGAAAGTCTGTGGTCAATGACTACTTTGGCTATCCCCAAAATCTCGCTGACTATCTCAAGTTTGTCGGCTTTTGGAGAAATATCGCCAAATAAAGTGTCAGAAGGAAATCTTTCGAATTGAACTCAGCTTGGCGATATCGAAATATTTGGCTAGAAATCGCTAAACCTTACTATTATTGATATTTTATCTCTTTCAAACAAATAAATTTAGAGGAAGTCCGTCGAAAATATTTTTGATCTAATGGACGTGCAAGGAAGTCATGTGTTGGACACATCAGATTTTTTTCTTCACCAGCCATAAGCTACAGCAATATTTTATTGAGTTCTTGTTTAGTGTAATATTTTCTTTCATGTTCCTACTTACAAATATATTATGTACATGTACTGTGTTTTTTTTTCAGACTTTTGGGTACCCAGAGAGTGTATATATTATGATGTGCTAGGGTATAAACAAAGGATCCTTTGCTAGCCCAATTTTTTTTTTCGTGTTTCTTTGGCCAAACGTTTTTTTTCTCTTACTGTATCTCATGACAATTGATTGTACATTTTTGCTAATTAGTTTAAATTTTTTCTTGATGCTTCAAAGTTTTTTTCTCTTGCTTTATTTGACGTGCCTAATAATGTGAGATCAGATGTAGCGAATAACATAACTGCATTACCTTTTCTTGAGTATTTTACTACTGTGATACATGGAATGATATGGTACCATCCCAGATTTGGTGTAAGGACAGTATGTCCTGATTTCCTATTTATACCTCTTGTAGTCATTTTATATTGTGCATGTCACTTTTTGTACAAAAGGGGATCTTGCAACACAAAAAAAAATTTTTTTTCCTTGGCTTTAGTATTTTTTCTCTCGATGTGAGGGGAGGAACATGTGATGGAAATATCACATCACATGTATTCCTGTTTTGCATTTTCTTCCATAAGCATTAATTTTACAATGTGTGTACTCCTGGTTCTTCCCCCCTTTTCCTTTTTAAAATGTTTTCCCCGGCTAGCCAGTTTTTTTGTGTGCTTCCAATATGGCGGCACGCTTGCACCACGTGTTCCTTCTTCAACAGTCACTGCGATTTTCGAGCATCTCGCCAACTCTTCATAATGAGGATCATAAGCGCCACTGGCAATCCGGCCATCACCTCCGCGGCAAAATATTTCATCATTCCCCGGGATGACGTCAGGGGTTTTCTGCCCGCGCTTGCCTTTGAACCAATCGCGGCGCTTTCTCCTCACGGCCTGTGACGTCTGGCCGGGGTTGCCGAAAAAATTGGCGATGGCGAGCCGTCTGGAAAGAGCAAGACTTCACTTCACCTTTTTTTCACCCCGTAAGTACGACGCGCTAAGGAAGCGCTCCCCAACACGAACAACGTGGCCTTTTTGCTGGAGGCGGCAGGAACAGTACCGTAGTAAATGTTTTAGGACCGATAAGTCTCCGTTAGGCAAATAAGACACCCCCTCCTTGTTAAATTACTTCGGTTTAAATTTTCAAAAATATACAAATGTTGCAAGCTGCCCTTTTTTGTAGTATTTGACCGAATTACATGGCGTGTGCGCCATTTTACCTTTTTGAAATACATCATGTATAATCTATCTCCTTCTTGAATAGAACCCCATTAAATGTTCTTTCGCGCTAATGTTAATGTACCGTACATTCTGCCAGTGAATAAAGTTCTCCTGTTAGTAAGTCTAGTTAGAGTGTTTGTCTTTCATGTGTGTTTCCCTTTTCTCTCACGGAAGATCTTCAAGCCCTGAACTACTGCTGGGGTAAGTCTTTGGTTTCCTTTCTTTTCATATCTTTTGTGGTCACCGAATGTTGTATTTCTCGTAGGACTTTTTCACAACGCCATGTGCTGCGGCTAGCCTGATCATAGGTCAATTATAGCGTCTCCTTGGTCGCTCTTGCAACGCCCGAGTTTACGCTATAGTCACTTTATGCTAATCAGTGACGCAAGAGCGGAATCGAGAGGATTCTGATTTGGTATAAAGTTTGCGTGTGAATGGCATTCATAAAAAAATTCTGTGGGTCCTCAGCTTCCAAAAATTCACAAGAACAAAAGCAACGCAGAATTAATTTCATGTTTTACATAAAACAGATAAATTATTTTTTCATTATGCACGATTCCTTCTTCTCCCCTTGGATTCTCAATAAATTTGTTTCTACAAAAGTGCCCTCCAATTTGCAGTTATTGCAAAATGATGCCGTATTACTTACATTGTAAAAGATAACCAACAATACAAACATTTCAAGCGCATCTGTGTATTTTGTACTGCAGTGTGACATACGATTCGTACATATAAACAAATAGTGAAGATGGCCCCCCTCAAAACTTTTTCAAGAGAGGCGGATTTTTGTGGTGCGCCATGGAGCTTGCGATATTAAATTTATTCAGGGAAACACTAAACCATTAAAAAAAATATTA
This sequence comes from Cheiracanthium punctorium, assembly GCA_038373885.1. Lineage (NCBI taxonomy): Eukaryota > Metazoa > Arthropoda > Arachnida > Araneae > Cheiracanthiidae > Cheiracanthium > Cheiracanthium punctorium. The sequence goes on along the minus strand of JAWZYV010012817.1, from coordinate 213,638 downwards.
TAAATAATGATTATATATCTCGCAACTATCAACAACAACGGGAGGAAAGCTGAAAAGGCAGAATTTCCCACGAAAAAGCCTGATATTCAGCATCCAGTTAACAAAAATCCAAATCCCCCCCCCCCCCTGGCTACGTCCCTTAGATACTCGAAAAATATAATATGACTTCTTCATAAACTGTAGTATGAACTCATATTCGCAGTAAACTTATATGTCTTAATGTAATCAGAAAAAAATCTTTAGCAGATAAATCGCCTCCCAAAATGAGCCGATTCGCTCCCGTGTAGAGAAATATTGCAAAATATCTTATGTTTAAGGTTTTTTTTTTTTTTTTTTTTTTTTGAGAATGTTTCAAAACTTTTATTGGGTGAACGTTTATATGTATTCAATACCGCCTGTGAAGAGTCTTTCTCAAAATTTTCTGAGTCTCTAGCTTGAGCAATTCTTTAAAAAGCTGTTCAAAAGTTGAATGATTTCTTAAAAGAATCACCTTAAAGTAATTTGCTAGGAGATTCTATCGCATGCAATTACTTTTTGATGCTTCATACCCGGAAGTAAATGTGAAGACATTAGATAGTATGCGACTATGCCAGACGCCGATAAATGTGAAACGACTGTACATTTTTTACTTTGAACAAAGTAAAAAGACATTTTGGCTGAGCAATATGCGAGACCGGTCTCGCGGTCTTGCACGAGACGAGACCTCCGGGTGCTAGACGAGACCACGGGGTGCGAGACGAGACCGCGGGGTGCAAGACGAGACCACGAGACGAGACCACGGGGTGCGAGACGCGACCACGAGACGAGACTTCGATATGAAAGGACGAGACGAGACGAGACTTCGATATGAAAGGACGAGACGAGACGAGACTTGAGCCATTTCTCGTCTCGAGTGGTCTCGCGTCCATCCCTAATGGAAAACGTAATTCTATTACGAGCGCGCTGCAGCATCATAAGAAAGCTCAGAAGTAGCAGTATAAAATGTGCTCGACGCTTTGTGACAGCTTGACGTACTTCGTCGCGGGAGTTTACGAACACAACAGTTTTCCATGATTGGCGGGCGAATATTTAACCCATTTATGCCTAGCGTCCCTTTTTTGGGACGGCATTTTCGCTATTAGTCGCAAACGTTATTTATTTTTCCTAGCCTTTATTCATGAGTATTGAGCCTCAACTCTACAAAATATTTTAACATGACCAAGTAGGATGTTGATATTTCGATTTTTATGCATAATGATTTTAAAAGAAATCATCCCTTGTTCAAGAAGTTGACGTCAGAAATTTATCTATTATTTCTGTTATCAGTAAAAATCGAAGAAAGTCGCAAAAATATCCAGGCACAAATGGGTTAATACAGGTCTCGTTCAGCCCCGTGACGTCACCGCTTAGCGCTGGTGCTGTTATTTTACGCCAATGTTTCTTTTAGGGGTTGCACGAACAACGTGGATCGCGGCTGAACAAGACCAAGAATTGGGATTTCGGATAGAAGAGCACGTGGATGTACGAGGTGGCTTTTAATGAATAAAAACGCTGATTAATCAACAAAGGTTTGTTCAAATTACTAATTAGAGATAAGCTTTTTATGGTGCATTATCTTGTTTATTTATCTATTTGATGATGTATTTATTTTTGTCTACATTGTAAAGATTCGAACTTATTTTATCAGAAAATCTAAAGCGTTCTTTCTAAACTGGGGGGTATGCGCAGAGAAAGTTTCAGCTTTTATACTATGACGAAGGTCTGGCGGTCGCTGACTCTTAGACTATAACCACTATAACCTCTTGTACAGCTTTTAATAATTTTTACCAGGCCTATTTTAAGTGTACTCATCCCAGTCTTGACGATATATTGGGTGAAACCCCACATTATAATCTCTTTTCTTTTCTTCAGTGTATTAATTTTCTTCATCGGTTGTGAAGTGTGTGTTTCTGGCTGGTATCTGGATGGGAGCCCCCATCCAGATGACTCTTTTTTATCTACATTTTATCTTTCTAAAATTCACTTGTATCTCTTTTAGGTTTCCTGGATTTTAGTTCCCTAATTTTCTGTGAGTGAATACACTTACAGAAAATTAATTTTTTATACATGTATGACAGAGACCATTTAGACACATTTCAAATTTACTGTTTCTTAAGTAATTTTTTTAACATTTTATAGTTGAAAACGATCTTTCAGTAGTACATACTGTCACAGGCAAAGTGACTAAAGTTTTTAAAAGTTTATGGATATTCGGGAAAATATCATCGTGTGCGTTGCATACTTGTAAAACTTCTATAGCAGTTAATCTAATCTGTTGTGCCAGTAATTTCTTTTTCCAGAGCTGATGTTTTAGAATCATTAGCATTCTTAGCATTTCTGATTTGTTTTCATCTGTAGGTATGTGGTTATTAACAATGAAACTTCTTTTTTTTCTAACGGGCGCACAGTGGAGTATTCGTATCAAAATCCTGGCCAAAAGTCGAAAATTTTAAATTTGTTTAAAAACAGTAATATCTATGTTTTTGGATAGCCTAGTAACTGATGTATCATGTAATGAAAGTTTTTCGACCATAATTCATATCCAAAAGATGAAACACTCGGTTTAAAAGCAAGTTTCTTCATTTACGGCAAGAGATTTCAGCGTTTCCTATTACTTTGTCTTGCATTTTTTACGGGCTCTTTAAATTAATTTACTGATTTGATACTAAGTATAATTGTAGTAAAATATATGTATTTTAATTATATGTATCTATTAGCTTGAAAAAATAATATGATTTTATTTTAAAAAATTGTAAACTTTTTTTTCTGATTTTTTTTCAAAGATCCACATTTCAAAAAGCTTTTTGAAGGGGTGTCGCGGCTTGTCGCGCCTAATTTCAACTATAATCGTAATTATTACAGTATTGAGTGTCTATTCCAAGAAAAAAATGTTCCCCCAACATCCACCATTTTTATAAAAAAAATTATTTATATAGCGCCATTTTTATTTTTTCGATAATTTTTCGACGGGTGATCGCAAAAGGGATACAAACAGACGCGCTTGTATTTCTCATAAACTACAAATTATGTGCAAGTGTTTGGATAAAGGTATATAAAATTTCATTTCAGTTAAGATTTAACATTGGTATTTTAAATTCAGTATCTAATTTCTTATTTTTCTGATGTAAATTTGCTACAAGAAGAAAATTTCTACATATTCCAAAATTGCCCTTTCTTAGTCCTGTAAACAGTCCCATCTATTAACAGCTTAGGTTTCCATTTATGTCGTAAATTGTGTCCAAAGCAAAAGCTCCCCATTTTTGGATCTCAAAGGTTGGCAACCGTGACTTCGGATCATTGGAGTGTGAGCGTGTAAACAGAAACACGTGCTAGCTCTTTAAGTCATTTTGAAGTGCTGGCTTGAAATAAATTACTTTCTCCTCCAGCTTGGAATGAGATTTTATGGGTTTGCAAGGAGGCTTCTTTTAAGCAGTGTCCTTTTAGCTGCTCTAGAGAAAGGCCAACGAAAAAGAGCAAGCCTTATTACAGTGAGACCCTACAACTTCTCTGCCAGAGGGACTCGATGATGGTCTCCCCCCCCCCCCCTCTCTCTCTCTCAAAAAAAAAAGTGATTCTGAGTGAAGACGAATATCAGCGTTCAAAAGAATCAGAATGAAAAAGTTAATCTTCAGAAGTCATTAGAAAACTAAGATCCCCCATAGTAACTACATTTAGATAAGTAAAAAATCTAAAAAATTTTTATGATAAAAATTAATTTATAGATAAGTAGTATTTTAATTATAAGTATTATTAAAGTATTACATTTATATATTTTTATTGTGGTTAAGGCACAGCTACACGGCTATTTGCCTAACGGGAAGGTTGCCTTGGGCGAGGGGCTTTTTAAGGGGTTCTAATGTGTATCCACGTGACATCTGGAGAAAATTGCCCAAAACTCCAGACCGTTAGATCGACAGCCGCGTGGTTTTACATTTATAAGTGGTATTATACAATAGCAGTACTTCCCAGTAAGGGACACTCCCCGGATAAGACATTCGATAGAAACCAACTTCGTGTCGTTTGGTAATATATCGCCAAATTTGGCGACAACACGCTTTTTTATATAATTTAAGAAGTACATAATACTAAAAAGTAAGTCAAAAGTCAACAGTAGTGATTTTAACGTTAAAACACATGAAAAATATTTTTGGCCAGGATTTTGACACAAATACTCCACTGTGGGGCGGGTACTTTGCCGATTAGGCATAATCCCTTATAACGGCCCGAAGGTGTTGGCCACTTTATTATGGGGGCACCTAATAGGTGGATCAACGTCGCTCCCTATGAAGGGACCTATGAAGGAAGGGACAACCACGCCCAGTCGGGGATCGAACCCTGGCTGCTGGGAGTTGAACCCGAAACTGGAGTACGGTGCTTTACCCACCATACAACTCGGTCGGCTTACCAGTGAAACTAAAATATTTATTTATCTCAAAATTTCCTCGTGCTTTCTGAACTTTTCTTTAAGATGTAAAATTACAGCATTCAAAAATTTATTACTGTTACTTAAATTGTCATTAATGTACACTTTTCTGCTTCAAACTGATGTGTGGAATTTTTTTTCACCATATTTTAAAAACTTAAAAGCGCCTACTGATTCCTTTTACTCATTCTCAGATTAAAAAATTAAGAAAAATAATGAAATGAATTTAAATTTATAAAATTATGAACTTAGCAATTCGAGCAAAAGAAAATGGATTGAATGAGATTTCCTGACTGTTCTCCGTTTACGTATACGAAATCAGAGACTATCGCTAGCTGTTCGGAGAGGAGGGGGACCATAGAAATAATATAATATTCCGTCGATATTCTATGGAGATGCACCTTCCTTCTCTCCTTCTCTCTCCTCCTGCAAACTCTGACCACTGGCCTCATGAACACAAAGGCAAATTTTTAGAGTCATCAAAGACTTTCTATTATTTTTTCAAGAATTCACTTAGCTGGAATCATGTTTTCCTTTCATGATGAAAAATGTTTTTTGGAAAACATTCACTTCAGGTTTTTTTCCGCAAATGAAATATTTCAATTTTGATGTTTCAATCAGTGGTGTAGTCGAAGGGGGACGCCGTCCCCCTACTTTTTCACTTCAGCCCATACGTCCCCCCACTTTTTATTCTCAGGGGGGGGGACGCTCATTTACAAGGTCTTTTTAAAAATTGTGTGAAGAAATTAACATTTTCGTTTTGTTCGAGCGAGAGCAGGTATATCTGTATAAAAATCTTTTCCGTGGTTCTCTCCGAAAATTTGCGTAAATACGGGTTTGGACCCCTTAGGAAGACCCCCCGGAGGGCACCCCCCATTGTGTTGTCTTTCTGACGAGGGTTTATAAGCGGACTTCGGGCCAAGCACGCAAATGCGATATACATGTTCGCAACAACAAATTAAGTAGCTTTGTTTACGCGGTTGATCAAAAAGACTTAGTTTAGATTATTAACAAGTGATCAATAATTTAACAATGAGTTCATTTTAATTAATTAATAAAGAATGATGGTTTAATTAGTTTTATTGGTTGTGTAAGGAATAATTACATTTAATGAATCCGATATGTTTAGGTTAAATTTCGTCAAAAATGAGCGTCCCCCCACTTTTTTTCTTAGGACTACAACACTGGTTTCAATATCTTGGGGGGGGGGTGCATATGTCCCTTTTCACCACCCCTGGGTACGCCACTGAGTGCAATAATTGGGGTTTGTTAAAAAATAGTCTGCCAGGAATGTAGCGAGTGTAGTATTTAAAGCACTTTAACAAGAGCAAACAAAATAGCTCTCATAGATTACACTCTAACGGCAGAATGAAAATATAATTTATTGCCTTTGTTTCTACTGCTACCTCTTATCGAACAGAAACGTCGGTGGCTGCGATTCTCCTTCCCTGATCGTCGTTGCTTCCCGATGGCCCAAACGCACACGTTGCGTCTCAGCAGTACCAAAGGCTCAATATCTTGATGCTGTATGAAAGACTCCATATATGAAATTAAAACGGCAGTAAAATGGTTCTGGCGTCAAGTTCTCTAAGATTATGGTAATAGTATTCTGAATTTCTCAACCCAGATCGTCGTTGTTTCCCGATTACCCAAATGCAACGATTGACACAGAAGGGGAAGGATATACTAACTTCTTTTAAGAGACTGATTAGAGACATATGTTGAAAAGCGTTACCATTATTTTAAAAATGAAAAAAATGTATGAACTTTTTTTAGGAAGTCGTTTGTAATCTCATTTATTTCTTTTTATTTATTGACATCCTTATGAATAAAGTTCGTGGCCATTGCAATATTAGTTAAAATAATTCTGACCTCTAGTCATTATTAAGTATAAGTTATTGTACTATATAGTAAATTAAAAAGTATTTATACATTCCAGTGGCATAGGGAGAAATTTTTCATGGAAGGAGGGGGGAGGTTACGACAACAAGGATTCATGTATATGTGTATATACTATATATATATACATAGAGGGTGTTGACACATTTTTGTAAGGATTTTGCAAAGATATATGTAGAAATAAATATAAAAATTTTATTTTCTAATGTGTTCAATCTTATAGCCCTTTCTTTGAACTATCATATTACATCTTGATTTCCAAGATAAAAGTCCTTTTCTCAGAACATCAAGGCTGATATTGTTCCACTCCTCCTCAAGGGCGGATTAAAGGTAGGGGGGCGGATGGGGTGACCCCCCCCGAGAAGAAAGAAATTAATGTAAAAGATCCTATTTTACTTCCATAAAATGGATGTATATGTCAATCTTCTAACTAACCGCCCCCAACGACAAACTTGCAATAATCCGCCACTGCTCCTCCTTCACAATCTTCCAGAGTCCACCCAATGTTTCGGGATGCCGCTTATAAAGAGCTTATTTTAAAAGTCCAAATGCACAGTAATGCATAGGAGACACGTCAGGGGACTTGGGTGGGATGCATTTAAAGGGAATAGCTTCAATACCAATTTCATTTCTCATTTTATCAAAAAATAGATCAGTAGATTTAGAGGTATGGCTTGGAGATTTATCCTGATGGAACTTAACACAGTGAAGATTGCTTGGATAAAGGGATGGATTTTTTTCTTTAAAAATAGGTGTTAAAACATACTTCTGATAGTAATGCGAATTAATTTTGACATTTTTTTCTGCTTTCCTTATTGTAAGTTTTCCGTTACAAGAAAATCCAGTAATAACCATAAAACCTTTAGAAAAACTTTCCTTGTTTTCTCTAAACCAACTTGTTAAGTCGTTTTTTCCTCTTTTACGGTAGTAAATCGATCTTTTTCTATTGCAATCGGATCAATGTATCCAAGCCTCGTCCATTGTAACTACATATTTCCATTTTTCACCCGCCAAATAATTTTCATACAACAATCTATACATAGTCTTACGACGCTGAGAAACATGTTTCGGCGTTAGGCGATGGACATCGTATTTTTTTGCTTTTATTAACTTTAAATCGGATTTTTTAATTTTGTTCACAGTTCCTAATTACCGACATGTCCTAGAGAGTGAGCGTAATACGTTAGAACTATTTTGAGTGTTCCTGTAAGCACTAACTGAATTAAAAAAAATAAATAAATTGGTAAAGTGAAACAAATTATACCTTTATTCAGGGCCGTACCCTGAAAATAATTTCGGAGGGGTCCGACATTTGGGGGGGGACTCTTATTGAATATCATCATATTATTATATAAATATACTCTCGCACACATATAAATATATATATAGAATGTGAAAATTGCGGGGGGGGGGGGTCCGGACCCATAGGACCACCCGCCTGGGTGCGCCCTTGAATGCTGCATATATTTAATATATGATTAATAATAATTAAATATAAATGCAATACACGTTGCATGTTAATTATGAAAAAATTCAGGCAGACGTCGAATTAAAAATAATCTTTTATAGTCTTCTCACTATTTATTATTGATTACAATTTTATGGGCACAGAAGGATAACCCCAGAAGAATAATCCCTAGTCTTTACTCCATTCATGCACATCGGGAAAATCATCTTTTCTTTTTCCCTTTTTGAGTACAGTAAACCCATGAAGCTCGGGAGGAGAAACATCGGCTTGCTATCCAACTTGGACCAACTACGCAATATGAGAATTGCCGACGAAACTGCAGCTACCATTGATTGCGCCATCTATTGACGGCAGCGAAAAACAACATCGCGTGCGCTTGCTTTCTGATTAAGCTTCTCTAATTGGGAATTAGTCATTTATGCTGAAATTTCATGAAGTAAACACTAACATTTGAATAAATAAAGACGATAATTAATATGCATATATAATAATTTTTTTTCTATATTACTTAGTTACAACGATGTAACATCAGTTTGATAATTTAATAAATTCTCTTTAAAACTGCATACAAACGATATAATAGATCAGTTTTTGACAAATATTTTTGGTAGCAATTAGCTAAAAATTAAAAAATATTTCCTGCCTTCTTTCAGGTTATAAATTCCACATTTAACGCCGTTTTTCAGCACCACCAGAGCCTGATTATAACCAACAAGGGCCCCAAGAATGGACGATATCGATATGACGTCATTTTTCCACCAACACGTGACCTTTCGGTTGTGTTGATGAGTGGCCCTGTAATCTGATTGGCTGAAGTGTATATTTTCCATCCACACGTGGCTGAAATAGCCTCGTCTCAGTATAAGTTTTAATATGTTAGCACTTTTTAATGGGAATCTTTGGAGAGATATCATTTTTGCAGTCATGTACAGGTTCCAGAGAGTTATTGAAACATTCGTAGGCAGCACAATACAGAGGTATAATTATTATTTTTTTGATTTTGCACTTATTACCAGGAGTCCAGCACATAAGCCTATGGAGAAATGGTTGTTTGTTTTCCACCGTCTCGTGACTTTTATAGCCTCGAACCCAAGGAGGCGATATCCTCCATTGATGAATTTGGGGGGGGGGCATCTATGAAATTTGTTTTATTTTTCATAAAATTTTGATATAAAGAAGAATGTTTCAGAACAAGATTTGAAATTGAAGCTGGGCAAAGTCCCGATTTACCGTGCGATAATAAGGACCTGAGTACCACAAAAAATTACATAAAAATCAATGTCTTTTCAGTATCAGTATCATTTTTCAGTACTACAAAAAATTTCATAAAAAAGCATAAAGGAAAAAAATTATTAATTCAATAAATACACGCATATTCAGTGATTGACTCTTTTGCATCAGTTTTGCAAGCTTTCACATATCAGAAAAAATCTATTATTTCATTAATTTTGAAAAATTTTGTATTTAAAAAAAAAAACAGACTTTGAATTGAAAAGATTTGTTTTTGTATAAGTTTTGCAGACTTATGCCAAAAATATCTATTCTGTATTGGTTTTGAAAATTTTTGTGTTTAAAAAGAAAACTCTATATATTTATCAATTTCGCTGCCATTTGTGTATCTCTCATATAATATAAAATCCCCCCCCATCCTAATTAAATTAATAAACAGAAAAATATTATTCATAAAACTGTTATTATTTTTTAAAAATGGACAATTTCAAAGTGTTATACTGCTGTTTCAATTCGATTATTGGGCCGTATTTTAAAGTGTTCACATTAACATTATACTACTACTATCATGTAATAAGGTTTTCTATTTAAATAGTGTTACTTTTTATGTTATACATTTATAAGGGGCCATATTAAAGAAATATTATGGTGATGTTGTTTGGAGCTTTAAATAACGTTGGATTTTTCTTCCCGAGCGATACATTTCTTTTCCTGGCTTCTGGATATCCACTATTACATCCAGGTGCAAAGCAGTGACTCGCTCGACCCATATTCTATCAAAATAATTTATTTTATAAAAAAAATATAGCTCGTTCACAATCAAAACAACGCTAAATCCGTATTCAAGCGGTGCGCTGCACCCCCTGCCGGTGAAAATGGATCCTGGTCCGTTTTCCCGCCTGATCGCCCATTCCCGATGACTCTCTTTAGAGCTTCATGAGTAAACCTTATTCCGATCGAGATAGCGCCACAAGCATTGCCAAGCAGCAGATGCTTACGCGCATCCTCATGCGCATAGCATTGGCAATGCTTGGCACGCTTGTTTCCTGCCCACGGAGTTACAGATAAGGAGATTATCTGGTTCTGCCATCTAGCGGCAATAGTTGCAAACAATAGTCAAGAGAACTTTCCATAAATTAGGAGTCTATCTATCGATTTTATTAATTATTTATATTTCGAAATTGAAGAAATATAATAACGCTTTTAAAAATAAATAATCAGAGTTATGTATGGATATTTAAATAGATTTTGTGGTAATCCTCAAGGTTTTTGTAGCTATTTAAACTGCATTTTTAAAGTTAATAAAAAAAATTTTTTCTTTTGGTGCTTCATTACACCTCACCACCAACTTTCTTTTTGACACTAGGAGAAGTTGATAGTTTTATTTAATTATTTTTATAATTTCACTATACCTGTTACATTATTTAAAGAAGAGGTTATAAAAAATGAGAAGTTTTGTTTCCTTAATTTCATGATAATAGCACAAGTAACAAAAATATAATGCTGTTAATTTTTTTGCGGCTTGAGTACTTTGAGAATATTTTTCCTATATTACCTAGTGCCACAAAAAAGTTGGTGCTGAGGTGTAAAAAAACACTAAAAGAAAAATATATATATAAATCTTAAAAATGCAGTTTCAAAACTACAAAAACCTTGAGGATTACCACAAAAACTATTTAAATATGCATAATAACTTTGATTATTTATTTTTAAAAGCGTTATTATATTTTATCAATTTCGAAATAAAAATAAATAATTAATAGAATTGATATATCGCCGCCTAATTTATGGAAAAAGTTTTTTTTGACAACTATTGCCGCAAGATGGCAGCAACAGATAATCTCCTAATCAATCCATCTCCTGCCCATCCTCTAGGTCCGTTTTCAGGGAAGGAATCCCATTGCCGTTGTAGGTCCTTTCCAGTCAAAGTCCATGTTCCTGCCGCAGGGCGGCATATTTAGTCATGGACAATTTAGGTTTATATTGGCTGCATTCGTAAACGACAAACTCATTGCACGAGTTTTCGTAAGAAAACTGGAATGCGTGTGTTTAGTGCTGTCAGTGGTTATCAGTTTCCTTTGACTTTACGAACAACTTCAGTTTATTTAGTTTCGTCGCCTAGGAGACGTGTTTGTTTACAATTCGCGAATGCGTTCATTTTGCTGAGGAGAGTTTTTAGTACATACTCAATATAAAATCAACAGGATTTTTAAAAGAAAGAGTGGCCATAGTTGAAGTACACAAATCAAAATTTAGAAATTTCAACTTCATTTTTTTCAAAAGTATTTAGCAAGAGAAGTTCAAATTTCGCTAATAACGGATTAAATCAACTTCAGTCTCAACACTAAAACATGAATTTTTGAATTTACTAAAATGAAAAATACAAGAAAATGATTACCTTTGAAAAATTATGTACCTTCGTAGCATTTTCTAACGTAGGCATGAATTTCCTCCTCGAAAAAATAATATTTGCAGCTTTAGAAAAACGTAAAATACGTTTTACAACAACATACTTTTCCATAACAACGGACGCCATTTTAAAACAACAACAACGTGCAGCAAGTGTATCTTCTAAACAACTGAGGACACCTTAGCAATAAGGCTCCTATATACTAGGTATTATAGGGGTTCTACTTAGCAAAGATGAGTTTATTTCGTTTGAAACTAATCGCACTCATTTTTGTATACGAACGCTCTAGTTTAAAAACTGTATGCACTCAGTTTACTTTACGAACGCCTTAGATGGAAACTCATTGCACGAGTGTAACTTGTTTGGCGTTTACGAATGCAGCCATTTATTGGTTATATAGGTTGTTAATATAATTGCACCAATATAAATTAAATAAAAAAGGGGGGGATTGAAGGGATCTCTTCTCTCCATAAAGTAAGAATTAACCCATTTATGCCTAGCGTCCCTTTTTTGGGACGGCATTTTCGCTATTAGTCGAAAACGTTATTTATTTTTCCTAGCCTTTATTCATGAGTATTGAGCCTCAACTCCGCACAATATTTTAACATGACCAAGTAAGATGTTGATATTTCTATTTTTATGCAAAATGATTTTAAAATAAATCATTCCTTGTTCAAGAAGTTGACATCAGAAATTTATCTATTATTTCTGTTATCAGTAAAAATCGAAGAAAGACGCAAAAATATCCAGGCACAAATGGGTTAACTGAATGCTAACTTAAACACCTTGTTAAAAAAAAGGGAATAAATGGCGACATTAACTTTTTTTCGCCAAAGCTGCGCTAACGCTAAGGTGACCAGATTTTTGTAGTCAGAATCGGGGACATGTCCCCGATTCTGACATTAAAACTGGGGACATTTATAATTATTGCAATAATTAACAGTAATTTAATTGAAAAACAATGTAATAATTAAAAATTGTCCCCAGTTCCATTTTTACATTCTGGGGACAATTTGAAAAATGTCCTGAAAATGGGGACTGTCCCAGGACGTTTTTCAAATTGTCCCCAGAATGTAAAAATGGAACTGGGGACAATTTTTTAATTATTGCATTATTTTTTCAATGCACGCTTCAAAAAGTTATGATATCGATGATATCAAAGCTGTTCTGCTATCATCACGGAGGTACAGATAAGGAGAACAAACGCCATGCTATCAAAGTTACCCAGCTTTTGTTGAAGATGGGCGTAGGATGGATGGAGTAGGATATTATTCTGATGCTGCCATCTAGCGGCAATAGTTACAAACAATGTTAAGAAAGCTTCTTCCATGTATTAGAAGTCAATGTTTTCATGTTATTAATTATTTATTCATATTTAGAAATTGAAAAACATAATAACGCTTTTAAAAATAAATAATAAAAGTTATGTATGCATATTTAAATAGTTTTTGTGGTAATCATTAAGGTTTTTGTAACTATTTAAACTGCATTTTTAAGATTAATAAATATTTTTTCTTTTAGTGCTTCATTACACCTCACCACCCAAGTTTTTTGTGACACTAGGAGAAGTTGATAGTTTTATTTAATTATTTTTATAATTTCACTATTCCTGTTATATTATTTGAAGAGGTTAAAAAAGTAAAAAGTTTTGTTTTCTTATATTTCATGGTAATAGCACAAGTAACAAAAATACAATGCTGTTAATTTGTTTGTGGCTTCAGTACTTTGAGAACATTTTCCCAATATTACTTTTAAAAATAATGAACTTTATTTCCCACAAATCGTTCAAGAATTATACATTTTATTTTATTTACTATTATTATTTTTGTGAATATATTTCAGGAAAAAAAATTCCTAATATTGAAGTAGGAAATTTATTTGTCACAACAGGTTTCAGCACAAAGTGTTTATATTAGTATTGGATTGCCACTAAGAAGATAGCTTAGTCATTATAAATTTTTATAAGATCTAAATGCTCAAAACAGGCTTAAGATAAGACCAATTCCTGAAGATTTGTGAACATCTTTGACTACATACCATAAAATCCACAAATTAAGTTTATTCATACGAAATAAATGCTAATACACTGGACAAAGTTTCATGGCAGCATATGTTTATTACGCACATATCAGGTATGCAAATAAGGGGTTGCACAAACAGGGGCGGATCCAGAAATTACTCAAGGAGGGGGCGATTTTGTACCAGAAACAGGGGAGTAGAATGCGCAAAATCATTTTATAATTAATTAATATAATCAATTATACCAATTAATGTATTTAATTATTTTATTGATAAAATCTGTATATGAGCGCTGATTAAAAAGGACAGGGAGTAGTACCCGCAATACACCCCTTAGGAAAAGGCTACATAATTTTCATTATACTTTCGTAATATATTTTAACAGATTATAATAGACTTTTGGACTTCGCCCAGGAGGGGTCGATCGTCCCTACCGCCCTCCCCTTGGATCCGCGCCTGTGCACTAAAAAAGTAAATCAAAAAGTAGGTACATGCAAAAAGTAAAAATGTGATCAAAAAGTAGGTACAAATGCAACTAAAAATTACACTCATTTCCACCATTGTAGGGATCGACCAATAGTATCGGCGCCGATACCTCCTATTTTTTTAGGTATCGGTATCGGTTCTTTCGATTCTAAAAGTATCGGGAAAGTATCGGTTTCTGTTGCTTTCGTCAATTTTCACCGATACTTTTCAACGGATACTTCGCTTTTCAGAAGAAAACCACGCAGGCGCAACACCATTCTAGAATCTTTATTTTGATAATGAGATGAGAGGCGTCGTTTCATTGGCACATTTGTTTGCGCGAGTGTTTTCGAACTTTTTTTTTTTTTTTTAATTCTAACCATCGCTGAATGGATGTCTATCACCAAATGTGGTCGAAATTATGGACGAAGAATCGTTAGATGACAGTTTAACAGGACAATCATCTATTCTTCTAAATTATTTTGATTTGGTGCCCAACACTAAATACGCTATCTGCAAGGATTGCAAAAACAAATGTCGAGAGGAAGGCTATAATTTTACTTCAGTTTTATAAACGTTTATTTTCTCACTGTGTGGGCTCGAACAAGAGTTCATTCATATATATATATGATATATATATATATATTTGAGACGTCAGATATTTCAGTAAAGTTCCAGAGTTAAGGCAGGTAAAACGGTTTATTAAACTTTATCTTTAAGTTACAACATAGAGTGAGAAGATGAGAGGGGAGACGGGCACAAAAATCAGCGTGGACTAATTAAGCAGTTCCAGTGGCAGAAGTCTCCCGATTTTCGATGTGCGGGAGTATTTACGCTTACCACACCACGTGGTCTGCGAAGACACAACTCCTCCTCTCTCTTATCTCTGATCGAACCACACACATTTACCAACATGACCCGCATCCGGGCTACAAGGGCGTGAGGACACGTGTACATCTAAAGAACTCAGAATCGACAGCCTGATGTCTGGCAAATAACAAAATAAATAAAACATAGCTCCAGAGCGCGCGTGGCAAGTATGACAGGAAAGTAAAACTTACAGTGAAAGTACCCGCTTGAACAATACCCAAACTAGTAAAACCCAAATTACCTTTTTATACATTACATATATATATATATAAATATACACACAATTGAGTCTCCCTATAACGAACTCACTCGGTTCCAGTTAAAAATTTCGCTATAGAGAAAATTTCGTTGTACAAAGATTAGAGATTTTTGCAGTTATTTCAGCAAATATTACAAACTTTTTAGTTAATTATATGTTTAAAAGTACTAAATAATTACTTTCAATTAAAAATAAATTGAAAGTCATAATAGTAAGATACTGTAATTTGTTAAAATTACAGTATCTTACTTTTCATTGTATAAATGAAATGTTCAAAATTAAAGCCAATCCACGAATTTAGAGAATAAAACATGGAACGCAGCGCCCCCCAACAAAGGCTAACTTACGGTGGCGCGCCCCCCTTCTCACATTTTTCAGCATGCATTCAGTGCTTTAATCTTTAACAATGAACATTTAGTCGAATTTTCTACAAAATAATGTTATCGGTAATGTTTGAATGAAAATTTTAAGTGAAAATGGATATATTTTTAGTAAAAATGAGAATAAATAAGATGATTTTTCAAAAGCATGCACCACAACTTGCTCTTTGGTTTTCCCGCCCCCTCCCCCCTGCAATCGCTCTCCGCCCCCCTTGGGGGGTCGCGCCCCAAAACGAGCCCCACATTGAGAAACGCTGATGTAATGCACTTACGTTTATTTTACTTCAAAATTCCTTTATTTTACATTGTTTTGCATTCTGTGATTTTAAATTTTCATAAAAATATTCACAGTTTAAAAGTGCGCTGAAAAATAGAGTGAGGTAAGTTTTATTCCATTTAGAAACCTCTTTTTGAAAGGTTGAAGCAATTCGGTATGATGTGGTTTTGGTCGTGAAGCGCAGTGTCTTATTATTATATGGGCAAATCAGAACTTTGGCCAGGCCTCCAATTTTAAATGTTTTTTCTGAAATATTCTTTTTATAACAAAATTTTATGAAAAATATAACAAATTTCATAGATGGGGGCCCCTAAATCCATCAATGTCCGGTTCCCCTGTTGTTCATAATCGGGCGCTTGTGAAGTGTCTTCATTATCGGAGTCAGTTTCACTTTCCTGGACTCCATTTTTATTATCTGTTACTCTTCCACTAAGTGGTCTGTTCAAAAATTAAAATTTTCTTCAAAACTAGCAAAAAAAAAAAAAAAAAAAAAAAAATCAAAGGTAAATCTGAAATATTCGCTGGGAAGCTAATCTCTTCGTTATATGGAGAATGTTTATAGTGTTACTTAAGCCTTAAAGTTACGTTTCCATGAAAAATTTCTTATAGGGAGAAATTCGTTGTAAGGAGACTTCGTAATAGGGAGATTCTACTGCATATATAGGCTTTTGATATCGACGGAGAAAGTCTAGCTCTTGTTAAGAGATATGCTTTAAATTTTTACTTAAAAAAATTGGCACAAGGACATCTGATTCGGCTTGAGTATGATATAGATATCAAAATTGATGGGGGAGACGGTCCTTGACATTGTTTGATATTTCAGGGGATGACGACCTTTAAAGTGTTTAACTGGTATGGGCAACCTTTGAAAAGTCGCGGGCCAAACTTCCGGATTTTAGAGAAGTGGCGAGCCGTATAATTGGGATTTATATAGGATATCGAATGGTTTATACGGAGTTTTCAAATGTTCCGCGGGCCGGATCAAAACCGTGGCGGGCCACATACGGCCCGCGGGCCGGCGATTGCTTATATGTGTGTTAAAGTGTAATATTTCAGCCTTCGAAATACGTTTGAGGAATTTGTTTCTATTTAGCTTTTAGAACTTCAGATACAGACATTTTAATATTAGTCAGATGGAAATATTTGAAACCGAAAGTAGAATTTTGCATCGGAAGTGAATCCTATTTCTGCGCATGCAAACGGGGATAGGGTTTGAACCGAATGACGTTTTCCGGACATACCCCGCCCCCATGGTGCCCCTCTGCAAACGTAAAAAAGGCGCCCCTTTTGTGCTCTAGATCAGTGGTTCCCAAACTATGTGCCGCGACCCATTGTTGGGTCACGGGAGCAATTTCGGTGGGTCGAAAAGGGTGGGAAAAATTAAACTTTAGTATTTTATACATATAGTAAACTATGCTATTTAATATTGCCTATATTTGTTATCGTTATGTAGTAGTGGGTCTCTAAAAAAATCTAGTTGAAGACTTTTTGAAGAGAAGGACAAAAAAGTTTGGGAACCACTGCTCTAGATTAAGATTTTCTCAGTTTTAGTTCGAAATGGCCTCCCTTTCGACGATGGCACCCAGACCTTGCTTACCGTGCCAGGCCGCCCCTGCTCAGATCTTAGAATTAAAACAGATAAAATTTGTTCATATCAATCACAGAAAAACATGTTAACAATGATCATAAAAACAAAAACACTGAAGAGCAATTTCATTAAATATGGATAATTTAAGTTGCAACTTTTTTTAAGACTTGAAAATTGAATTTAGGTTATCATTTTTGGATTTTTCTTCAACCTTCATTTAATCTCGTCATTTTTAAGCATCTTTTATTTAGACCTTCCAAGGCGTAGCTTGAAAACGAGGAAAAATATGTTTCTTCATATTGTAGCTGTTTCAATGCAAAATTAATGATACTAAAATTATAAACGAAAACTATATGTAAAAACAATTTATTTCTTCTTTGTTTCGCAAAGAAGTTAACTTTTTGGCAGTGACATGAAAACTGGCGACTCCCGTGAACTTTAATTATGATGCTCCAGAAATTTAAAAAAAAATGATTCATTTTTAAAACATTACACACTATCAAAAGTACGAATTATCAAACATTTAATGATTTTATTATCTATCAGATTAATGAGAGAACCTAGAATTTGTGTATCATTCTGTTTTGAGAAGTGTAATAATTATGAATATCTAATAATTATTTATAGTGTTAATTTAAAAAATTGAAGCTGTATTAGTATAATTAGTAATACTAATTATTATTTAGTTTATATCAAATTTTGGGGTAAAAAGCATATTTCTTGTGAATAGTATTTGGTTTATGGCGACCGTGGTACACAGGATTAACCGGTGTGTGCCTGTTCTTCGTACGGAAAAGATCAAATACATGGATCATTCGGATTAATTGTGACAACCCTGTCCAGAGAATCAAAATATTCGGATTTTCAAAAAGAACTTAAAAATGATCATATGCGTTCATACTAAAAAGAAATCTTGCTAAAACATTTAATAATTCACTTAGTGGTTAAATAATTGGAGCAGATAAATAAAACCATTAATTAATGTGAACTTATTATGCATTTTAAGGGAAGAATTTACATACGTATTTAATGAACAATATGTAAATACATATGTACTTACATAATACTGTATAGTTTATACATTATCACAATTTAATGCAGTTTAAGTAATCTAAAAAATATTTTCATATGTGAAAGAATTATAATTAAAGAAAATTTAAATAAAACTTGCAAGCTTTGAAGTTGAATAAATTTCATGTGTTTACTTTTGTAGGCACAAAATCGAGGCATGAACCAAAAACAAAGACACATATAGTAAGAGAAAGCAGAAAGCTGTTTTGGGCCTAATATGGAAACCTTTTATCTGGCTCATAGAAAAAAACAGACGACAAAATAGAGCTTGAGAAAAATTGATTTAAATATTTGCACCAGTCGGCACTGGAAATGGATTCTCTTATTAATATATTCCTTTAACTCCCCCCCCCGTGTTTGTGTTCTGTCAAGCCTAAATCTATCTATATATATCATCTATCTATAGGGGGGGGTAGGCTTCGGCGGAGGACTTTTTAAGTCTAACGCATATTCACGTAACACCTGGAGAAAATCGCCCAAAACTCGACAGCCAGACGATTAGATCGACAGCCACGTGAGGAGAAAGAATTCCGAACCTGCACACTAAGACGCTTCCCAGTGCTCAGATTTTTTTATAAATTGGGCTATTCGTCGGCAGATAAAAGAGAAAGACTAGAACTACTGTAAACTCACACTTCAATGTATCCACTTCTTTTTCTTTTTAATGCTTTCTACTGGGCTCAAATTTCATCATGCTGTTATTCATTTTAACGAGAAGTACATTCTCGTTACAGAAACTACCCAGAATACAGATGTGGTTTAAATGACATTAAATTATGTAAAGTATCGGTATCGGTTAAGTATCGGTATCGGCCGATACCATAACTGAAAAGTATCGGTATCGGCTATATCTGAAAATGAATTTATAGGTAAAGTATCGGTATCGGTCATCGGCGAAAATGTGGTATCGGTCGATCCCTACACCATTGTGTAGCAGAGTGGTTAAACCCCCCTGAGATTGGTAGATGATGGCTCAAGTGTAGGAGCAGGGTTCATCCGTCAGTCTAGCGGTCTGGAGTTTTGGGCGGTTTTCTCCAGATGTAACATGGATATGCGCTAGATACACAGAAAAGTCCTCCCCCAAGGCATTTGCCCCCCACCCCTTGTGTTTGTCCTTTCTTTGACGTGGAATTATAAGCGGTTCCTCGTGAACAAACACACAAATACGAATACATGTTGAAACACAACAACAGCAGTACTCATTTGCTCCAGAAAGAGCAATGTAAGAATTGCTTGCCTTTAATATTTTAAAGTAAGCTCTAATTAAACTTAGAAAGATATATTTTGAACTGATTTTTCATTAAATAAATGTTTAATAAAGAAAATATTCATAAGAATTTCGAATAAATTAAATACATTTTAATTCCCCATAAGTGATGCTGCCATCTAGTGGCCATTACATAAACAAATAGTAATTTTATTTTAGTGAACTCAATATTTGGACAAATTGAATGTTATATAAACTGATGAACCAAGACTGATACTGAAACAGAATAAAGAAAACATAGTTGAATTAGTCTATTACAACTGTTGTACTGCTTACACATAAGTAAGTGCCACAGAAAGCCATTGAAATTATGCACATGCTGTAATTTTGTATCATTGCTGAATTAAATAAAAGTCATATAAAAATTACCAGTTTTTAATAGCTTGTTTAGTGTTCTGGTTCTAAAGAGAACTATAAATAAGGAGTATTATATCGATAAAAAGAGATAAAACTACGATTTCCTAAATTAATACATAGTGCAACAATGAAGCTTTCAGAAAAAAAAAAAATTCTTAATGTTGTTGGCATGTTTAAGTTGAGTTTTATTAATTCAACATAAATTATTAAGTTATTCCAATAAATATAATTAAATTTTAAGAGTTCTGAATAAATGCACCGAGTAATAATGACTTGTACATGAAAAATATTGCATTGTTAGAAAACATTTCTCTAATCTAGTTTTTGTTTTAATTTTAATCGCAATGATCAGATTCCGATTTCAGTGTTTAAGAAATTTCTTAAAATCGTTAACGTTTGACAGAAATGTTTTTGTAAAAGGACGCGTTTAATTTTATTCTAGTTTTAAGACCGGTTGTCAGATTGAGTGATTTATTTCATTTTAATTTTGCGTAAAAAAATGTACAATACTTTACACAGAAAATGCAATTTTCGACAAATAGTATGTAAATATGATTTTATATAAAGTAAAAACATAATTATTATACAACAAAAAATACAATTACGATGCAGCTTCAATTTAAACAATAGAAAAAGTGTAAACAAAGGAAAACAAGGCTTACGTTGGGAGCTTTGAAAAAACTAGGATTCTTTAATCCAAGTTCAGCATATTTCTTTCTTTGGCTCGCATAACCGGAAGTGCACCCAGGAGCAAAACATGCACTATAGGCCATCTCGAATTAAAAAAATAATTAATTCACCTATTTAAAAATAAAAAACCAATTTCTGTAGCAGCGATCCTATACTAAAGGAGCAGGGGGTGAATCAACAACGCCATCTGTCGACTGCATCAGCCGTTAGGTCCGTTTTCAGGGAAGGAATCCCATTGGCGTTGGAGATCCTTTACAATATACGTCCATGGCTATCATAGATGCATCGATATAAAGACAGGAAAGAAAGATATCGAATACAAAAATAATGTAGTTCGGATTTGTTCGATTATTAGCTCTTGTACAATGCATCGATGATCGTCAATTGATCCTCCTGGTGCCTTTGTTTTGTTTTGTTTTACGGATACAGTTTGTTCCGTTCTTGTTCTTTCCCGGTTTTTAAAAAAAACGTGAGATTTCCTTTTTCATTTTTAAATTTTTTTGAGAAAATTACGTTAGTTTTCTAAGTTTATAAAGCTAAAACAAGTTATTTTTCTCTATAAACTAAGTAACAAAGTTACTTTCACAGTTAAAAACTACTGAATTGAATTTAACAAGTTTCTGTTAAATGAACTCGTATTGAAAAAAAAAAATTACTATATACAGCAGATTATCTTAGAATTCATTACTTATATGTTGACTAATTCAATGACCATAAATTTTATTCATTCGTTGAATTTAAAATAGTATTATAAAATTTATATGTTATAAATAGTGTCATAAAATTATATAGATAGTGTTAAAAAATTTACCAAAACAGCATTTGAAATCTTTTAAAATTCACTATAATTAACAGTTATTTGTTTTTGGATACATACTTAGAGATGCCTAATATTTAAGGATACAATAATATTTGAGCTTATTTTATTTTTTTTAGAGCCACAGTTAACTTTAAAAGTACATTTTTGAGTTTATGTCTCTGCTGTAAGTAGAATGAAAAAATGTTTTAAAATAATATTGTTGTATAAATACATTACTTTTAAGTATTATACAAATCCCAGTATAGTAATTGCGGATATTTAAAAAGAAAAAAATTCTTTGTTTATGAATTTAAAAGCAAAGTGACAGATAGTTAAAATCATTTAAAAACAGGTAAAAACACATTAAAATCCGTATGTAGCACTATCGGTGGCGGCCACCACCTTCTTCAGCATAGGTCTTGGTTCCAAATGGCCAGCTCTCTTCCTCAGCAGGGCGTTCCACCCAGGATCGATCTGCACTTGCGTCATATCATTCACAGCGCCATCTGTGGTTATAATCTGTAGGGCTTCCATATTTAGGGCATAATGACTGTTTTTGTAATTGGCGAGTTTTTGGCTATTGTTAAAGTTGATTTCTATGGGGTGTTCCTGGGCTATTTTTGCGAGGGCAGTAGTGGTTTTATTGAATTTAATGTCAGTTTGATGTTCCTTTTTTCGGTCTTTGATTTTTCGTTTTGTCATGCCAATATAGTAGCCCTGTTTATTGGTACTATTGTCTGTAAAGCTTAGTACCAATTATGCCAGACACTACAATTCACCATAGAAATAGAAGAAAATGCCACTATTAACTACCTAGATGTCAAAATCAATAGAGATTTGATGAATAATATTAATACTACAGTTTTTAGAAAAGCCACCAATAATAACGAAATAGTTCATTTTAATTAAAAAACTCCATACAAATTTAAAATAGCCGCCATACAATCCTATATTAATCACGCAATTACAATATGCTCAAACGAAACACTCCTCAATGAAGAACTCCAGTTTATCAAAACCCAATGTAAAAACGCAGGGTACCCAAATTCAATAGTAAAAAACCTTTATAAAAAGAGAATCAAAAAACTGGAACAAATTAATAACTATCAAAATCCGAAACTCAAATTTACCAATGCCATTCCCTACTGCAGGGGAGCCTCCCTAAAAATCACAAATGAAGCCGCAAAGAAAAATATCAAAATACCCATAAAACCCAATCAAAATATTTTCAAATGCATTCGCAATGATAAAGATAATATCAATCCTGATGAAACCGCCGGTATTTATAAACGAAGCTTTACAGACAATAGTACCAATAAACAGGGTTGCTATATTGGCATGACAAAACGAAAAATCAAAGACCGAAAAAAGGAACATCAAACTGACATTAAATTCAATAAAACCACTACTGCCCTCGCAAAAATAGCCCAGGAACACCCCATAGAAATCAACTTTAACAATAGCCAAAAACTCGCCAATTACAAAAACAGTCATTATGCCCTAAATATGGAAGCCCTACAGATTATAACCACAGATGGCGCTGTGAATGATATGACGCAAGTGCAGATCGATCCTGGGTGGAACGCCCTGCTGAGGAAGAGAGCTGGCCATTTGGAACCAAGACCTATGCTGAAGAAGGTGGTGGCCGCCACCGATAGTGCTGCATACGGATTTTAATGTGTTTTTACCAGTTTTTAAATTCTTTGTTTATGTTTTAGAGCTTATGTACTGAGTAACACTCATGACGTAAATGGTAAAAGCTTTGATAAGAAAATGAAAAGAAAGCATGTTATGTTTTCTCAAATACATCTGTTTGATAAGGGAAATGATAATAAGTTCTGTTCCCTTTCATTACAAGATCAGGGTAAGAAACAGTGCTTCATAACCTGATCAAATTCTGCACATGAAATGTCTTCTACTAATCAAAACAATTGTCCATTTTCATCAGTTACTCTTAAAAAAAAATAATCTTAATGGTGTTGTTCAAAATAATCATGTGATTTTGCTACATAAGTACAAAAACTAATTATGCCAGACACTTCAAAATTTTGAAACCGTCTCTTTACAAGCTGTATTACATACTGAAATGAACGATAAATCTGTACCAGTTTCAAAACTTTTAGAAAAAATTCTTAAAAAACGGAAATTTTTGCGAAGCGTGTCACTCTTTGTAAAATCTTGCAGCTCAGATCCATGTTTAAGAATTTTTTCTGAAAATTTTGCAAAAGCCACAGCTTTTTCGCTTATTGCAGTGTGTAAAGCAGCTTATGAAGAACCATCTGGAATTTTTTGGAGACCGTGGTGCTATTAGTTTATTTCAATTTGTGTACCAAGACTAAAAACAGAGTTTTTTTTCTTTGACATACACCCTTAAGCTCCTTATTCACAACATTATATTCTTGGGAAATTCCAACATATCAGTGCATTATTTCGATTATCCCCAAAACTTTAATCCATCTATACACACTAAGTTGAAGCTTAGATTTACAGCCTCTAACTCTTGGACTGTAAAGATAAGTTGGTGACATGGAAACGTCATTATCATTGGTGCTGTAAATTGGTTATCTTATTTGTTTGACTACTTTTTTAAATACAATAATTTTTTTTTTTTTTTTAATTGGAAGTACTTGCACAACATTCCAAATGTCCACTCATTTTTATACAGAAACATGACACATCACGGAAAAAAAAATACTTTGGAATTTGCATTTGAGATTTGGTGAGTGGAATGATTACCTTTGACAATCATGGGATTTGATGGGATTGGCTAAAAATATTTAGCAACTTTCTCTTGAGGTACAAAAAAATAGAGAAAGGCAGTGGCGTATTTGAGAAAAGTGCCTAGGTGGCTCTGTTCCCTTCTGAAAATGTGAAATAGTTAAAAAAAAAACTATTTTGAAACATTTATATTAACTCTAGTAACAATTAAATTTAAAATAAATCAAAATTAGAACATTTTAAGTGGCACAAAATTTTGATTTAAGTGTTTCACATTGTGTGAAAATCCAAATTAACAGTTCATTGACATCAAACAGAACAAGTATATCTACTTATGTAATACGCTAACGTATGGAGTAGCAAAATCGACGATATTTCCATGCTGCGAATGACAAGAGCTAGATGTAAACATTAGCACAATAACAATAATGCAAATGCAAAAATCCAAATTAACAGTTTAGTGATGTCAAATGGAGCAAACATATGTGACGCAGTAGCTAGATAACAAAATAAGGTACTTACGTATTATCCCAGCGGTCTGCCAAGACCAGCAATTTTTTGCCAAGATAAATGCCGGGCACATGAAATTGTTTATGGTTTGGAATACGATTGGCAACAGTTTGCCAGTATTTTTGGCCCCCCCCCCAAAAAAAAAAGTTTGGCGGGAATGGCCGCCAGTATAATATGTAAGTATCCAAAATAACAATAATGAATATACAAAAATGCAAGATCTTTCAAACTTTTTCACAGCTTTAAAATATCGAATTTACAATACTTGAAGCATAATCACCCACCTAAAAAATGTCACCATGCTTTGGGCTAAAGCATATTTTAGCCATTTGCTGTTTCAACATCGGCTTTTAGGATGACACCCAAAATGTGTAGCAACTCCGACCTAAATAAATTTAATGACAAATGTTGCCATTAAATTTGTTTTGAATGTCATTGAAACGAGTCCAGAAATTTAGTCAACACTGCACTGAGTATAAAGAACAGTAAGGTATACATATATATGGGGCAGCTAAGCTGGCTGCCTTGGCAACTAGTTTTTATAAGTTAACAATAAAGCATATGTATAAATGTATATATTCTTTTTTCTTTCTATCTTTTGGTGTTGGACAAAAAGCTGAATTTCCAAAAAATTTATTTTACACAATTTCATCATGAGTGTTACCAATAGAAATCTTTTTTCTTTCTATCTTTTGGTGTTGGACAAAAAGCTGAATTTCCAAAAAATTTATTTTACACAATTTCATCATGAGTGTTACCAATAGAAATGTAACATTCATGGCAAAATTAATTACATTAACTTTGCCATGACAAAGCTAATGTAATTAATTCTTCTTCTTTACTAAATGTTAATACAGAAGCATCTTGTTAGGCTTAATAAAAAACTATTTCATGTTCATATTTCATATTGAAAGCTATTAAACTCATCCCATTTAATAATTAGTTATAAGAAGCAAAGTAATGCTCATGATATTTAATAAAAATGCTCACCTTCCCTTGCACTGTTTTTTCTAATATTTCTGAAATTAGAATGTATAACAAAAATGCATGTACTGTGTTAACCGCCACCTAAATAAACATCCACCTAAATGAAATCTTTCACTACTTCAGGGAAAGAATGATAAACAAAAAGAGCTTGTAGATGGTATTGCTATACATTTAAATAAAATTAAAAATAGTAACACTCATGGCACAGCTTACAGACAGGCCTTTACAACTCAGTATTGGTACTTAATAATAAGTATTTTATATTTTAAATATAACCATATGCTAGATAATTCCATGTACCATTAGCAACTTGCAATTGCTTATAAGAATAATGTAAATTAATGAGTGAAAAATTAAGCTATAGTTGAGAAAATGGCTTCCGGACAGCAAAAATACTCAGTTTTCATGTAAAAGTTTCTCTTTTTTCATGTGTTATAATCACTAAAGTGCTTGAAAAATTGAGAGTCATGTAGAAAATAGCTCACTAAACAAGAATATAACTGTATTTTTTATATAAATGTCTAAAAAATAATTAACAGACCTAATATACCTCAGACAGTGATTTGGTAAATTTTTTGAAAATGAACCTTATTTTATTAGCTTTTCAAACAAAGACAATACAGACAGGGGCAGACAATTTCCATGAAATTTTTAAAAACAAATATTTTGATACACTCTAATGTTGGTGTAATTCATGTTGCCAAACTTTTCAGTTAAATTTTAGTGTCCATTGTACTCAAAATTATTACTGTTCTTTATTCCCCATGGTCTAGATGTTGCTGCAGTCTGCAATGCGAAATGTTCTTGCACTTTCTTTTTGGCAGCCATTTTGTTAACCTACTTTTGTTTTTCGTATTTTTGTGTGAGTATTCCACATTTTAATAGAATGTTTACTTTAAGACATTTTAAGCAAAACACCAATTTCGCCTTCCACCAGCCACTGTAACTGTAAAATCTCAACAATAATAGTTATTTGTTTAGAAGTCTTTGTAAGTTATCTTCTTGTCATACGTGTTACAAATTTGGTTGCATTCTATTACCACTTAATTTTACAACCATTTCTACAAAAATTTCAATTTGCTTATAATTGATAGTTTAACGACATTTTTATACAGTGGTCTGTTTATGAGAAATTTGGGTCTGTTAATGGATTCTTCACAAAATATTTTAATCTAAAAATGGACTTTTCACAATATTTTTCATTTAAAAAACGAGCCTTTCACCAAATTCTTCCTTTGGTGAAACAGCCAGCCTTTCACAAATCTTTATACCTTATCCTAAAAACGAGCTTTTCATAAAATATTTTATCTTAAAAATGAATCTTTCACAGTATTTTTCATTTGAAAAATGGGCCTTTCATCAAATTTGTCCTCTGGTGAAACAGCCATCCTTTCACAAATTTGCTTATATCTTATCCTAAAAACGAACTTTTCACAATTTTTTTTATCTTAAAAATTGACCATTCACAATATTTTTCATTTGAAAAATGGGCCTTTCACAAAATTCTTCCTCTAGTAAACAGCCAGCCTTTCACATATCTGTGTTTATATCTATAATTAAAGATTTGCAAATTGAACAAATCTTCCTAACATAAACTGATGCGTAAACAAAGCCTTGCCAGTTTACATAAATAGGTTTTTTTAATAGGACTTTCTTTAAGATGTTTTAAAATGGAACTTTAATTTAATACTAAATTTGTATGTGAAATTGTACATTTTATAATAATTCTTGAAAACAACACCTTATTTCCATAAACACAGGACCCTGGATGGAAAAACAAGATTGTACACTAATTTCAGATTCACAAAATGATGAGTTAAATTTTTCACAATTTCACAAAAATAGATCCTGTCTGAAAAGTCTGCACAGACCCCTGCTATATATACACTAATAACTTTTTTTCTCTGTATATGTGATGAATTTTAGCTGCAAATCAGTGAAAATGAGATTTTTGTTATTATTGCAGATTCTGTTTCATGATGAACAGACCCAAACTTATTGCTGAAGGTTTCCAAGAAGATGTTGGAAATTTGCTGAATGAATTCAGTGAGAGAAGTACAACAGAGTTTTCTGAATTTGCAGAAGTTTGGAAAAAACATCATTTTTCACTAGTTTTTATGTAACTTTCCATTTTTCTTTCTTTTTTAATACTGAAAACCAAAGTTGCAAAAGTTTTTTAATTAATATTTTTTTGCATTAAAATTTTTTTAAAATTATTTTTGTTTGTTTAATGTGTTTTTTTTATTATATGCTTTTTAAAAGAAAAACCAATGTTATTTGAAAAAAACAGAAATATTAAATAACTAGAAGTCAAAGCCTGTTGTGCAGGCAATAATCATGTCTACACTCAATATACTTACTTTTCGCCCACCTAAAATAAACTTCATATTCAATTTTTATTATATACCCAAATCAAATTTTATGCTCTTCTGGAAATGTGTGGTAACTTTTTGCATCAGAACGATTTTGTTTTGTGTAAACAATTCCTCTTACATCAATGCTTCATGCATACGATATCCTTTTAATGAAAAAGAAAAGCTGTTATCATGAAAAACTGTTTTAAACAAATTGGAATCGCAGCTTTCCCTGCAAAGCCTTTTAACCGTGACTTCAGTATGACATATCAATTTTGGGATGTGACATTAAACACCAATGTTTTTATATATTGATGTCCCATAATTGAAACATCGATGTTTCGATATATTGATGTTCCATAATTTAAACATCGATATTTAGAAAAAAGAAAAAAAGAAAGAAACACTATTTTAAATTAAAGTATGTATATATATACAGGGTGTCCAGCCTTAATGTACCCAATAGCTAATTCCTGAACCGTTGGGTTTAGATATGCACTTCCAGTTTGAAAAAGGTTTTGAAAAAGGTAAAGAATGTTTTTACGTGCTTTTCGAACCAAAAAACTCATTTAGAAAAAAATTACAAATATTAAATTTTTATACGGTCCCCAGGTCCTATCACTTAGATTTAGGAAAAGATGCAGTGCACAGAAACAAAGTAAACACAAAAAGTTTCATTTTATTACGATAAAATCTGACCAAGTTATGGAACTTTGAAAATCATACATTTCATCCATTTTCTCGACCATTTTCAAGACGGTCCCTTACTAGCTTCTTACTTAATCTGTTGACTTTTGTCCTATTCAGTTCATAATTTTTAATACCATATTTTAAGCAAAAGTAATCAAAATTTGCATTGTCCTTGGTCGAATAATGAATTAATGCTTAATACAATATATGCAATTCAAGCCATTTTAATTATGACAAAATACTATTTAAATCAACATTTAATTATTTCCAGGGCCGGATTTAGCCTTTGAACCACTCTGTGCAAAAGCAAACAATTGCGCCCCTATGGAACTACTGTACAAGCTGAGCATTCTCAACCTTTTCGCGCCGACTGTCACGTATACGTGCCAGTAAGAAACTCACTCAGTTCCCGGCCGACACGCTGGCGTGCTAGAGCATTTCCTCGTTCACCCCCCGGCCGTCACACAGTTGTGCCAGTGTCCTGGAACGTTTTAAAAACTATAACTTTTGGCATAAGATGGCATTGTATGTCCATGCGGTTACAGAGACATGTAGATTTGACCTTCTACTCAGAATGGGAGTAGCATGACTCACATACACGTGGTTTTTGATAATATAAACGTAAGTTGAAAGGAATTTTCTGAATGGTATACTTTATGACGGCTCTATAAATTCGTATGTGGTATTTCTTTATAGTAAGCAGGGAGTTTTATTTTTGCTACAGCGTTGGGTATTACGGTTTGCAGTCCAGTTTTTAGTCTATAATTAGATCTAGTAGACGTGGATTTTTTCTCATTTTACAGTTAGAATGTCGAAGCTTCGAAAGTGTTAGAGCTTGAAATAGCAGAAATGGCGCAAATTATTTGAAATTATGAGATATTGATTCTGAAGCAGATTCGGATAGTAGTGATAGTGACACTATAATATATTCTGATTGTTCTGTTCATGGATTTAGGCTTAATCGCGAAAAACTCTCCGGCCCTGGACAAACATTTGCGAAAGAGACTGCCGGCCTCAGCGATAAGCGCGCGTTTGCGCTTCGCGTCGCGAAAGGGTTAAAAAGAAAATGGCTTTATGATCTTTTTTAAAATTATTCTTTAGTGAATGCCCCCCCCAAAAAAACAACAACGACAGTGTAATTCAGTAATTGACACAAATACATTAATTTCACTTAAAATACTTGATTTATTGAAAAAAAAAAAAAAAAAAAAAAAAAAAACGGTAACAGGAATGTATTTCAGACGAATTTTTTTTTACGAACTTTTGATTCAGAAAACTCTTTAATTTATTTAGAAACATATACTGTTGCTGAGTTCATAATCAGTTTCTAACATAGCAAGTTCTGAAAATTTTCTTTTTTGTGATATGGTGTCCGCAAATAGTTTTCGATTAAATTAAGTTTTGAAAATCTATGCTCCCCAGTTACGACTCTTATAGGCAGAGTTAGTAAACTTCTTAAAGCAATGATCGAATTTGGAGCAAAATTCATTTCTGTAATTAATTTTGAGATTTCCAAAGGTAGTAAGTACATCTTTATCCAAGAGAAAACACACCACTGATAATTCATCACAAAGTTCCACCAAACTGTATATATCGGATGACTCTCCATCTGTTAAAATGATTACCAAATCCTTACAGTTGGCCGGAATTGCATCTTTCAGTTTATGTATATTATAGTTGAACCTCATTAAGATGAAGTCGAAGGGTAGGAAAAATCTTTTCGCATTAGCTGAAATTCGTATTTTTCCGATTTTACCAATATTTTATCTATAAAACAGCAAAAGGCAAGATGTGAACTGTTTTCCTCCATCTTAAGAGTAAAGCGTTTTCATCTTAAAGAGGTTCGACTGCATTTAAAAAACAGAAGTAACTATTATGATGCTGAAGCTAAAATCTTTGTTCTAATGAAATGATTGCAGTGTCAACCAGGTGGTAAAAAAATTCAATTTTATATTGTTCTTGTCCATCAGTTATGGGCGCATCAGGATTTTCATAGTCAAATTGTTGTCTTCGCACTCGATGTCTTGGTAACGATTCAAAGTTAGTATCTGCATCTATTTTGGGTGCCATTTAGCCAGCATCGACAAGGATTGCATTAAAGTGATTGTCATAAAACACATATACTATACATAAACACATTAAATGAAATTGTTTTTAGTTTTTTTTTTTGGAAAATTTTCGAATAAATTCAGAAGCTCCATGGAGATTTTTTTTTTCTCAGTTTGTTTAGGCAATTTTGCATCCCTCGATCATTTTTATTCCGTGTCGGGGCACAGACTGACGGAGTGTTAGTCTGGCCCTGATTATTTCCTTCTGGGTTAAATACTTAATGGGAAAACATTTTAGGTTATATAACGTGTGTGCATAATAAAAATAAAAAAATAAAGAGCTAAGTTCCTTTATTTTAACTTCTTTCTCCTCAAGCAGAATTTGCTCTCTCCCTTCGCCCCGAATTAAGATAGCCCTTGAAAATTATGATCTTTCTGAATGAAGAAGAAAAAAATTCCTCGATAGCGATCTCCTCTGGCAAATGAGACGACCTGGTACACAGATAGCAAAATCACTGATTTATGGGGACAAAAACATTTGTCATATAAATTACAATTTTTTGAACAAAACTTATTGTTAACAAAGTTCATTTTAATCAATTTACAAAGCGACTTCAACCTTATTTTTTTGCTAACAAAAATCGAAATTTCGGTTCAAGGGAGGGGTTATCAGATTCCCTAGACACTCCCTTGGTTACTTTCTTGCGGTTGGTCACTTTGATTTTTTTGTTAATAGGCTTGTTCCATGAAATTTGAGTGTTTCTGGTAGGCTAAAATAATCAACAGACTTGCTCCATGTGACATAACTCCGATGTTTATTGGTAAACACTGAGGAAGCCTGTTAGAATGAGTCATTTCATGGTCACTTACGCTATATTTAGATAGCATTTTTATTGTTTAACAGGCTATGTGCTGATTACGTGAATATGATTCATCGTTGAATATTTGGATAAATTTTAGTATAATGGATTAGGGATGTAATGAATATTCGGAAAGCCAAATACTAAACAGGTATTTGGGCGAATAGTGCTACATATTCAGCTGAATAATTTCAGAAAAAAGAGAAAAAAAAATTTTACATGTATTTTTAAATGCATAATAATACTTAGTTATACTTCACTATGTTTATTTCATATTATAAAAAGTCATTGAATTTATCTGAATGAAACACAATCTATTGCATTTAATAACATTACAGAAATGCAGACTTTTCTACTAGGTGACACTACTTGACTTGGTTTTCTACTTTTCTTTATGAGTTGGGGGTAGGAGGAATCTTTTCAGATCCTCAATTACAAACATAATTTTGAAAAACTGCTAAATATGTTTTGCCCATTGGCATGGGTAGAAAAAAGGGAAAAGGTAGCTTCCTGACATAGTGCCATGGGTGTGCACTTTAGAAAATTAAATCTAACAGCTTTATTTTAGAATGGAAAAAAAATTACGATAATGAATTCCATCCAGAAGATGACTAACAGCATGGGGTCTTTTGCAATACATTCTACTGTCGTAGTCAGGCAGATTAAAAAGCAATTCGTTGGGAATCATATGAATATTTTTTAAAGAGATTATCGGAATTTATAGGCTCCATTTCAAGATTGGGATGAATAAGGGTATTTTTGAAATACCAAGGAACTCTGCAAATGGTATGTAGTCTAGTTTTGCATGGTTTGCAGTTTTTGTAGATTCGACTTTGCCATGTAACCCCAAGCAGATGAGACATAGAGAAGAATTGGTCAAAGAATAGAAATATTCCTACTTTTTAATAGAATTTGACATGAATTACAGTTCAAGCCAAAAATGAAGGATTTTATTTGTCCCCTCTGTTACATATCATTTTAATTAATTTATCATTAATGTACCAAGTTTTTTTTTTAATATTTCAAGTCATTTTAACTAAACATTGATCCTTAAAGTAACATATAATTGTAGAATTTTTTTGTCTTCAGAATTTTTTATTAGTTTTAGAGTAAAATGCTTATGTGATTTCCCCTCTGTTACAACTTGTACTTTTATGACCTTCAGATATTTCTTTTGATTATTAATAATAATTTCTCCCTTTGAATTAAAAAGAATAGCAGTTGTGAAACAAGTTTAATCGAACATCTAGTAAAAGTTGTACTAATTAAGAACTGCTCATTTACAAAATTCTTATTAAACCAAAAGAGATGGCAGAATTAACATGAGATTACATAAATCAAGAGAAATCATAGTACTCATGCCTCCCCTAATCCCTATGCTATTGTAGTGTAAACACAGTAACAATTGTAAAAAATTTCTCCTGCAAAGAGAAAAAAAAAAATATTTTTCAAAATATCTAGATTATTCTTTATTGCTTAAAAACTCATGAAATAAATATGTTTCACTATTTAGTTCTTCATGTATAGGAACATGATTTTGACTGCTTTTTTTTTTCTTCCCTAGGGGTCGACCTGATCATACTGAACTTTCCGAAGTAAGTAAATCTATGTAATATTGTTTCCGAATATTCTGCTTGTTTCCTGGGTTCTTTGTTCTAAAAAGTCCAGTTGGTGTAGAAAGTTCTAGTAAAGAGTCCATTTGTCAGGATGGAACACAACTTTATTGCTTCTAGAACTTCATAGAACAATCAGCTGTATAACATTCACAGGCACTAACGGCCTGTAGCTCGTTTCACCTCACAGTCACCTCAGCACCGAAGCTTTCACAAATGCTGTAATTCTCACACAAAATAAAACACTTCCACAGCTAAAATTCAGTAGAATCATACAAGGGTTATCATACACAATCCCTTAAGACACAGCAATGATGGATTTACACAGCACTTAAAAATCAGCTTCATAAACAAGCGTGAAAACACCACTTCTATCACACAGTTCACAGAGCGAAGCGCCGTATTCATCAGCAGCTTGATTCACACTTCACGGGAGCTTACTCCACACTGAACTGGGGCCTCTGACAGCTTGTATTTATAGGCGATGCAGAAGCTTCCAGA
Source organism: Cheiracanthium punctorium (assembly GCA_038373885.1). Taxonomy (NCBI): domain Eukaryota; kingdom Metazoa; phylum Arthropoda; class Arachnida; order Araneae; family Cheiracanthiidae; genus Cheiracanthium; species Cheiracanthium punctorium. The sequence continues at coordinate 179,867 of JAWZYV010012817.1, read as the reverse complement.
AGAATCTATTTCTCGAAGATTCCACATAAAACGGGAATTTTGATTATGTCATAGAAGAGAAATCTTAAGCTATTATGTGATTTTAATGCTGAAAAAGCAACTTTACAAGCCCCATAGGGAAAAACATGCCAAATGACCAAAATGTTGCCAAGCTTGGCAACTTTTGGCAAAGTATAGCCAAATTTGGCACCAAAAATAAGTCTCCAAAAGTGAAGTTACTGAAGGCCTAGGACCAATATTTCTCTAGATTTCTGGAAACTGCATGCAAAAGAATGGGAAACTGTAACCTCCGTATCTCTGGTTCTAGTTGACCGATTTTGATGCAACAAAAAGCAAAATTCTACCATTTGAAGTGTAGAATATGAACTTTTAACTATTTTAAGCTCCAGAACAGCGGGTTGCCCAGAAAATTCGTAACAATTTAATATTTTAATTTTTATGATGTTTAAGGATGTATTCGAAGAAAATAAAACCTGTATTTGGCTCTGGTACACATTGAAATGAACTAATAGCACCAGGGTCTCGAAAAAAATTCAAGATGATTATTTATAAGCTGCATTACACACTGTGATAAGCGAAAAAACGGTGTCTTTTGCTAAACTTTTTGAAAAAATTCTTAAATATGGAACTGCACTGCAAAACTTTTCTAAAAGTTAATAGTTTTGCAAAATTTTCGATTTTAAAGAATTTTTTCTAAAAGTTTTGTTACTGATACAGGCTTATCGTTTATTACAGTATGTAGTACAGCTTGTAAAGAGACAGTCTCAAAATTTTGAAGTGCCTGACATAATTAGTTTATTTGTACGTATGTACTAAAATATCACTATTTTTTCGAACTACACCGTTCTCTTATTTTGTGCATAGCAATAAAATAAAGATTTTTTGTCTTTACTTATAATAGATGTCTTTGTTTGTCGACGGTGTTACGGACAAACGGCTACACATAGAATTACCAAATTTGATAACTAGTAAGTTCTAAACATGAAGTTTATGCACTGGAAGCGATTTTTTTCAAAATTTGAATTAGGATTAAAAAAAAAAAAAAAACTTTATGCAATTTTTTGAATTGTTTCTCATCTAATGCTTAAAATGGCGATAATTATGCTTGCAGTAAAATGGCATTTGCAACATTGGATAGAGGAGAAAATTTTCTTTTAAAAACAGTTTTTTCTGAATATGTTACCTAATTTGCAGATTTAAAATTTTTTTACACAGTTTGATGTTGGCATAGTTTTTGTGTCATGATATTATCTTAGGTTAGTTCAGGGTGTCTACCGGTCAGGAAAATCAGGAAAGTCTGGTAAAAGCCAGGAAAATGAGTAATAGGTCAGGAAAGTCTAGAAAATGCCTGGAAAATACAAAATAGGTCAGGAAAATTCACCAAAAACAATGCATTTTCCTCCATAAAAAAATTTCATCCCCCCCCCCCTTTTCAATGTTAGACTCCAAAGAATAAAAGATGCTGATAAGGATAATTAATTTATGTTTTGTAAGAAAAAATAGGACTAAAATATTTGTGGGGTATGTAATGCTTGCAGTTCTACATTCTGCAGTGAGTTTCTTGTGACAGGACGGTCAAAAGCTGTTTGTCTATGATCAGCAATTAAATTCTTTCTGTGTTAAAATTGTAGTAGACCAGAAGATAAATATTTGTGTTCGAAATTTAGATCATTAGACACAGATGCTAGATTATCACGTAAATATCCCAGTAGTGCAAGCAGTATTGGTTAGATCTGAACCAACCAGATTCTTACATAATACTCTTTTACTGATGTATCTTATTTAACATCTAAACTCTTAATGATTATTTTCTATCTAACTGCATGAATTGTATTACAGTAAAAAATATGATTTCAAGCTAGTTATAGCAAAATATTAATTATAAAAAGTGGGAGTTTCTATTGAGGGATTTCCCAAAATAAAATGCGTAGGTGGTCTGGAATTTCTTTATTCAAGAGCTCCCAAAAGTCTAGAAAAAGTCAGGGAATTGACTTTTAGAAATTTTGTAGACACCCTGACTCATGATCCTGAAAGTAGTTATGATGCAAACTTTACTTCAAGAGTAAAATAATTTTGCTTTTTTTTAGATTTCACATCACAGGAATTAATTCAAATTACACATTAAGAAAATTTTTTGTTTTCTACCGTGGGAAGAACGGGCACACAGCTAGTTGAAATAACGTTCACATTAAACTTCTCATATCCCCAACAGTTTTATCCTTAATATTATGAATAGTATAAAATAAAATAATAATTTGCTGTATTTTTTTGATCAGCCTTAATAAATATGTGCAATCAATTTAAAAAAAAAAAATTAGTCTTTCTTAGTTTTATTGATAAGTTGATCATTTGTAAGATTTTGTTTTCTTTTTTAATAGTTCACTAATGAAGCATATAGAATAACATCCCAATTCATTTCTTCACCATCATTTTACCAACAAGTTGGAGCTGTATATACATTGTATGCTCTTTTCCGAAATCAAATCCTGACACCAACTATCAAGGTATTTCTAATGTGTTTCTTATGCATATGTGTATATTTTTTTATTTATTCTTAGGTATAATGTGTGGTTAAAAGTATATGCACAAACATTTTAATGACCTTTGCTTTGCAAAAGTAACAGTTCTTTATAAATCTTTTAAAAAATATCACCAAAGTAAAAATCATGCAGTAAGAAAAGACCACATCATATGATGTCAAAATTCATTAAATAAAATAAAACTATGTTTGTTTCTGTACTCATATAAATAAAGAGTTTCAGTGGTGTAATTACTTCTTACAAACATAAACAGAAAATAGCAAATTATAGTTTTAAATTGAAAATATTGGCCAATAAGGAATATAACCTCTGCACATGCTAATATAGGCTTAGCAATGACATTTCATTCCACATTATTTCGGATTTTGTGCTTGAATTCGATCAATTCGCAGTCTGAAAAATCGGTAGTGATCTAAGTCCAACTTAACACACGGAGAATGGGCAAAACATCCCATTTATGTATATATAAATACGCTAAGGAAAACCTTTATGTCCCTTTTATGAATGGATAAGTGCGAAGTTCGGCACAGTTAAAGTTTGTATGGAGGTGGTTGTGCGAATGTTAAAATTTTTGTGTAATATGCTAATGCATCATAAAAAAATTAGAGAGGTAATTTGGCACGCAGTATTTCATGCCAAGTCAGGCGCTGGTTCCATTGTTGTCAATTTTGAAATAACAACAATAAGTTTCAGCAGTACTACAGGATTATTGTATTACAACAAAATTTGCAAAAAAGTGAAATTATTCTCCAGTTTCTTGAAATGCCTATGACTAAAATGTGCTTTAGCCCTGTGCTTGGCTACTTTTTTTAGACGCTCAATAAGTGTGTGAAGTGTTGTAAACTCCATATTTTAAAGCTGTGGAAAAAACAAACTGAACGGGGCAGGTTGCAATCCAAGAGGCGCTCCACAAAAACGTGCAAAGTCGCCAATTTCTTCACAATCTCCTGCCACGCAGTATGCTAAAGCAATTTTTCTCCGAAAATATTATTGAAGAAATACCTCAGCAATTAATAGGGAATGAAAATAATATTACTAAGGAAGTTTATGGAAATATTTCCAAAAGCATACTCTCAGATTACATATTATGAAGTCAGTTATAATAGAACCTAAAACTGATGATTGAACTTTTATTAATGCTGACTTAATCGAATATCTGATGAATAGAAAACATATTACAATAGCTACGATAAAATAATTTGCTATGATGATAGTGAAATCAATAACTATATGGTTTTTGATGTGATAAATATGGAGTTTTTGAATACTTTGACTATGAATGGTTTGGGTTTTTTTTGGTTAGCCTGGAGCAAGTGAAAAATTGCCGAATAATTGTGATCAGTGCTAAATGTTTTACAAACCTAAAGCGATTTTCCCCAATTCCACATTATATAACCATAAGTATACAAATTTCTTTTTAGTGTATTGATATTTTTGTATATATTGAATTCTGTATATAAATACTATTTTGTATACGGATTAAAATTTCTGACTTGGGGAACGAAAGTGTTTCAGAAGTAGTCTTTAAATGTTTCGCAGAAAAAACAGTTGGTGGAATTTGTGACCGGCTAATCGAAAAATACCATAGTTTGCCACCACATAAGTTAGTACTGAAAGTTAATTGCATCGCTATACTAATCAGAAACTTAAATGCAAATTAAGCATTAGTCAATGGAACAAGAATGCACATCAAGTTTATATATTGTAATGCTATTGAATGGGAAGTTTCAACTGGAACTGTAGGCAATAAAAGAATTTTAATTCTACTTATAAAATATTCATGTACTATCTTAACATATCCTTTCAAAAAACTGAATTTCCAAATATACCTACATTTGCGATGACAGTAAATAAATCTCAAGGACAATCATTCAAAAAAAGGTGCAAATTTATTGAAGCAGCAATTTCTTATAAGTGGTCAGTGGTACATTTCAGCAAGTAGAGTTCAATCCTTCGACTGTTTAAGATTTTATAACTCCGAACATAATGGGCCTTTAGCCAAGGATGATTCCAGGTTGAATTTTCGGAGGGGGCCACTAGACTTTTTAGATTAGCGTAAATTGTTCAAAATGCAAACTGAATGTGTAAATCGTATGGGAACGTGTGAAATCCAATGCCGGTAGAGGGAGATGACCCCTATAACCCACTTGCTAGAGCTGCCTTTGCATTTAGCAAAATATGAAATGACTGAGTTTTTTCAAAAACACAGTCTTCACAGAAAAGTGTGGAGGTTGTAAAGTGAAATTGTACAAAAGTGGTCACTCTAGACAGATGGTCCTTAGCCGAGGTGGTCGCTTTAGTAGGTTCCAATGTATATGGAATCTTGAGACATACTCTTTGACAGAAGAACTTTATTCATGCTCAAATTAAAAAAGTTTAATGTTTTATGGTGTAATTTCGACCACTGGCAGACAACTGCACTGGTGTAAGAAATGAAGAGAGTTTGCAGACTTGGTCAATTATCTATAGAACTACTGGACTGATTTTAATGAAATTTGATATGTACATACATTGGTACAATACAAAAAAAAAAAAAAAAAAAAACCCTTTCAATAATTGTAATACACATGCATGATCATGCGTACACATGTTGGAATCGGAAGGTATGAAACAGCAGTTGCAGAATAAACAAAAACAGAGCTGCCAAGTCTCCGGCTTTTTCCGAGAGATTTCCCACCACAATTTTTAGACAGTTTTATTTTACATTAAATATTTGGACTTATTTTAAGCATAAATTTGTAAGTAAAAATTAGTGGTGGGAAATCTCCCGAAAAAAGCCGGAGACTTGGCAGCTCTGCGAAAAAATGGGTTAATAGAAGGTATGGTCCCCTTTTACAAATACAGGTCTCACAGCGTGATTTCGTACTTGAAATAAGGCAGTTTATCATTCCCTGTGGCAATTGGTCCCACTCATTCAGAAACACTGTTTTCATTCTCTGATGGTTCTTGGAGAGGTGTTAAAATTTGGGGGGAGTTAATCAATTAAAATTTTGATTTTAAAGTTTATGACATTTGTGAGTATTAAAATCTAATAGCTAGAGGTATTAACACTCTAAAGGCCAAAGGATGAACAAGAACAAATTATCTGTAGCAAAAAAAACAAATTGGAGAAAAAATTACAAGTGTGGGAAAGCCCCAGCTAAACTGTGGCACCCAGGCTTAACCTAACCACCCCCAAATTCAGAAAGTACAATGCGTTGTTAGAGAATCACTCACCTGAAACCATCAGCATTGCCATCAGAAGTTAGCTAAAAAACAAAGGGCAAGGAGTTTGACCAAGACAAAAAAAGAGGGGATTTATATATTTTCAACTTATTATTTTTATTAAGAGAGATTATGATATTTTATATATATAACAACTTAGAGGACCTCTACTTGGCTAAATACAAACGTTTACAAAGATGAATAATCGATTTTAAGATTTCATAACAATCTTAGATTTAGGATTAATCAGCATTATAGGCACAATTTCAAAGCAATTCAAATTAACACTGAAGTTGACCATAATATTATACATTTAGGAAACACCTGATCAAGAACACAATTATACTTTTTCAAAAACTAAGCTTCAACTTGAATAATCAATATATACTGAGATGAAATACCAACTGGAATTTTGCTTTAAACTGTCAGATTAATTAACTTACTTTTAGCTCTTAAACAAATACATGTGAATTTTCTTTAAATTTTTTAGTGACCAAAAGCTAGAATTTCAGTTGGCATGTCATCATAAAAATTTCTCTTGAAAATATTTTACTCATATTATCTTTTCAACAAAAGGAGACTGATTAGTAAACATTACAATTTTCTAACCTCCAATCTGCTCACATAAGACATTAATTTTCTTAATTTACTGTATTGCAAAACATAGACATATTTACCACAGTTGGAAGTCCTGGCTCATTGTTGATAGTTTTTCACACAGTCACTTTCAACACAACACTGAATGTTCTAGTACCATATCACGAAGGAAAAACCCCTGAGGAAGGACACATCAGTCGATTCACAGCATCAGCACTGTTAATTCAGATGGAAGACAATATCGAACACACATTTTTTTAAATTTTTTTTCAGAGTATATTTGTTGATTCACAAGGTGATGTTAGCTGATTTAAAACAGTCGATTCAATTACGAGTACACATGAATGACTTCCGAGAATTTTTTACGCTGGAGCACGTAAAGATGTCGTCGTGGTGATTTTTATGATGCCAAAAACAAAGATGTTACGCTGTGAGATTTTGGATGAACAACACACACACTCATTGCAGAAATTCAGCAATGCATTACTAGTAGCAACTTTTCTTTACTCGAGCACTTAAAGATGTCGTTGTGGTGATTTGTAGACAAAGGAGATGGCAGTCGTCATGCTGATGCCCGAATGCACGAAAAATTTTTTTTTGCTAAAATACAATTCGATTTTTCTTTATTGCATGAGACACACTGAACTGATTACACGAAATCAACTATTCATCACTCGTAGAAAGTTCGCTCATCTCAGGCAATTTTAAAATGTCGGCGTGGCATATGAAAGACAATAGAAGTAGCAGTTGTCAAACTATCTCCTCGTTCAATAATGCTTGTCAATTTGCAGCATATAAAATTAATCAAACCAATTGATCTTCCCAAGGTTGTTAAAAACAAAAATGCGTCTTGACTTCACAAGTTAGAAGAATTATCTGGGATCCCAACAGTCTGCAAAATGGCGTTATCGCCAAAAAAAGCAGAACTGAAGCAGTGGCGGCTCGTGATGAAAAAAATAGGTGAAGAGCTTGATACCGAAACATTATGAAAAACACCTGATGCAGCCATTAAGCATGGTAATTAGGCGATGGCACAGCCTTTCTGCGGAAGAAATTTTTAATTTTTCAGCGATCCTATAAAATGTCGACCGGCCAGTGGCCTACCGCATAGCGCTTTGAAGACGGAAGGTGCCTGGTTCAAAACCAGGTCACGTCCGCCGACCTAATCGTTCGGAGTTTTCCGTGGTTTCCTCGGAAACTTACCCCGTAGTACGAGGATTAGGACCCCGTAGAAAGACCCCCCCCACGAAGGGCATCCCACTCATAGGCCTAGATCCCTTATGCAAATAATTGTCATTAATCCCACAACAATAACAAACTTTTAAATGTCCTTTGGAAATGATGTGCACCCCCTCTCTCCATAATGTTCAAAGATCGCGTTATATTTAAAATGTCTCAAAAATTTTTTTTGCTCCATACAGAATGCTTTTTACTAAAGAGTAAGCAAGGCCAATAAAATAACTTTTGTAAAATATAGGAGAACTGTACAGCCATTTGTAACTCGTAAACTAGCTATGTTTGAAACAAGCAGTGTAAGATTTACTACTCTTCTTGAGGTATTTCTTCGCATTCATTCCTAATGCCTCCATTGGTCGACCACGAGAAAGAACATCTCTTTCCACTGACTAAACGGTGTTTGTAATACATTACAGACTAAACCATTTACAGGAAACATAATGAAGGTGAATAAACAGAAAAGAAACTTATTATTATTGTCATTAAAATTAACACAAGAAGAAATTCTAAAATTTTCAAAAGACAGCAGTAAAAATCTCATTCTCATGAGTAAAAATCTCATTTGCCAAAATCTCAAAGAAATCACGTGGTTTCATTTTCCTACACAAATTTGTTCTTGAGATGCACTGGGCTGGGTTTTCTTTCACTTGAAGAGGCAGACTGTTTTCTGAGGGATCTCTTCACCTGATAGAAAGTAAAGCTGTAAACCTGAATGGAGCGTTGAGGTTACCATGGCAACCCCCTCAATAGTAGAAAAGATAATTTTTCATTAGCACTTCACAACTCACTTTCTCAAAACCCGCGTACCACGTGACTCTAACACTCGATCAATCATGACACAAGTTTATGCAACCCTTTCTTTGGCAGTGACAAGGAAGGGGTGGGGAAGGGAGTTTGGCTTCACTGCTAGTAAGAATATGTTTTAGCACATAGTCTTATGGCAATTGGGCTTTCTTCGGAATTTTAAGTGTATTCTTACAGAATAAATTTGAAAAAGGATTATTGCTTGCTTACGTTAAACAAATTTTTGTTACTTACAATACTTGGTGAAGAGGCACTTCACCTACTTCACCTGAAAAGCCGCCACTGAACTGAAGGGACCCCCGAGCCTCGTACACACTTCACACTTTTTTTTCTCGAACTGCCTGATAGCGTCTCTCAACGGTTAAATTTTTGAAACCCGTTGCCATTGCGAGTCGAAAAAAAAAGAGAAGCTACTTTCACCTTGAGTTAGTTCTCCGCGTGAATAACCCGGGGAGAAAAACTGGTTTCGCTGTGACGTAGCTGCTTGCTCTGAGAGGAGAGGAGAAAAACACCTCGCCTGAATTTATCTTGACTTGTGTGGCATCTGTAATTGTTTGTTTACAAACATTGGCAGATCTGTGTTGATGTTTTCGGAAATCGTGAGCCAGTCTGGATCTGTGTTACACCACAGTGTAACAAGAGGGTTGCGAGTTGCAATTGCCCTCTCCAAAGTGTCCCAGACATGCTCTATAGGGTTAAGGTCTGGAGTCCATCCGGCGAATATCCCCACTCTCTAGAAATTCTTCGACCAGAAGAGCTCTATGTGGCCTCACGTTATCGTCCATTAAAATGAACTCAGTTCCAACTGCACCCCTGAAAAGGTGAACATAGGGCTCCAAGACCTCATCCCTATATGTCACACCAGTCACAGTGCCTCTTTCAAAGGCATGGAGAAGTGTGCGACCATCCAGCATGTTGCCTGCCCAGACTATTAAATCTCCTCTGCCATAATGGTTGATTTCGCGGACATTGGAGGATAGATAGTGGGTCCCTGGTTCTCTCCATATGAACATACGACGAAAATCTGTGTTTAGGCTGAACCGGGGCTCATCAGTGAAGAGAACGGTCGCCCATTGATCCATACTCCAATCTCTATGCTTTCTGCACCATGCTAAACAAATTCTCCTGTTCATTGAAGTAAGCAGGACACAAACAGCAGGTCTTCTTGCAAACAACCCTCTCTCATGAAGTATTTTAGAAACAATCACCCTTGATTCACAGGTTCCTATGGCTGCATACAAGTCACGAGAGAGCTGAGAAGCTGTAGCACTCCTGTTACACCTCGCTATAATGGACAACTGGCGATCTTCTCTGGCTGTCGTGGCTCTTGGACGACCTTGCCCAAGCTTTCTCTCGAAGGATCCGTCATCCTGGAACTGTTTCCATAAATTACACACGATGCTGCGTGTTAAATTGAACTCTCTACAAATTTCGACTTGAGATTGGCCTTCTTCTAACCTTCCCACAACTTGCCACCTCATTCCATCATCTAAACGTTGGTGGTTACTCATTTTTACTGATTGCTGCAAAATAACAAAGAAATTCGCCAAGGTGTGCTAGTGAACAAAACGCATCTTAGCTTATGCAGGCTTATAAAGCTTGTTTCTCTACTGGTACCGCCTACACACATGTGTACGCTTACGCATTTGACGTACAAGATTTGCATTTTTGTCTAGAAGCAGTGGCTTTACATTCAGTTCAGTTCTTTTCATGAAATTCGATAACATATTCAAATTCTCGTAATTTATTTCACCAGTGTAGTATCAGTAAATGAGCCAGATAAAAATCAGAAAACAACTTTTAACTCTAATTATTTGACTAAATAAAATGATAAAATGAGTTAAAAAATCATTTTAATGTATTGAATTTTTTAATAACCACACAGTAACAAATATGTCCATATTGAACAAAAAATGAAAGTATTGTAAAATAATATAGCATGGTAAAAATTTAGCACAATAATAATATAATAAAATGGAAATAAGTAAAACTATCTGAAAAAGCTGCCCGCTTTGCTGTCTCATACCTTACTGTTCTTTGTACTTGGTGCAGTATTGACCAAATTATTGGACTCATTTCAACGAAAATCATGTTTCCTTGTTTTAACAGTATTTGACATTAAACATATTTATGTTAGGGTTGCTACAAAGTTTGGGTGTCATCATAAAAGCCGATGGTGGCCATGGTAGCGATGCCAAGTACTAACATTTCAAAACGTATGGAAAAGATATAATTGGTGACATTTCCATTCATAAAATGATTATGAAAATACTGAATGGCTAAAATGTACTTTAGCCCACCGCATGGCAACTTTTTTTGTGTGTGTACGATAAATTCGCCAAATATTGTAAATTCGATTAAAGCTGTGAAAATATCCTAAAGAACTTGCATTTTTGCATATGCATTATTGTTTTTTTGTAATCTAGCATCTGTGTGATGTAAGTCAAAGGAACCAGTAATGACTATGCTTCCTTCATTTGATGTCGTTGAACTATTAATTTGGATTTTTGCAGTTTTATTGTTATTATGCTAATGTTTACATCTAGTTGCCATTCCCAGCATAGAAATATCGCTGATTTTGATACTGCATATGTTAGTGTTTTATATAAGTGTTATAAATGCAGAAGTGGCTTTAGTCAAGGGCTTTTTAGAGTGTACCTATTAAATTTGTTTCAGTGTTATTTTCCCATAACTTTATTTATTTAATTAATTATTTATTTTTGATTTACTTTTACTTTGAATTGCTTTAAGCATATTTTATTTGAAAGGTATGTAAATTGAAAGTGGGTTGGTAAGTTTTAATAATCAATAATTTTTAACTTATATGAGCCTAGTGCATGCTGGTTCATTTTTGAAAGCCAATATTTATTTATTCTTGTTAACTATTTTGCTACTAAACTCATTGTGTTATGCTACTGTTTTTGACTTTGAAAGCTATTAAAGCAACTATTTAAAATAAATTTTAGAGTGGCATCCCTGTATTGGAAACTAAAATGTTTTTTTCTGGAAATCTTGGCAATCTGTTCAGTAAGAAAGATCAGAAAATGTTAGAGAAGCATTAGAATGAATGCATCACTCTTACAGGAATCTAAGTTGATGAATAAAGTTAAATTTATCTATCTATTTATATATTAAAAAAAAAAAAAACAGAATTTATTGACCAATGTGTTATCTAGCTTAATTTCAGTTTTTTTAATATAACATAAGACTACATAAATGAGTGTTAAGAGCCCAAAGTGTAACAATATTGATAGTCACATAATAAATATTTCCTGACTAAAGTGTTAATTATGTGTTAAGTGTTTGTTAAATTTTTAGAAATTTATGAAAATCACAATTATTTTTATAACTGTTTTAAAAAGAGTGTTTTAAACGGATTAAAATTTAGCAAATGTCATTTTTACTATTATTAGCCATTATACTAGTATTTATATGTATTGATACATTTTAGAAATTTCAATATATACAATAATTTTTTCCCCTATTTTTCAGATTCGAATAGAAATTGATCATTGGCGAACAATAAAAGCTTTACTTATAGAGGCTGTAATGAAAAAATATAAATCATTGCATTATGTAATTGAATATTTGATTACGAATGCCTTTATTTATGTTGCCCGACAAACATTGGTAAGTTTATTTTTATGAAAATTTTTTCATTGCAGTTATTATCAAACCTTTCAAATTTTTTTTCTTAATGTTTTAACTTGGCTTTTATTTTGGAATTATCAATTTGCTATTATCTCCTTTTTATCAGCCTAGTTTAAAACTAGTTAACTTATTATTATTACTTTTAGTTTAGTCAAACTGCAATATCATGAAATTGAAGGGGATGAAACAAAATTCAAGTTCATGAAAAATTAAGCTACCAAAAATTTTGTGTTACCAGTAAAAAATCAAAAAAGTTATATACAAGCCTGATGAGAGTAGAGGGGGGATTCCCTCAGGGCCAAAGTGTTCTGAACACCTGTGGTTAAACTACCGAAAATGTTTTTAGCATAGATACATATAATATTTGTGAAAACCAACTCTGAGTTGAATAAGGAAAGCTCATGCACTAAACAAAACTGAATTTCTTAGTAAAGTATGTATTATTTTAAAATAATTTTTTCAATTAAACCCTATTACCTATTTCAGTTATGAATTGATACCATCCATAAATGAAGATTATCAAGAAACTTTTAAAGATAAATGATGAATGACAAGTTCTTTTCAGCTTTGTGAATTTTGAATAAAACAAAAATTATTCACAAGTTCTACATAGAAAATTTCACTCAGAATCAAATATTGCTTTTTAGTGTAATGGGAAAACAAAAATTAAATCTATGTGTCAGTGTTCAGAATTTTTGCATTCACATGAGTTAAAATTATTTTATTTCAAAATTTTCAATCAAAATTGTTAATATAATACACTTAAAACCAATAGAATTATTTTAATCACCGATACTTGGGGATGAAGGAGTTTATCATAGTACCCAATTGAGTACTGTGGGGCATAAGAGCATAATGGAAGCTCATTATATGTATGCATATTTTATGTATACAACATAGTTTTATTTTGTGTAATCTTGTACATTTTTCATTCTTATTTATAGAAAGGACCTCTTATAGGATGCATGAAGAAAGTACCAAAAAATCATGATGCAGTATCTCATTTGGTAACATTGTATAAATGTGATATAATGCAGTACAGCATTAGTAATAATCTTTCCGTGAGTATTTATTGCAATTCTTATCTTTACAAATTTGTTAAATCTGTAAATATGTGCTGACACTTTGAAGAACTAAATACAGTAGAACCTCGATTATCCGAACTTCGATTAACCAAAACTCTCCGTTAACCGAAGTCGGTTTCTTCTTCACTTTTTTTTTTTCTCATCAGAAAATTACTTTTTGAAGGGGATTCTGAATCTGGTGCAGTTTCAATAATAGAGTTTTGGAAAACTGCCAAAGACTACATTCAGTGATGCGTGGGAATCTATGCCGCAATCAACACTAAGACGAAGTTGGCGAAAATTTTTGCCGAATTTTTCAACTGGTGCAGATGAAAATGCTACAGACATTGTGAAAGATAGTGTTACTGAGTTTTCAAGCCTTTTTAGCACAATGAAAGGTTTTGAAAATTGTGGGGATAGAGAAATCAGATTGGTGGAATTGTGACGTGGAAGATGCAGGCTTCCAGTTGCTCAATAATGAGGAATTAATAGCAGAAGTCCGAAAATCTCCAGAAGATGATGATGATGAGGAAGATGAGAATGATTCTGGAGTAAATAAGATCAGTAACAATAATGCTTTTGAGTGTTTCTCAAAAGGCCTTCTTTGGTTGGAACAACAGGAGCAGTGGGATTCCTCTGAAATTATGCTTTTAAGAAAATTCGGGATAGACCTGCACGGCAAGGGATGGCCAATTTACACCAGATGAAGCTTCCATTTAAACCATTGTAAGTTTTTGTTTCAGATATAAATTTATTTACATACTCAGGGATGTTAATTCTGCGCCGATTGCGCCAAGCTGCTCCAAAACGCAAATCTTGCGGCGAAACTGCGCTTTTAGCCGAGCTGCGCCGAATACGTCATTTTGACTCTTTGTTAATTTTTTGACACGCTTGCAAATTTTGCTTTTCTTATATGCATTTATTGTAAGTGTTGACTCTAGATTGATTTTGCAGGGCGCAGCGCCCGGCGGCCCTTTTATGTCTTTTTAGCGTCCGGCGACCCTATTTCTCTTCTTAATGCGCCCTCCTGCTTTTACATTTTTATTATTATTAGTCAGCAATCACCACTTTTTATTTCTTACATACCATTTGCGGCCCATCACGAAAATACGTTAATTAAAACGGCTCCTTCACAGAAATACGATTGAGTACAATAACTCCATCATAAAAATAGGTCGATTGAAAGCGGCCCTTTCACGAAAACCGTCTCTGAAATCGGAACTTTCCCACAAATGCCTTTTTCAAATATTCTCTTCTTTCAGATCGAACTGCCTTTTTCATTGTCTTTGCATTTGCGCGAGCCGAGTAACCCGAAAAGGGGCCTTTCTAGTATGTTTTGTTTTTGCTGACTCAATGAGGAGCCCGATCGGCCAGGCAGAACTACCCGAGCATTTCACTTAGGAGTTGGGGGAAGAAAATACGGTTGGGAAAATCAAAATTTTCTTAAGTTATCTAAAAATTTGCGATTCCATCTGTCAATCCTCAAATATCGGTAGCTACGTTTGATAAATAAGTGGTTGCGTATTATCAAACAATCATTATTTCAGAGTTTGTCGCCAGCTGTATACAGTTATTGCCCTTTATGTATTTAATAGTTTTGCGCACTAGCAAGTTTTTTTTTTTTTTTTTTTTTAAATTCCCCCCTAAACGATTTCCTCTTTTTAATCGGCTTTCTTAGTACATAATGTATAACAGCTATTTACTAACCATACGTAATTAAGGATGATACAGAAAGTATGCCATAGCAAAACGCCGTTTTGCGATTCGAAATTTTTGCAGGATTTGCTTGTTTGTTATGGCAAGTCTAGACAAGGGATATCACCTAAGGGGGTGGCTTGGTTGGGTGACTTTTTAAAGAGTTCTAACGTGTATTGACGTTACATTTGATGAAACCGACAAAAACTCCAGACCGACAGTCGCGCGGCCGCACTTCAACACTTCCGGCATCTACTATGTTCAGTGGCTTTATCCACTGAAATCGATCTAAAAAACGTGTGATTTGCGACGTTTTGCGAATAAAGCAATTGAAAGACATTATACTTTTGCCAAGAAAGGAGCATAATAATGATCTTTTGCTTTAGCAGTGTAGCGCTAGGGTTATTGGCGCCTGGTCACTACCCGCGGGAGATATATAACAAAGCCTGCGCGTAATACATCTCCCGTGGGTGGTGCGGTCCTTTAGTTTTCCACCATATTATTTTTAAGTGTCCTGACGGCTACCATCTTTTTTTTTTTTTTTTTTTTTTTTTTTAAATCTTGCCACCCGGGTGCCCCCCTCTTATTACGCCACAGTTTTAATTATATAATTAGAGTAACTGCAGAATTTAGTAAATCAGACTATTGACAAGATTTGGTATTCTAAATATTCATATTATATATTTTCTGTTTATTTATTTATTTATTTTTTAAATTCTCAACATTTTAATGAATGAAGAAAAAATATTAAAAGCAAAAGATAACTAGTTCTTGGAAAGGATGTCTTAAGAAAGCAAACTGTGTCATAAGTTAACAGCTAGGTTATTCATAAAACAAACTGTCACCAATTTAAGCTTATTTTCAGTTTTTAAAAACTAAAAAAAAAAAAAAAAAATCGAAATAATTCTAGAAGGTTTTTTAATATATAATTTGTTTGAGTACTTCTGGCAAAAGGATGTTAATTATTTTTATTATTTTAATTATTTTAAGCTGACTAAAAACATTTGATAGTTAAAATAAAATATTAATGCTTCTTTCATTTTCAAAAGATTAAAGCAAGGTTTAAGAAAGAAAATTTTTAAAGAGACCTTTTTAAGTATGTTACAAAAAATTAAAAATAAAGCTTTATGAAAAATAAATTATTTAAAATATGTTAAACTGTACCTTTGGACAATTCTGTGAGTTAAAAAAAAAATATTTATTTTATGCCTGCTAAAAAACCTACATGTAGTAATTATTTTTATTTATTTTAAAGAATAGTGCTTTTTAAAAATCTTATATTCACTTTTCATGAATGAGGAAACATTAAATTGGAAGTGAAAGAGGAAGAACAAATATATTTCAGTGATTTGATATGGTTTAGTACATTTCAATCATTGGATGTAATACAAAATTTGCATGACTATGTCATTTATTCTAGCAATCTTCTGTGTTCAATTTCTATAGTTATCAATTGATGGATGAGTTGAATTGTTTGATGCAATTCCAAATAATGTCTAATAGTAATAAAGGTATATATTCAGTAACTTTAGAAACCTTTACTTTCTAATCATTCAATAATTATTGTGAACAAAAGAATTTAAATAAAATTATGATTTATATTTTTAAATTTTATACATCCTGCACTGCATAAATTTTATTTTATTACATGCTAAACACATCTATCCTAATCCACTTACACTGACAGTCCTTTTCTGTTTAAAAGTTTGTACCAATATAGGTGAAATATCATATATGAATGTGACCCAGTAATTGTGGTCCAGTAGTGATAGTGTGATAAAATTGAGGAACAAAAATTAACAGTCCCCCTGCCTTTCCCTACTGCCTAACAAATCATGTCTGGCTAAAAATTTCTGAAACCTTCTTCAATGAATGTACTATTCTTATAAGTAATAAACATCTACATCACGTAATTTTGAGAAAAAAAAAATTAAGCAGAAAATTCAAAATTACTTGGATTAAAACTTCTTTTTTTTTAATCAAAAACTTCTAGTTATGTACAGATTTAATTCACATATTTATGTCATGTTTAGAGCAAAATATTATCAACAAATCATTTTTCCTATTTAGCTTACACTTACTTCTACAGGATATTTTCTCCAAAAGAAGGGGGGGAAAATAGGCAAATTGGAAAAAATCTAACTATGCATTGTAGTCAGAACACATATTACAACTCTACATGTTAAATTTTCGGGGATCAGATAGTTTCAAACCCGTTTCTAGATATGTTATCTACCTGTACATTCTCGTGGAACCCCAAAGTGCCCTTTTTGAGAACAGGGTGCCCTTTTTGAAATTTCCCCCCAGGTGGCCCTTTTTTGTAGAGTCAACACAGAATCTTCAATTTTATGCTCCAAAATCATGTTAATTCTGATCCCAAATCTTAATTTTCCTCGCGAAAGCTAAATTTTTTGAAGCCCTGCTTACTGGCGAATTTCTTTGAAGCCCTGCTTACAATAAAAACATTTCTGATAATAGGTTTCTTAAATTATATTAAATTTCAAGTACAGTGGAACCCTACTGCTAAGAACCTGCTAAAGTGACCACTTTTGTGCAATTTCACTTTACAACCACCATAGTTTATCACCTTTGTAAATTGACCATCTTTTTATAAGGTGACCTGTTTTGTTCTTCCCGGGGGTAATCACCTTAGACAGTTTTCACAGTATTAGTAAAAGACTAGAGGCCGATTAGATTTATATTATCATACAATATAAATTTCCAGATTACAATTATCTGAAAAACATTTTGTAACAATTCCTTGATTAAGAGTATTCTGTCACATTTAATCATTTGCAAACAAATTCAAAGTTTGATATCAAAAATATCAATTTTTTATTTATTCAATTTTATTGAAATGTACTAGTTATCAATCAATCCTTCATATTGGGTGTGGCTAATACAATTATGTAATTCATTAAATGTAAAGAAAGAGCAAAATATTTTGAAGAGAACTTAAAATACTTTTTTTTTTCTGTTTTCATGTTTGTATTGATAGCTGTGATAAAATTATTACATACTGCAAAACATGAAATTTTATTCATAAAAACATATTGAAAGTGCAACATACATAAATTATGTTCAAATAAAATAGCCCCAAAAATATCCAATTGTAAGACTGACTTTTTATTGTCATCTTGATTTTGCCTCTTCAGCGAACTTTTCATCAATGTTTCTACTTTATATTTTTTCCCGCCTGCATTTTTAGTAATACCATGCACCCTGCCTTTTGTAGGTGGGGAAAAAAGTTTCGTAATTTAAGTAATTTTTTCTAGTAGGATGTTTGGAAAATTTCTCTTATTTACAACAAAATATGCATTTTTTTAATCAATCTGCCCTGTTTTTTTTTTTTTTTTGTTAAAGGAATATAAACATTTCATTACTTCATTCTTCCGTTTAAATTATTTTTATTGTATTTATGCTGAACTGTTTGTTTACATCAGGGTTTCTCAAACTTTTTCTCGAATGGAGCAATTAGAAGTTCTTGAATTTCAACAGAGCACTTTGTGTGAATCAGAGTCTAGGAATTTGAAATTAAGATATAACTAATTATTTTTTAGTGGAGCACTTGCTACTTTCGCCCGGAGCACAGTTTGAGAAACCCTACTGTATTAGCTGGAATTAACCTGATATTTTTTGACTGATCATTTCCCATTAGAAACCTGACTCATTTAATTCGATGTCTAGATAATGAAATTTACTTCTGCCATGACTTCACAAAGCTTAAGTTAAAATTTGCAAACACACCTAAATTAAAGTTAAATAAAAATATCAAATAATCCAATATCCTTTCCTAAAGCAAATGGCATAGAGGCCGAAATAATCGTATAGTTTAAAAGTTTTAAGCCGCCAAAGACCCAGGTTCTATCTGTGCATTCGCTAAAAAGAAAAATGGCGCAACGACGCCATTGTAGACCCAGTAACGAGACAAAGAAATAATGAAGAAAACACTTTGTTATACTTTGAAATCTTACATTTATTTTAAATTAACTCAAGAACAAATTCATGGAAACACATTTTCTTTTACAATATTCAAACTTAAATTACTCATTATTACAAACATTTTAAAGTTCCCTTGTTAAAGTGCACTTAACTTTATATTTTTTTTACAGCCGACAAAAAACAACAAAAAAAAATTAAATAGAGAAAGAGAAAGAAAAGAAAAGGGAATGACTTATCGTCTGGGAAAAGAATCTGGGGGCCCCCGTCGTGTTTTTCTCTTCAAGTTGTAATTCGTTGTTCGTCCATCATCTCTCCGCGCTTCATGCCGCCGATGGGATGACACCACTCAGGAAATCTCAATACCAAACGACCACCGTCCGCAGGTAGCACCAGCTCGAGGAAGACTGTCAGCTCGCTCCCTGACGCTCGCTTTTCCCTTCTCAGCCTTCTCACTTCTGTATTCATCCGACCATCAAGTTCATTCATGAACTTTAATTTTTTTATATCTTAGTGCATAAAATTTTAAGTGAAATTTATTTATTTGGTGAAGTTACGTTGCATTAAAAAGAAATTTAATTATTTCGTTGGTTAATTGATGTATTTTGAGGCATTTACATTTTTTCTTGCACGTGGGTGTGTTCCTCCGCCGATTTCGATGTCTGTATCGAAACTTCATCCAATCTATCGAATTATGTGAAATGATGCAGGGAAAAAGGGTAAAAAGAAAAAAAAACAGAAAAGGCAGAATAAAAGTTAAAGACGGAGAGAAAATTTTAGCATAAAAACTTTTTAAACCAAAACTTAAAATTTAGCAAACACTTTACAAAGCCAAAATATGATGTTTGTATCAAAAAATTTATTTAAGAAAAAAAAATGTCGGCATAAAGAAAAGGAAAAGTCGGCTCGATTTTAAAAAACACATATAAACATTTCTAACATTAATTATTTATCAAAAGTTACAATCATACCAATACCACGTATCAAAAAGAAAAAGTTTTGTTCATCCGATCTGGCAACCTGTTTTGACGTTAGCGCGCAAAACGAATCAAAACAAACTGCGAAATCGGAAAGTTTGTGCCGTGAAAGAAATAATAAACAAACCCAAAAGATAAGTAGTACCACTTAAACATTACACAAAATATTACTCTATAATTTGTTTTTACTACTCATAGATCGCTAGAACAAACATTATTTTCAAAACATTTTTCAGATCATAACACTTCTTGGTACTTCCCTAGCATTATCTAATTTTGTTTATGTTACTTAATTTTATTGCCATGAATGCAAGCTGTGTTTTTACTTATTATTAAATAAATGCTTATATACTGAATTTTATTTTCTCTGAATTCTTTTAAGAAAAATGAAGGGATTGCATTAAATTTGGATTTAAAATTTTTGTGGGGTTACATTCAGGCTTACTACGATACTGAAGTTTATATTATAATACTTACAATACTAATTTATTATAAAAAACTAATTTACTTAATTTATTATACACAGCTGATTTACTAATTTGTTATATATAAGTAATTTACTAATTTCTTAAACAGAAATTTTATTTATTATAGACATTGCGGAATCTTCATTCTAAATATTATGAAGAAAAGAAAAATGCCTCTGACCTTGTGAAAATTCACCTCAATGCTGCTCATGAAATGTACGACAAATTTATTGGGTGCGTAAGAAGCTTAATAATTATTTTACAACAAAAAATATTAGTTAAAATGACTTTTAAAATGTGTGCTTTAAATATACATATTGTAATTAATGTATGTTTAAAAGAATTTCGCTATTCTTTAGAAAATTCTAATTTTGAATATTAAGTAACAAGATATTTTTGAGTAAGAATTAAACAAGTAAAAAAATTGCAGTTTTGCAGGCCCAGAAGCAGAAAGTGTGACGTATGTTGCAGAAAAATTACGTTCTTTGTTGAACCTTTATACCATGCCTTTTGTCTTGATGCTTTACACATTGCAACATTCAGAGATTGGAGCAATTGCAAAAATAACTTCTTCCTTCATCGCTTGATTTTGCCTGCATCAAGGCTGACCTCACTGAGGATGAATATCCAAAATTAGAGCTCCTTCAATAGGAGCCCTGTATTATAGGATTCTTACCAGACACATTTAGATCTGTATATACAAAAATATACTAGTACTTTTAGCATCAAAGTGTAATGCGGAAGTTTCAAAAATTAAGCTGAAGACATACTTTAGTAAACAGAACAAAATTTTATAGGGCAGTTTCAGATTATGTCACAGTTCAATCCTGGTGGAATAATATGAGGTTTCTATTGGTTTATTCAAGTTTCTGGTGGACAGACGTCACTTCAAAAATGTGTTTTTATTGGCAGAGTCCATTGCCGGTCACATGGTTGAAACTGCTCTATCCTTGTTAGTGGACAAAACTTCATTCTTAACAAGTTTTTATCGAAGGGTTTTGTTGGAGTCGTTTCCTTTCGCTGAAGGCAGTCTAGCAGCCCACTGCTTTCACAGACGAATACTTGAAGGCAAGCCACATACTTGCTAGAGTAGAGTCGATGATACTTGGAGGCGGAAACAGTAGATGATGGGCAGAGCACTGCATTCACTAAGAGAGATGTTACCCACAGACTTCTGAAGGCGGGAACCTGAGACGATGGCAGAGCCAGAGGAATCACGCTCGTCTAGAGGAAGTGCTGACGAACATTGGGGGGTCAGCACCAGAAGACAATGGGTGGAACTACAGCCGTCTCGTTCACTGGGTCAGGGCGGGCAGTGAAGAGGAGAGAAGTGCAGGGAATGGCTTGCTTTTATAGCAAGCCACCCTTTTGCAGATTTGCATACAACCACTTTTCTCTCTTCAAAGAATTTGCATGTGGCTTTTTCTGATGTCTGCAGGTATCCAGCACAGGACCCATGATCGCAAACACATGACTAGAGCAGTCGTCACGTGCCATGGACAGTGTGCAATGGTAAGGGCACCACATACTCTAACTGGAACCAATTTAGGACACATTTTCCCCCATTTTCTCACAGGATTAACACTTTAATAGTTAATTTTAGTATGTTTTATCGTGATTGGGTTATAAAGATTACATAATTGATTAATTTTTCTATCTATTTTGCATTTTTCCATGTTCTACCAAATTTGTAGAAAATGCCTGCAGAACATTTGCAACTTTTTGAGGTCATTTTGTAGAACACTGGATATAATTTTGCTCCTGGGCTTGCAAGGAAAAATGAGCAGTACTTTCTTTATGAGTTTCATGCCTGAATCTTAAAGTTTGAATAAGTGTAAAATTTGGTATGGTCATAAGTACATGATTTTTTTTTTTTTTACTGTAAATACTTTTACTTTAAAGCAAATTACCCCAATGTACTGGCTGTTACTGGCAAGGGCACCATAAATTGTGGCATGATAGTGGAAGTATTAATACTATATTATGAAAAGTATCAAGACCTGCCAAAAAAAAAAAAAAAAAAAAAAAAAACATGAAAAAGATACCAGTTACCACAATGCTGAGACTGCCAAGTAAAGCTCAAATAAAAAGGAATGCGAGGAAATAATGCATGGAAAAAAAAGGGACAACTCTAATAAAGCCTAATTGTTTGTTTATTTTAATCAAATAAAACAAAATGAAAAATTAATATATTATTCTAGGTAAAAGAATTGTGTTTAGTTTACAACGCCTTATAAATTCTAAGTTAGTGGATCCTAGGAAAAATTCTGTCTTTTATGCTATAACACAACATGAGTTTAAAAGAAAACAAGAAAGATAAATCATGCCAAATGCATAGATTATAAAACACTTTCCAACACAAAAATGTTTTTGTGACAAATTTGGTAATATATTTTCCTTAAAACGGGCAAGATTTCGGAGATAAGATAATGTTGTATTATCACTATAAATGCAATTTTATGAGACTCT
Organism: Cheiracanthium punctorium; assembly: GCA_038373885.1. Classification (NCBI taxonomy): domain Eukaryota; kingdom Metazoa; phylum Arthropoda; class Arachnida; order Araneae; family Cheiracanthiidae; genus Cheiracanthium; species Cheiracanthium punctorium. The sequence continues at coordinate 157,224 of JAWZYV010012817.1, read as the reverse complement.
GTAAAAGACCTTTAATTTTTTTCAACGCTTAACTGAAAAATATAAAAATTTTATACTCATTATCTTGTGTTAGAAATTTATTAGTGTCTCTCAAATGCCTCAGACTGTAATGTATTGGGATTCTTTTGAATGCTCCTGTAGAAGAACTATTAATAATATAGATATTATTCTCAATGGAGATCATTATTTTGAGAGCCTTAGTAATATATATGCCAACTTTTGTTTAAAAAAAAAAAAAAAAAAAACCCGAATATCTCTAAAATATGTTTTCAAGAATGACTGCCCATAGAGTGCGATCTATTGGATTTTTTTTTCTCCTGTAAAAGAACTATAAATGCTACTTACACCATTTTCAATAAGGTACATGACACTGTACATAGAAAAAAAAAACATAAATTTTGCACAAATCAATGTATATTTACTGCAGTTAAAACACTGGAAGGGTTGACAACAGAACAGACCAAACCAAAATCATAAAGACCTCTTAAACTTGTTGGTAAGTTAAAAATATAAATACTCTTTTATGCAACATAACGGTATCAGATGAACATGGAAAGCGAGAAATTTATTCTTTTAAGGGTTAACACTCTAAAATTAATTTTCCATGCACTAAAGAATCAAAATTTGCAATTTTGTTCCATATAAATCCATTAACCCATTTTGGGTTGTAACACATTAACAGATTTTTGTCGGTCGGAGACCCCCCTCCTTCTACTAGGCAGATAGCCCTTAGCCATTCCTTAACAAAACACAATACACTAAATCGGTTAATTACAGCACAAGTAACAAAATTTCAGAATTCCCAAAGAAATCATCATAGCTTAATATAATCACATTAGGCATTTTTCAAGGTACTTACATATTATCCCGGCGGTCTGCCAAGACCGCAACTTTTTCGCCAAGATAAATTCTGCACACGTGAAATTATTGATGGTTCGGAATACAATTGGCAACAGTTTACCAGCAAATTTGAAAAAAAAAATAGTTTGGTGTTAATGACCACCGGGATAATACGTAAATACTTTTTCGATTTATTGCCAAATAATGAAAATATCGCCAAGTTCAGTTCATTTTTCAAAGCATTTTTTCGCATCCTATTTGGCAATTTATCGTAAAAGTCCCCAACGTTGGCAACTTTAGGCGCAATTTTTGAGGAAGACACACAATCGTCAACCGATTATTAGCTAATCATATTGTAGGATAGTATTAAATGCTTTAAATAGATGCCTGTCTCTAAACTGCCATTGACCGTATTGTATTGAAATTATTTTGAGTGCTCCCATAGAAAAACTTTTAATTATACAGACACTATTTTTGATGGAAAGCTTCATCTTGTAATCCTCAATAGCATATATCAATTTTGTTTTATTTCAAATAGCAGAATATCTCTTCAACTAGAAGTCAAAGCTGTTGTGGAGGCAATTACAATTGCTGCTAGAAAAAACATTTGATGAAAATGTCTACATTTAATTTTCATCCCCCTAAAATAAATAAGTTCATATTCAATTTTTATTACAGGCCCAAGTCAAATTTAATTTTCTTCTGGAAACGTGCAGAAAATTTTGCAGTCAGAAAATTTTGCAGCACAGATTTTGTTTTGTGTACACAGCCATTCAAATATCCAGCTGACGATTTATTTGTGAAAAAAAAAAAGAATAATAATAAACTGTGTAATCTGTGGAAAAACTATTTTAAACGTATTGGAATCCCAATTGTATGACATAATTTTCACTTGAAATAGGTAATTTTGTCATGCAAATGATTCACTTTTTTGACTCGGAAATGAAATGGTGCTGAAAATAACGAAAAATCGCTTAAAAATGAAGGAACGGGTGGATTTTCAGATTTTTTAAGTAGTGCAGATACTTTAAAAATATATATTTTAGTACATAATTATGAAAAATTATGTTAGTTTTCTATATTTTTATACATAATTATGAAAAATTTCAAGCATATCATGTAGAAGTTAGGCCTTTTGCCCTCGACTTTTAATCTTTTTGCAGTAATGGAGGAATTTTTTTTTATCTTGAAGTCAGGAATCAGCGCAACTATATAGTAGGATGCAAGCCAGAAAAATTTTTCGGTGGTGGTGGGGGGGGGGGATATATACCAATATCCCCCCTTGGCTACGCCCCTGGTAGGATGATACGCTCTAAAGGATAACTTCCCATACAGTGCTATGTATTGAGAATATTTTGAGTGCTCCTGTAGAAAAACTATAAATGCTACATAGATCATTTTCAATAGGGTACATGGTACTGTAGATAAGAATAACATCCTATATAAATTTCGTAAAAATCGGTGTATATTTTTACGAGTTAGAGCACTGACGAATGGACAGACGGGCAAACCGAAATCATAAACACTTTTCAACCTTGTTGGAAAGTGTTAAAAAGGGATGAGGAACGATAGTGCTGTACATGACCTGTTGTTAGCAAGCTTTAGTGTAAAGTGTCAAGGCTAGCCAAGGCTAGGAGAAGGAAACTGCAACCCTTGACACTGCAGAGAAAATCCATATGCCAGAGTGCATTAACAAACCCACGTTACAAGAGAATAAAGACTCCAGTATCAGGTGCAGAGGCGTACCAATTTGAAATTCAGCTTTGCATACCTGCAACAGAGCAAACCCTGGCCAAAAATGGGCCATAGTAGCAAATGATATTTTACAAATGCAAAATTTTGGACAAGGCCAAGTGAACTTTGAGAAACACAGCAATTTAAAAGCCTGAAATAACATAATTGTTAACAAAAATGTTGCATTAAACAAAATGAGATTCTGAAAAAGGAAAACACAAAATAAACATTTCAACCAAATAATATTAAAATATACATGTATTCATATCACATACACCAATGAAGTAAAATGCCCAAGAATTAGCTGTCAAATCAAAACAGCGATGAAAGATTTCATATGTTTTGTTGCTAGCTTCCCTTATGCATAATCTTAAATGACTGTTAGAAAATTAATGGGAGTAAATGACTAAAAACATTTTTTAATTTTTTGAATTAAATACACAGAAAATTTTCATGGTAGAAATTACTTGTATGAATTATCAATTACATTTAGCAAATAATTTGATTTAAAGGAAAACTAATAAAGGATAAGGAAAACTAATAAATTTAAAACCTAAATTATATCAATGTCTGTTGCAATATTTTTGAATTTTGGAATCAAAGTACAGTGGAATCTATCTACTGTGTCTACCCTCAGTAAGAACTAAACTGGTCACCTTATAAAGATGGCCACCTTACAAAGGTGGTAAAGAGTGGCGGTTGGAAAGTGAAATTGCAGTTAAGTGGTCACTATAGATGCTACTCTTTATCAAGGTAGTCACTCACATTAGCAGGTTCCACTGTATTTCTCTTTGGAAAGAAAAACTTTTAATCCACACCTGCTTTATAGGCTACTTTTATAATAACAAATTCAAAAGAAGCATACAATGTTCCTCATTTCAAATACTTCTTTTAACCCTTTGAGGCGCAACCCTTTCCCAATGCTGAAAAAAGGGCAGCCATTGCCATCGCTCGACTTAACTACCAGCAAGATGGCGGACAATCGAAACGTTCATCGCGTGCCACAGATCTAGAGGCCCTTTTTTGATGCAGCTGGCTTTGCACGAGCACAGCCAGCTGTCGTCAAAGCCATAAAAACAGACAATGGGGATGAGTCCACTAATAATCACTTTGAAAATTTTTGCGTCGAAAAAGGCATAAAGCACGAACGCACAAATGTATACACGCCGAAACAGAACGGATCAGCTGAACGACTCAACCAAACGGTTGTTGACAGAGTTAGAACTATCCTTTCAGAAAGCGGCCTAGATAAAAGCTTGTGTTATTTTTTGTGCATGTGTGGAACAGGTTATGCCATTCAGGGCAGTCGAAAACTCCCATTGAATTGTTTAAAGGCATTAAGCCCTCAGTAAGACACTTACGTGAGTTTGGATCAAAAGTTTACGTTGGAACTCCTCGACCCTTAAGGGGAAAGCTTAGCCAATCCCGAAGGGGACCCGAAGGCCAAAGTTGGCATCTTAGTAGGGTACGCTTTAAGTACCAAAGGGTATAGGATTTGGATCCCGGAGGAGGAAAGGGTGGTAGAAAGCTGCAACGCTTCTTTCCCGAAAGCTCAGGAAAGTGACAGTTGTTTTTAAAAGCGAGCAGTTATGCTCTAGTTTAAGTTTAGTTAGTTTCCAGCCGTTTTTAATATGGTTTTAGTTAAACTTTAACAGAATAGTGCATTAAAGTTAAAGCTAAATTAATGATGTTTTTCTTCAAGTAATATAAAAACAAAAGCCGGCCAATCGAATTCTATATTTTTCATGATGTTTTCATCCTAAAGTTTTTGCCAAATAAGTTAAAGAATGTGATACAAAATTAGCTCTTATAGAACTTTAAAATGACTTGTCAACTCTCATGAAGTTTAATAGCCAATGAAAATGTTACCCTGATGTTACATTTATGAACCAATAAAGATCGATGTCACCTTAATTTCAAGTGCTATCTTTATTTCTCAACTACTCTTCATTTGCGGCCATCTACTCCTAAACACAATTTTTGTCTCCAGGTGTTCACTTCTCTACAAAATAACGTAGGCCGATAGCACCATTGGAGACAACAAATCTTTCCAGCTGTTCTCGCATTCTTCCAATTTTCAGCAGATGTCAGTGCTGTTAAAAATAATCATGACAATTTTTTTTACGGGAAATGAACGTGCTAAAAAGTAAAGGATTCTTGTGGAGCTATGTCACCCGCAACTATTTTTGTAGAAATCAAATCTATTCTTCTTGACTGGCAACAGTCAAAACATCAGAGTTTGGTGTCCTCAGGGTGACCACACGTTAAAGGGTTAAAATAAACAAGATCCTGAGGAAATAGTGCATGGAGAAAAAGGGACAACTAATAATACTCATTAGAGTTGTTCTCCATATTTAAAAAGTTTTTATTAAAATTGTTCTAAAAATGGGCAAACATCTTCTGTAACATTGAATTATTTGAAAAATGTAATTCATAATTGCATTTATTTAATTGCAGAGAAAAATAAAAATAACTTTTATTTATTCAGTTTCAATAATTTTCCAACAACAATAATTAACTGTATTTATGTATTTTTATTTTAAAATTTGAATTAACTATTATGGTATTCCATTTAAAACTAACATGTTGCTGTAATATCTTATACAAACTTTCAGTAAAGATTTTGTTCTTCTTTTCAGGGAATTAAGTGACATTGTGCATCCAAAAGCCAAAAAAGTATGTATCAATTTTCTAGTATTTCCAGATGTTTCATTTGTAGTATTGTGTTTGCATTAATATGGACTATTTTATTCAAAGTGAAATTTATCATAGCTATAATAAGTTTTTAATGGATTTTATGTTTTATTATTTTTTGACCCTGAAATAATTTCTACCTCTCATATTTGAAAACATTTAAATATAAGAGGCCATATCAATAAGTAATTCATGTAAGGCATGTAGTTTCAAAACCGGCTCAATCCATGCTTAAATTTTTTTCAGGCAACACAAAAATGTTTCCCTGTAAAGCACATTGTTTTAGTCATTTTAATTCAATTTTGTTAAGATAGGAGGTTCTTGAGGGTTTTAGGTTAAGTTACAAAATAAGTTACTTTAAAGTTTTGTCATTGCTACCTTCCTGTATTCTGGAGTAGATACAATAGACCGTCTTCGGATTATCACAACAGGAAGCCTCTCATGCTACTTAAAAAGGTTACATGGGGAAAGGTCGGAAAGGCCATTTTCTGCCGTTTCAATGGGAACCAACTACTATGAGATTCTCTTTAGGAACTAAAGAGTAAAACTGACCACCCATGAATACAATTCACGGAAGGGATAATAAACGGCTTTTCTACAGTATCTTTTAAGCATCTGTTTATCACAGCAGTTCACACATGCGTATACAGTTCATTTCCCATACCATTGGTCACATGAAGACCCTGGGCGACTTTTTAGAATTCAAAAAGTTTAGATGCTGTTTACTTGCTGGCTGTTTTCTTTACCGTTGTCTTTCTTCAGTATTGTGTTGCTCTGTTTGGTGCATAGCTATGGCTTGTAAAAGAAAGCGATTCTCTTTGCTCGAAAAAGTGGATATCATCAACAAAGCCAAAGAGTACAATGGCAGTAAAGCTGATTTTGCTAATTTAATTGCTAATTTCATGGTAGATTTGCTACAATTTTTAATGTACTGTAGTAAGGAAGTATTAGTGAAAGCAATTATTTACCTTATATTATACTGGTGTAATTTTAGTAGAATGAGTTTGAGCGGGTTGCTGTAGGAAATCCTACTTGTAACACATTTTTTTTTTGTGCTTTTAATTTTATTTTACTTTTTATTGTTTTGTTTATGGTAATTATACATTTAATTTTTCTTCATTAAACTGTTTCTAATAATCCTGTAGGATTCTCTAGAGATTATGATAGAGTTCATTTTCACCCGTATTTGTACATGGTATATGAGTGTTTTTCAGGATTTAAAGTATGACTTTTTTTTTTTTTTTTTTTGAAGAAGCTGAAAAAGCTATAAATTTATATTTTATTCTATAGGAAGAAAGCTTAGGTTCTAGAAGAGCCAAGTTAAAAGCACAGTCATTTATAAGAAAAACTAAAGACCGATTTGGTCAACTTAATGAAGCTCCAGATAATAGTAGTGAAAGTGAGATTGATAGTAATGTTGGTAAGTATACTTTATTGCATTGAGTAATTAAGTACAGTAGAACCCATCTTATCTAAAACTCAGGTGGTCTGACCCACAAGGTGTTCACCGGTAACTAAAAAGGCGACTTTCGCTACTAATTTGAAGGTAAGGCGACTTGGGAGACTTTTTTTGAATGAAAAACATCATTTTCATACTATTTTCAAGTTTTTGGCTACTTGTACCTTACTCCAGGCGACTAATTTGAAAATCAGATTTCGCAGGATGTCCAGCAGTCGGGATATGTATTTGAATTTTTTCACATCAAGAAAGTTGAGAATTATGCTTGAAAATATTGAATGTTTGGTCAGCATCGAGAAATCTCTCTTCCACCAAAGAAGAACATGGCCAAATTGGCAAGAACAATTTTAGATGGAGAAGGAGGTGTAAACTGTCGATACAAATATAATTTGTTTCTTTTGCGGCTGCTCCGCAAAATTGGCGATTAGGAGAATGCAAATCTTTTGTTGCCTGCACATACCCTCCAACTGCTACGGATTATCCGTAGTTTATACGGATAAGTAGCATGAACTGCGGAGCTACGGATGGTACGAAAAAACTATGGAATTGAGCAAATGTTTACTTTTTTTAGGGCATTATGCCTGCACGGAGGTGCGGTTTGCAACCCTAGCTGCTTTGTTGTGAGTCAACACTCCTGTGTGTCGGCGACGATCATGAAAGAAGGGAATTCAACATTCTCCCTCGGCTCCGGCAGCCGTGAGCGAACTTGTGTCGACGAAAGTGTGGTGTGCGTGGGAGGGGGGGGGATGCCGTTAGCTGCTCCTTCTCTTGTTATGTCACGTCTCCTCTCGCATTTCCCGCCACCTTATCTTGCTCCGTCCTGTGTTTTTAAGTCTGTCCTGTTAAGCTTAGCTCTTTTGTGGAAGGAAAGTGCAGCCAGCGCACGTTTTCTTTGTTCACATGGATCGTTTTTTAAAATGGGATAGTACTACTGATATTGAAAAAAACCTCTAATAATGATGTTGCTGGTGCAGGGTATATGGGTCTGGAAAATTCACCAAAAGAATCACTTTTTTTTCCCGTGTCTTTGTTTTTTCTACACCTTCTCTCTAATTGTCAGACTGGAAACCGAAAGCAGCTGCGACGCATTTTTCAGACCGCGAAAGCATCAAGCGATGTGTTTGTATAAGGAGGGGAAAATGGGGGACTCATCAATCGTGACGTGAGGGTAAAAGACAAATTAGCTTACTTGGTAACTTATATCTTAGGACTGTGTTTCCAAGAACAGTTAGTTAATTCTATCAGAAAGTGCAACTACTTCTGTTTCTCAATTGATGAAAGCTTAATCCTGTATACTTTAGTCAAAATTGATTTAAAGAAGTTGTACAAAATATCCAAATATAAAGACAAGCATTGTGCAATTTCCCTAAGTAAAATGCATTGGTCAGGAATTTTTTTCGAGGGACCTCCCAAAAGTCAGGAAATTGACTTTCAGAAATTTGGTAGACACCCTGTGTTGAGAAAACCTCTAAAAAGCGGGAGGTTACGACTACTTCAACTCATATATATATGTATAGGTGTTTGTGATAAGGGAGTGATGAATATACATTTTGTATGGCAAAAAATTCCTCATGGGGGGGTTATGACTCCCCTAACGCCCCCCCCCTTCCCCCCCCCCCCCAACGGCGATATTGCTTAAGTGCTACTGATGAGGTGAAGGCCAATGTTGGAGGGTATGCCTGCATGTGCAAAAACCTAATTGACAGTGCGAAAATGCTCTGTTGCTGAGCCATTGATATTAATTTGAATTAATCAACTGGGAAATTCAAAATTTGGGCAAGGGGGCTGGGGCAAATTCTTTGTGATCCCTGAAGTATTTTGAGTTGTGTTTATGTAATTACAAACTACTACACAACAATAAATTTAAAGACTTTTTGCCTCTTACGTCTCCCCCCTCCTTTCTATTTTGATGCAACACCACAATACCTGAAGGCATGTTGCCTTCCCCTAGTTAGAGGCATCTGCATACATATTGAAAAAAATTGCAGATGATGCCAAATACGATAAAAATTTGAATTAAAAAAAGAAATGGTTTTGGTCATTTTTGGGTCCGAGAATTAGTATAATTTCAGAAAATTTGTTGGCAAACTGATCGATTCCTGTTATTTTGTGATTAAAAAGCTTGAGTTTTTTGTGTTTTTGTTCAAATAAAGCATAAAGGTTTAAAAATTGTTTTTGTAAAAGTGTAGATTTTATTAAATGAAAAAACTAATTACTTTAAAATGCAAATTCCACCACACTTTTGAATTTTCAATGCATGAAGAAAGAGACAGCTTAAATATACTTATTCATACTTGCCAATTTTTATGCTTTTATGGTAAATGTCTGTTTTTTACCGATTTTTACAATTTTATGAGAAACACCCATTTCTTTTACCAATTTTATGCAAATCTTCATTTTTTACACTTTTTAATGAATTTTGAAGTTTTTTATTTTAATAAATCATGACCTATATATTTTTTTCAAAAATAATCCTTGAAATTTAACATTCATGCAATTTTCCCCACAGTTTTCTTAATTTTAAGATTACTTAAATTCCAGTAATAGAAAAAAACAGCAACAACAACAAAAACATGAGAATCTAGGGTACCTAAATCAATAGATTCCTATTTTTTGCGATTACAAAACTTGAATTTTGCTTGTTTTTCTTGAAATAAAGCATAATGACGTTCTTACACAATTTTTGTAAAGTGTAGAAGATTTTATTAGATGAAAAACAATTAATATTTTAGAATACAAATTCCACTGCAATTTTGAATATTCAACACATAGAGTAAAATCATTGACAATCCATACTTTCCAGTTTATATGATATCAGTTTGTGATCCCTGAAGTATTTTGAGTTGTGTTTATGTAATTACAAACGAAAAGTCTACACTTTTCACCAATTTTTACGATTTTATGTGAAACTGATTTTTTTTTTTTTTGTTACGCTTTTCCTACAGTTTTATGCAAAACTCTCTTTTTTTTTACACTTTTTAATTAATTTTGAAGTTCTTTTTACTTTAGTGAGTTGTGATTTTATATTTTGAATAATCTCTTAAAATTTATCATTCATGAAATTTTCCAGAGGTTTTATTTATTTTAAGATTACGTAATTGCTGGCTCCCCCCTCTCAAAGAATTGACTAAATCAGCTGTTTGTTCATTGAAATTCATTTGTTGAGTAGTTGTTCATTTTGTTGAGTATGCACCAGCATCCCAATTTCAATCTCTTTCCATCAGTCTTCAGAACTAATATTTTCCTTTTAGTATATTTTTATTTGAACTTCCAATACTATAACAGTAAAAATTGATTCTTACTTTTAAATTTAAATTATTTTTTAATCACTTTTAAAAATGTGAAATAGTAAAGAAAAAATTTCATTGAAGACGCAGGTTCAAATATGAATGAAAATGATACAAAATAATAGTAATAATAATGAAATTGAAACAAGGAATGTTTGATAGAATATATATATGTAGGAAGCTGAATGCTGATTACAATCAAATAAATAAACAAACTAATAAAAAAATACTTTTTAATCATCAAACAAGCCCCTTTTGGCTAATACACAGCACTTATGCTATTCACACACTCAAAATCTATAGAACACCAACACTAACTTTTTATATTTTTCACGTAGTTAATAATTTTTTTGCGTGCAACTTTTTGCAATACATTTTAAGATCATGAAATGTCTCGTTTTAAATAAAACCAGTGAGTTTATTGGAGTCAGTGACTCACCTGATCCCACAGATCGGATGTCCTGACAGTTCTGTCGTCCTCGACTGAAGCTTAAGTCATTTTCCCCAAGGCTTCATATACTCGGCGACACTGGATGTTTTATTTAGACCTTCGTGATTTCCTACCTTTTCTACTTCGTAGCAATCGTTTGGCTTTACAACCGATACTCTATAAGGTCCGTGATAATTTTCTTTCAGCTTTAAGCCTGAACCCAATTGGGTTCTTTTGATTGCTACTATATCACCAACTTCTTTGATTCCTTTCTACACTTATTAAATTGCTTCTTATTTTCTTCTTGAATTTTCATCATGTTTTTCCCCCGCTTCTTCTCTCATATCTTCTCGTTCTTTCATCATGTAGTTCATATATTCATCTTCTAATATCTCCTTAATTCTCAAGTCATTCTTATCTTTTATTTTAATTCCTATCAATAATTCAAAAGGAGTGAATTTCGTACTTCTTGTGGTAGAACTATCGATAATTCTCCAGCTACGTACTTGTACCACTCAGCTACGTACTTGTACCACTTTGAACTGTCTTCTTTAGAGAGTTTTGACAGGACTGGAATCAAGATGGCATGCGTTCTTTCGACCTGTCTGTTCCCCCTAGGCAATCCGGTCATTATCTTTATGTGTTCAATACTTTGCACAATATTCTTCAAATTCTTTAGATGTGAATGCAGACCCTCTGTCTGATATTATTCTTGAAGGATTACCGAACACTACTTGTTGTCGTTTCAGTTTGTCTATGACTTCTTTGGCTGATGTAGACTTAACAGGATAAAACCACGTAAACTTCGTGAAAGCATCTGTTACTGTGAAAATATACTGATATCTTTTGTCTGTAGATGGCAATGGGCCAATGTGATCAATATGGTAGGTGCTTAAGGGCAAGTTTTCTTTTGGGATTGGATTCAAAAATCCTTCGGCTTTACCGCGTTTTCTATTGTGTAAAATGCAGTCAATACAGTTTGCTATTACCATCTCGACTTGTTTTCTCAATTTTGGAATATAGAACTCTTGCTTTACTAATTCTTCTGTTTTGGAGACAGCAAAGTGAGTTCTGTTATGCATCTTTTTAATGATTTCATTTTGCATTTCTTCAGGTACTACTAGCAACTCTCTTCCATTTTCCCACTTGTATAACGCATTATTCTTAAGGAAGTAACCGTTTTCTTCTCCCTTGTCAACTAAGGTTTTTATTGTTTTTTATATGTTCATCCTGCACTTGTGAAGTGATAATTCTGGCTGTTACCCCATCTAAAGATCTAGTGATGATCAAAACAGTGTTTCGACTCAGTGCATCCACATGTTTCATTCGATCTGCTGTTCGATGTTCGATTTCATAATCAAAGTCTTCTAGGAATAAAACCCATCTGGCAACTCTTGCCGCTCCTTTTTGTTCAACGTTTTCTGAAATGCCTGACAATCAATAATGATCTTGAATTTTGAACCTAACAGATAGTTTCTGAATTTTTTTTAGGGCTTCGATTATTGCAAGTACCTCTAACTCATAACTGCAGTACTTTTCTTGTTGCGGAGTTGTCTTCTTACTCATATATTGTATAGGATGAAATTTTTCATCTCCTTTCTGTAGTAATACGGCACCGAAACCAAGGCTGCTTGCGTCAGTGTGCAATTCTAACGGAGATCCTTGTTTGAACAAATGTAATACTGGCTTTTGGGACAACATTTCTTTCAATTTGTTAAATGCTTCTTCTTGTTCAGAACCAAACTTAAATGTGGAGCCTTTTCGTAGTAGATTACTCAATGGTCTGGCTATCTGGGCATACTTGGGTATAAACTTGCGAAAATATCCACTTAACCCCAGAAATGACTGAATTTGCTTAATGGATGTAGGTTGAGGAAACCTTTGAACGGCTAATGACTTATTGGGTGAAGGTTGTATTGTTCCGTCTTCAACGACATAACCGAAAAATTCAACTTTTCTTTTCAAAAACTGGCACTTTTTAAAATTGATGTCCAACCCGTATTCAGAGGCAACAGTCAGCACTCTCTTTAACTTTTCAATTCCTTCCTCTTCATCTTGGGATGGAATGATTATGTCATCCATGTAAATAACAATAGTATTATCATGCAGCAACTCCTTGAAAACTATTTATGAATCGTTGAAATTGACTTGGTGATGTGCTTAACCCGAAAGGACATTTTAAAAATTCATATTCCCCATTATGTGTAACAAATGCAGTATATTTTCTGCTCTTCTCATCTATTTCGACGTGAAAAAAATCCGTCTTTCAGATCTAAAGTTGTAAAAACTTTCGCCTTCTCCAAGTGATCTAATATGCCTTCAATTAATGGCAAAGGGAAAAACGGTCTTTAACGATCTTCCGATTTAATTTTCGGTAATCTACACACAACCTATACGAGTTATCTTTTTTTTTTTTTTTTTTTTTTTACATAACACCACTGGTGCAGCATAATCAGAATAACTAGGTCTAATTATCCCATCCATTAACCATTCATGAATTTGATCTTCTATTATTTTCTGTTCTTTCAAAGGAAATCTTTGTGGACGCTCACTCACAGGTATATCATCAGTTAAAATTATGCTCATCTTCAGTTCAGCAGTCTTCGTTTTTCTTGGTTTGTAATCTGCAATCAACTTCCTGATTTCTTCTTTACAATCTAACTTAATCAAATGACTCAAATCTATTTCTTCAGAGCTTACAGCTTCGGATAGATTAATCAAAAAATTATTTTCTGGTAACCCTTCATTTTCAAATTCTTTACCCTTGCTCTCAAGGAAAACTTTCCATTTAAGACCTTGTTTACACTAGTCTTGTGATTTGAATAAGATGTTTTTATACAAGTATTTTCGCTTGAACCTGTTTCATTAGGCGAATATTGATGCGTCAACAGTTCATTTATTTGAAAAGCGTTTTTAATTTCAATACTCTGAATTCTAGGCGATTCCTTATATCCAGTTACAAATTCTTTCACTACTTTAATGTAGCCGATCCGAACATTTTCGCGCTAGCCTAATACCTTTAATCCATTTTCATCGATAGATAAATTTAATTTGTTGATTACGTCGACTCCTAAAACAATTTTATGCGCGAGATCTTTCATAACGTAAGCATTAGCAGAAATTGTAACATTATCGATACACAATTCCGTTGGAAAATAACCTAATGGTTGTACTACTTCTTTGGCGATACCTGATATTTTTACATCGTCAGAAAATAGTTTTGGAGAGCCAATTTTTATATAAGTTTCGTAATTCACAAGGTTCAATTCGCTTCCAGTATCGATCAAACATCTTGCGTTCTTGCTGTTAATTTGAATATCTTTTTCCATCCTATTGGAATTTGAGAATTTCCTATTGGGATTTTTGAACCCTTCTATAATTGAGAGTTATAGAAGTTCGCTTTCTTTTTGGTATGTGAAGTGGATACTTGGTTGAAATTTTTATTTTGTCGAGAATCGTGGCGGGAAATTTGGCAATCATTCTTTCTATTTAAACATTGAGAAGCGACATGGCCGTAGAGATTACAGGCGAAGCACTTAATTTTTGATCTGTCCCTATTTTTTATCGCACAGTCAACATTTGAATTATTCGCACTATTTGAATACCTGGATTTATTATTATTTTGGACACGATTAAAATACTTTTCATTATCCGATTCCTTTATGTAGTATCTTTTGTTAGTCTTTTCAAAATTATTTGAACTTCGATTAATACCCTTCTTGAAACTACGCCTTGCGGCTTCATAATCATCTAGCTTGTTTACTAAACATCAACTTTTTTAATACTTGTGAGGTCATCAATGAAATGTTCTTGAATGTCATAAGGCAAGCTCTGTTTTATGTGATCCGTTATAATGAATTCCTTCAAATTTTCAAAATCGCCAACCTCCATATCGTGAATCCACTCATCGAAATAGTTACGAAGCTCAAAAGCAAAATCTCGCCAATTGGTGGACTGTTGTTTCTTGTGAAAGATAAACTTCTGCCGAAAACTTAAAACGCTTTAAAATAAGATTTTTCACGTGATCGTAATCATCTGCTAAGGGATCCGATTTTCTCAATATTATATTTACGAATGCTAATGGTAACAAACTTAATAAATGCATTACCCAATTATTTTTAGGTATGTCTAATCGGTCAATTTGTTTTTCAAATAGTGCTAGATAAATACTAATATCTCCCAATAGGTCGAATCGCGTCATAATATTTTGCGGAGTTCGTTTCTATTCTCATTTTTAGACTCAAGCGGATTTTCTATTGTGGTTTCTCGTCCATAAGTAATTTCTAACCGTCATAACTCAAATTCTCTTTCTTCCCTCTTTTCTTTTTCTCTTTCTTCTCTTATGTCCTCAAGGCGAGATTTGACAAAATCTTCATCAAAATCCTCAGAGTCTTTAATTAACTTTAAAAGCTCCGGTACTTTTGTATTTGGCAGAACATTGATATCTAACTCTTCGCATAATGATAATAAATCACATTTCTTGGCTTTCGTTAAGCAAGACATATTTTCTTAATAAACTTCTTTTAAGATATAATAAAATTTCTACTCACAGTTCCTTGGATTACTCAATGGCTGAAATGCTGCAACCACATTACTCAACGTTAGTCCGTAAATCAATCCCGGCTGAGCCCCCATTTGTAGGAAGCTGAACGCTGATTACAATCAAATAAATAAACAAACTAATAAAAAAAAATTCTTTTTAATCATCAAACAAGCCCCTTTTGGCTAATACATAGCACTTATGCTATTCACACACTCAAAATCTATAGAACACCAACACTAACTTTTTATATTTTTCACGTAGTTAATAATTTTTGTGCGTGCAACTTTTTGCAATGCATTTTAAGATCATGAAATGTCTCGTTTTAAATAAAACCAGTGAGTTTATTGGAGTCAGTGACTCACCTGATCCCACATATATATATATATTGAGATGTATGTATATATATATGTGTGTGTGTGTGTATATATAAAAGCAAACAACTAGGCATATGAGATTTTTTTCTTAATTTCTTTTCGGGATTAATTTTACAGTTCTTTTTTATGTACAACAAGATTGCTTTTTTCCTTCTCTAATGTGTTTAAGATCATCTAAATTTTGTATCCAGTATGGATATTTCTTTTAAATGAGAGTGATTAAATTTTAATTGTTTTGTTTTTTAAGAAACATATATTAATTGTGTGTTATATAAATTTTAATATTTTATACTATTTAGACTATGCAAATGGATAAAACTCAAATAGAGTTTATTTAATGAAAAACATTAAAATACTGTTCGTATGCTAGTTAGTAAAATTTATTTAAAATTTCATTCGTACATTATTTAGCAGAACTCATAAAAAATGATTTCTGCCAAATAGTTCAATATGTCATTTGCATATTATTTTGCACCTTGGGAATTTCAAAAGTTGGCCGGTATGAATCTCCAAAGCTTGAGAAAATTATATCAGTTACACCCTGCCCCCCCCCTCCCCCACAAAAAAAAAGAAAAAAAAAAAAAAGATATTTATGTTTGTTAAAATTGTTGTGTACAAGAGTAATTTTTCTCTTCCTTTATTTCCTTTTAAATGTGAATAAATTTTGAAATTTGCCGGAAAAAATAATTTCAGGAGATTTTCAGTACATATTTTCTGAAAAAGGAAATAATAATAAAAAAACTGGCTGTGCTCCTTAAAGACACATTTGCTTGAAATATTTACTACTTATGTGCTGAATAAAATAATATTTGATAATTTCATTAATTTGAGATTTAATGGAAACTATTATTTTGTGTTGTACAGTTAAAAAATGGAAAATAACAATCACATGCTGTATGGTGAAAAATATAAAATCGCTGCCTCCATGCTGTTTTTTTTCTTCTTTTTTACATATTTGGACTTTTTATGAGCTGGAATTCTAGAAGAGGCCCAGACCAGCTAAAACCAGACAGAAAAGCTTGCTTAAGGCATCTCCTAAAGCACACTTATTGGCAGATAGACGTACCTGGTGTTTTTGTATTACTCTTATCTTGTTTATACTTAATTTTTTTTTACAACTACAGCTTTATTACTTACATATTAGTAACTTCCTAAAGCAAAGTTATATTTTGTTCCAAATTGGTGTCAAAATTTTTATTTGAAATCACTTTTATATGACTGTTTAACATTCAAAAGAACTGTATTTATAATTACTTTCAAAGCCGCCCAGGTAGTGTAGTGGCTTAAGAACCATTCTATCACGCCTTATTTCTGGGTTCAATTCCCAGCTTTGGTGTTAAATTGTCCATCCCTTCATAGGGGGTAACTCTGGCTGCCCTTTAGGTGAAAAATATAAAAGTGCCCCATAGTATAAAATGGCCTGTGGTTTGGGCCTTAGTAGCGACGAAGGCTTGTGGCCAGTGCCCACCTTATTGGAAATAAAAAAGCAATAATTACTTTCAAATCATGAATTGCATGTTAAGTTAGAATTTTAGCTTTTTGCTCATATGGTATTCGAAAGGTGGATTTTAATCTGTAGCAGATGTTTTGGAGTGTTTTCTCACCAAAAATGGAGATTGTGACTTTAGATGTCAACTTAAATATCTATGGTAAAGTTTGAAATGCACATATCTTTTTTCTGCCCGAAAGGATGGCTATTTTTCATAGCTAGGGGTAAGGTTTTTTCAAAAATATGGTGATAATTTTTTATACGAGGGTCCTTGAAAAATTTAGAGATGAGCATTCTTGAAATGTGCTTGAATTTTTACTAACAAATTTGCTGGACACCCTGTTTTGGTTTTTGTTAACTCCCTTTTATTTTCAAAGCTACAATTAATCTTTCATCAAACATTCAAATCTGTTTTTTTAATCATGCTACAGAAACAAATGTACTATATGCTCTGTTATATAATACATGAAGTTTTTTAACTATTCATTCCTTCTTAAATGAAGCTAAATGACGTATGTTTATTTCTTAGCTACAAAATCATGCAAAAATGCTACTACTTTTGCAACTAAAATTTTAAAAATGGCTACTGAACTGGCAACTAATGACACTAATTTTGCCTTCTGACGTTGGTGGACACAATGGACCCAGGGTGCGAATTGAACATTTTCTCCAGGGGGGGACATTTGAAAGAAAACATTCTCTGGGTGGGGACATTTGAAAAGAAAGAAGATAAAGGGAGGGAAGGTGTAAATGCTCCACTCACATAATATATTAGGTACTACTTGGCCAATGCAGTTGCCAACATGTCTAGGAACAGGGCCGGATTATGCATTAGGCTGAGTAGGCTGCAGCCTAAGGGCCCTGACCATTTCAGGGGCATCACTACAATGAATCAAATAAATTTTTTAACAAAGTTGTAATCGAACTTTTCAATAAATGTCTTATAAAATGATTTTTCATTAATGACGTGAAATGATTTTTCATTAATGACATGAAATGATTTTTCATTAATGAAAATTACAACATGGCTGCTCATGCAGACAGCATGTTGTAACATGGTATTTTACTAGTTTAAAATAGTTGTTTTAGTTAATAACTACAGTATTGCGTATGATTATCTATATATATAAAAGAGAAGAGTTTGTTTGTTTGTTTGTTTGTTTGTTCGCTATACACGTCCAGGCATTTCGACGGATCTGGACCAAATTTGGCACGCTGACTAAATAGGACAAGAGAAAGCTAATGCCGTAAAAATGAAATTAATCGGATTAACAGTTTTTGAGTTATTTTATGTTTTGTTTGAGTAGTTTACGTTATCGCGAGCTAAATTTCTGTCCGAATACTATTTTTTTTATATCATCGGAAACTACAGAGTTTTCTTTTTCAAATACAATTTGTTACAAAATCGTAGTTACATTTGCCGATTTTTGGGAATTTCTTTAAGGAGATACTGTTTCGAAAAAAATGTACTGCTTTTAAAAATATGCTATTTTTAAACTGTCGCATCGAAAAACGTAATGGGCAAAAATTTTCCACCTTTTTACCGCTGATTGAACATGTATTTCTCCGTCTTTTAAACTTTGAACCGTGCGGAAATGTTTGTTAGATTTTTTTTATATGATTTTTTTCCTGAAAAGTCACATATTAAAATGTTCTCCAGAATGCAAGTAACGGAGCGAAGGTACCTAACTTTCCCCACTCGGTTGTTCATTTTCAAGGTCGTTCTTCTGACGTCAGGCGAGCAAAGGAGAGACTGGGGGGTGGGGGAAGGGGAGTGGAGTGAAGAGAGGAGAGCGCTGAATTGGGAAATACGAATTTTTACATCCCCCCGAGATTTTTACCTTCGCCGAGATAAATCATTTATTTTTTTTTAAATAAAACTAAAGAGGTACATATTCCCCCCAGGAGTCTTGAAATTCCAACCATCTGCAATTTCTTTTTACCAATGAGTGTGTGTATAGCGTGTACAGACATTCAATAAAGTATTCGACTATGAGCCAAATTTCCTATTTCAGTTTTGTTAATGATTAATCACTTTTCATAAAAAATCATGTTTTAAATATGAAATTTACGTACGAAATTTTTCTTGCACTGAAATACTTTTTTTAGAGGGTGTACAAAGTTTCATGAAAAATTATCACAAAATTAGCCACTTGATTTGTCCCCAAAATACTCTTATAGAAATATGGTCGCCTTAGTGGAGATTGAGAGAGAGAGAGATGGGACGGCGACCGCGCTAATCTCTTCGACCAACCCTCCCCTTCGCGTCGCCACTACGCGAAATTCAGGCAGACTGGTTATTATATTGATGACTGGAAACTTTTTTTTTTACGTTGGTGCGTATGCATTAGTGATAAAAGACTACATATTAGAACTCAGATAGGTAGAATGGAAGTAGCCTAGCCACGTCAAATTCTCGGTAACTCGGACCGTTGGCAAGCCCTGTGTTCATTTTCTTTTCTCTTTGCAGCGGGAAATCCCATGTCTTTTTTTATCACTGCAGCGGGAGGATTCTCATTCCAGCCTGCCCACGTCCAATTACCGGTAACCTCTGTACGCCAACAGATGCCATGTTCATTTCTTTTTCGTTGCAGTGGGAAGTCCCATGTCTCTGCATCACTTTTATCACTGCAGCGGGAGGATTTACATTCTTTCCTTTTACAATTTCATACTGACGATTGGGCTCTATTTTTTGTATGAGTTGCGTAGGTATTAGCAATAAATGACTGTTAGAACACAGACAGGTAGAAGAGGAGAAATCTAGCCACGTCCAATTCCCGGTAGCCTCTACGCCATCGGGTGCTTTGTTTTTTTTTTTTTCTATTTTGCAGCGGGAAGACCCATGTCCTTTTTTTTTAATCATTGCAGCGGGAAGTCCCATGTCCTTTTTTTTATCATTGCAGCGGGAGGATTCACATTCCAGCCTAGCCAAGTCCAATTCCTGGCAACCTCTGTATTCTATTACGTGCCGTGTTCATTTTTTATCTTTCCAGCGGGAGGATTCCCATTCCTTCCCTTAACAATCTATATTTAAGGTAAATGGCATTTCTCATTCATTGCACGGGCAATGCCGGGCCATGCTGCTAGTCACTCCATATATAAAGTACTTTGACTAATCTTTTTTTTTTTTTTTTTTCGTCTGTGTGTTTGTGTCGGAATGTTGAAATCAAGAATGAATCGGAATGTTGAAGATTTTTTTATGAATTTCCCCTCCCCTTTATTGTGTCATATAAATTTTTGTACTGTGAAAGAATGCTTGTATATTTTAGAAGCTAAACAGTTAAGCAGATCTATTTTTGTGTTTAACTTGTAGTTAAGAAAATTATTTTTGATTAAAGAAATTTAATGCATAACCTGGAAAATTCTGTCTCATGCCTGTATAAAACTACAAAAGAAAATATTATAATTTCATTATAAATATTTAAAACAGATTTACTTTGTATTTATGAATCTCTAAAAGTAATTTAACTTAAAATAAAATTAAAAATGACTTAATGTAAATTAATAAAACAGAAAAAAGGCATTAAACATATGTTTGAAAAAAATTAATTCATCTATCATAGGAAGGGCTGGACGATATTAGAATTTGAAATATCGATATCGATACCATCTTATATCGCGATATCACGATATTTTTCACACTTAATTTTAGTATTTTTGAAATGTAAGCAATCAAATAAACAAACCATAAAACCACTTGCTATATTCAAAAATTAATTAAAATAGATTTTAATGAGTAATTGTTGGTACTTTATTTAATTAAAATTAATATATGAAGGGTGTAGAACGACTTTACAATAAAATTTTGCTTCTGAGAAAAACGACTTCGAGGGCCCGCAGTAAAGTGGTTTTTCCCATTATACCATAGCTTGTTTCTTTTCTTAATAGTGTTTCTACCCCAAAAATAATTAAAGTTGTGATAGTGCTCATTTAAAGCTAGAAGATGGCACAACTATCTCATTTTCGAAAAAAAGGCTGTAAAGTGGTTTTACCCCTGGACCCTTCATATATCTCAGTTCATATCATTTAATGGCAGATTAATATAAGCATAGTTTGAAAAGTTTCAGTTTTTAAAAAAACTGTATAAATACAGATACTGTCATCAAAATCTGAACTCGCCGTAAACAAGAACAAAAAAGTCAATTGTTTCCAATTGAATGAAATATGCCAACTGACAGCTATGGATTTGCAGGCTCCATACGAATCCCACAAAGTTTTTTATTCGGTATTGTAATCAGACTCGGGAATGCTTGATTGACGTGCTAGTTTTTAGTAGCGTTGATCACTGCTGGAAAACTGACAGAATTCGGTTTTGGTATTTTTTTATCGGCGGCCGCTATTTTTGGAACTTTACCGTTTTCCAGATTTCACTGAAATGAAAATGGGAAGATTGAATTTATTATGCTGGAATAAATCAGATAGTCCGGTAAATATTGATTTTTGGCCCAGCCTTATTAGGAAATTTGCTCTGGGACGGTTTGCAGGCTTTGGAGATGCCGTTGGAAGGCGGTTCAAGTAAAGCTAGTGTTTAAACTGCCTGAAATGAAAATACCAGAGAGCTTCGTACAGGGTTGGCTTTTTACCGGTAAAAACTGGTTTTTACCAGGGCATGGTAAAAACTAGGTTTTTACCGGTAAAAACCTGGGAAAAAGGGGTAAAAACCTAATGATACAATAAACTCCCTGAGTCATGAACTGTATATTAATGCTATTTATAAAACTGTATTTTCATGTAATTGATGTGGATATATCATCATCAGGACATCCTGATAATGCAAACTACATTATGTAATAAATAATATTTGTAAGCATTTGGTTTTCATTAAAATGATTAAGATAAGTTAAGTGTAATAAAAGTATATTTACAATTTTCCTTTAAGTAAAAATTATTAAACTATCCTGCATTACATAATTGTAATAAATATTGTAATGTGCCTTCTCATAATAGTTTTAATAGAGCACCCGCACGTTATGCGGCAGTCCTGGGTTCGATTCCCAGCTTTGGAATTTTTCGCATAGTTGGTAAAAAAATAAAATTAATCAGCCTATACACTCCAACTTGCCTAATAACTTGAAAGGTTGATGGAATCACTTTCTAAAAATGTATAATATGCGCAGCGTAATGGAGTTGTCGCGAATTAATTGTTTCATCTGTTCTATCTGTGGTTTTCAGAGGAAGATGATAAATGCCAACGGCTCTAATGCGAGAAATTTCATATGAGAATCGTCCCAGAGTAGCTCAGTGGTAGAGCACCCGCACGTTATGCGGCAGTCCTGGGTTCGATTCCCAGCTTTGGAATTTTTCGCATAGTT
This sequence comes from Cheiracanthium punctorium, assembly GCA_038373885.1. Taxonomy (NCBI): domain Eukaryota; kingdom Metazoa; phylum Arthropoda; class Arachnida; order Araneae; family Cheiracanthiidae; genus Cheiracanthium; species Cheiracanthium punctorium. The sequence goes on along the minus strand of JAWZYV010012817.1, from coordinate 135,062 downwards.
GGTAAAAAAATAAAATTAATCAGCCTATACACTCCAACTTGCCTAATAGTTTTAATAAGTTTGATAATGATAAATGTACATTATCTATAAATTTGAATTCTTGTAAGATGAAAACAGGGATGAAAGTTTTCAGTATTTATTATATTCCTTAAAATGAACTATTTTTGTATAGCATTCTTTACTTACCAAATCAGACACTGAATTAGGTGAATATTGTTATATAGAAATGGAAATAGTGATATTAAATGTCCTGAACTTTTATCCCTGAGAAAATGAAAAAATGGCAGATAAATCTTCAATGTTTGCTTGTGGATTAAGGCCGATTAACTGCACTAGGGTCCTAGTCCTATAGGGGAATACCTTCCTATTTCTAAGGGATCCTAGCCAGTATTTATGCGCAGTTTTTGAAAAAAAAAAAAAAGAAGAAAAAACAGAAAACTCCGAACAGCTAGATCAACAAGCAAGACCGGGATATGAACCTGGCATCTCCTACCATCCAGTTTTGAGAGCAGAACCTCTCAGTCATTGGCTACTATTTGAGGTAGCCAATGGTAAATCTTCAAAAAAGTGACAAAAAATAGTCAAACTAATAAGTTTTTCTCAAAGGTTGTAAAAACCCTGGTAAAAACATGTTTTTCCAAAGACGGTAAAAACCATAGTAAAAACCGGTAAATACCATCAGACGGTAAATACCGTCCAACCCTGGCTTCGTATGACCCCTTGGGCCTGTAAGAATAAAAAGTTAAGTTTGGTGTCAAAGCATTCGAAATTTTATGTATCGATGGGGGTGTAGTGTCTAGGGGGGGGGGGGGTCGAGAATCAATAAAAACGTGCTCCGATGGATAGTTTCCAAGGTATACGTTAATTAACTATGGTAATTAGGCTAATAAACCATGGAGCTGTTTTTTCCGCGATCCGGTATCGTCATCAACGAAGAGAAAGCAGTAGCAAAAGCATCACAAGCTGGTATTGATCTCGGGATTTTCTTATTGCCGGGCCTGTATTTTTTACCTTTATCAAATTCGAGATTTCACTGAAATGAACATGGGAATATCGGATATCTGATGTTGAAATAAAACCGATATGTCGGTATTTATCGATTTTTGGCCCAGCCCTAATCATAGGTATCTCATCAAAATAGGTATCTTATTCTTAAATAAATAAAAAAGTATACATTTCTTTGTGAAAATAATCTGCAATATAGATACATTAATAAATGTGTCATGGTTAAAATTGATTTTGTAATACTGTACATTATATTTTGTAATACTGTTTAAGTTCTTTATTAATTGTATGCATATTGTGAATTTAGGTATTCGAAAAAGGAAAAGGATACTCCCTCGAGAAAAGCGGCGAGTTCCCAAACATGAAAGAAGAGTTGGTCGTCCAAGCAAAATCCCAAAACTAAAGTCACCTAAACAGAATTCTGATAATGAAGACATAGATATCAGTCATCTTTTATCACAACAACAAGACTTTTATCTTCCGCCAATTGAAGGTACGTTAATATTCATTACTGTTTGTGTTTTAATGATGATGTGTATGCAATATGATTCAATGCAGCTCTTTTAATTTAGAAATATAGTCTTATGAATATTGTAGCATTGTGCCAGATTGTTAAATAATGAATTCTCGTGGAATTTTAACAAGTTCTTATGAAATTTTCTTAAATATGTTTAAGTATCTTCCTCCCTCTACAATTGAAAATAACAATAATATATCTACATTTATATATATGGGGTATTCAGTGCTAATGGTGTCCAATGGCTATTTCCTAAACCATTAGTCAGAGACACATAGTTCTAATTGCAAAAATGCTTTAAATTGTATAATCTATTATATCAGAAACAATCAAAGTCAATAAATTAATTCCTATAAAAATTACAAAATTTAAATTTATACGATCCTCTCGTCCTATCAGTTATATTTAGAAAAATTTTTCTTTATGCAATTTCATTTACAAGAAAAAAAAAAAAAAAATAAATAAAATAAAATCATCCTTCTAGACCTAAATTTACCAAGTTACAGCTGCTTAAAGTTAGAGCACTATTCGAGCTGCAAAATAGGGGTTGATTACAAAATGAATTTGAGAAAACTTAATGTATATGGTTTTGAGCTTTTGTAATATTTATTTGTAACTTCATTAACTATTTTATGTAGATTGCAGTAAAGAAGATTAACATTTAACTATGTGTATCCAATAAATTAACATAAAAATATAGTTTATACTGAAAATAGAATTTTTAAAGAGTTTTTAACTGAACATGTGTTAAATAAATTAAAATAAAAAAAACAAGGGCATACACTTCGTTAAACATTAAAGTAGAAAATGAAACATTTTAAAATATGAATGTGTGCTTTTTAGAAACTTAAAATAATATTACAAATCCTGTTAGTGTAACATTTGCTCAAAGTAGCTTCCTTCAACTGCAATGCAAATATGCACCTGTGTAGAAAACTCTTCCAGTACTTTGCATAACATACTCGGTGTTACACATCTGCATGCTAAACAAATACGATTTAGTAAACTGACCCCAGATAGATTTTTATAGAGCCTGACTATAACGCTCTAGTTATACATCAGCATTTTAAAATTAGTTTTGCTTCTTCTTCCACGTTATCCCAGAAAATGAAAATAAAACCTATAATTTAAAATTTTAATTTTTATATGATCCCTTAACAGTTTGCTGTAACAGGGCATTTTTAAATATGGAAAAGTGACTGAAATCAAAATGTTGCTGCTTCATATGACTTTTGGTTGTTGAAGGGTGATTTTTTTTTTTTTTTTTTTTTTTTTATTGTGCATGAAAATTGTTGAAAGAAAAATTTTCTAAATACAACTGATAGGACTGGGGACCATATACAAATTAAAATTTCGTAATTTTTATGGAAATTGATTTATTGACTTCGATTGTTTCTCATATAATAATTATACCAGAGGTTCCCAAACTGTGTGCCGCGGCACCCTAGGGTGCCACGAGCTTATGCCAGGGGTGCCGTGGAGATATTCTTTCTTGATTATCTCCAAATCGGCCAGTGTTTTTGTGGAGTATAATCAAATTATTTCCTCTGAACCTGTATCCCACAAAAAGTTAGCGAAGTAGATGACCAACTGGGCTCAAACAAAACTATTTCAGTCAAGTTTAAGAGAGTTGTGTCCAGTAGCCTCTCTTTTACAGGAACTCCTTGAAATGTGTTGGAGGGGTGTCAAAATTCTATATCCTTTTCAAAAGAGAGTACTTTCTTCATAGTCAGTCCTATAGACAAAATAAAAAAAGTAATATAAAATGCATTCAAACTGCTTCATTCTAACCTTCATATTCATATTGCCTTAAAGGAAACCTGCCACGAAAATTTTTAGAGTGAAGAGGGTGCCCCAAAATGTTTTTAGCCTGACAAGGGTGCCGCGGCAAAAAAAGTTTGATAACCCCTGGATTATACAATTTAAAGCTTTTTTGTAACTGGAACAATGTGCTCGAACAGTTTAGGAAATAGCCATTAGGCACTGTTGGCACTGAACACCCTGTATATACCGGGTGATTCAAAATAGATGTTAAAGCAATTATTTTCTAAACTGTAAGTGATTGAAACATACTTCCAATTAGAAAAGTTTGTCAAATTGAGAGTAGCTTTTAGATATGGCATTTTTTTTTACTGGGGGTTGTATACATATTAAAATCCGAAATATATTTTTTATATGGTCCCTCCTTTCCTATCCTTTATATTTAGAAGAATTTTGCTCTTTGCCTAAGAAAATTATAAAACAAATCCTGTGTTTCTAAGTGAAATAGTTAGAAAAAAAATGTTTAAAAATGATGATTTACGCCACTTTAGCTGCTGTATTGGCGTCGGTTTTTAAGTGAAAAAATCTTTTCTTTGTGGGCAAGGGCGGATTAAAGGGGGGGCGGAGGGGGTGACTGCCCCCCGAGAAAAAAGAAATTAATGTAAAAGATCCTATTTTTTCTTCCAAAAAATGGATGCATATGTCAATCCTCTAACTTACCGCCCCCCCCCCCCCCCCGACAAAAATGCATTAATCCGCCACTGGGGGAATGAGTTCGGACGCCGCTCCCCCGAACTTATTACATTATATGTACATAGTGTATTTATACAGGGACGTAGCCAGAAATTTTTTTCTGTGTGGGGATGGTGAGGGGCATGGGCGCCGGCAGCATAGGGCAAGGGGGGGCAATGCTCCCTCCCCCTGGATTTTTGTATGCAGTGTTATCCTTTGCTTTTTTGCTCTTTCCAACATGGTAACTATACGTTGAAGTAGTCTTTGCCCCCCTGGGATATATTCTGCCGGCGCCCATGGTGAGGGGTATGAAATGCAGTGATGTATAAATGAACGAAATGTTTGTGCAGTAATAAAAAAAAATTTAATCTTGCTAAATTAGACAGAAATTGGGTGTGGAGGATATATCCGGAAAGTTTTATCCCGATATACGATGCTCCCCGACTCTGAAATTATTTTCTAGGTATGGCCCTGGTCGGAAGCTATGTAATTTTATATGCCAAAGTCGTATTCATTTTCTTAAATCGTAGTCGAAGCAATCGACATATTTATACACGCGTATTATTTTTAATCTGGAGCCTGATACTTACAGCTTTTTAAACGGAGTCTTTAATTTTTAAGCTGGAGCATGTACTTTTTTACCCTTTAAGGCGCAACCATTTCCCAATGCTGAAAAAAGGGCGTCCGTTGCCATCGCTCGACTTAACTACTAGCAAGAGGGCGGACGATGGAAACGTTCATTGCGTGCCATAGATCTAGAGACCCTTTTTTTTGACGACAGCTGGCTGCGCCCACGCACAGCCAACTGTCGTCAAAAGCCAGCTGCCATTAAAATATTTTTACAAAAAATTACTGTTAACATACTTGATTGAAGAAAGCCAGAATGTTGGTTGCAAGGTTTTTTTTAAACATTTTACAATTGTTGTTGTTGTTGCTAATGCCCTCTGGCAACCCACGGGGCGGTGCCAGATCCCTCAAATAGGCAGGCGATGGGCGGAAGGGGCTGCTTCCATTTTAATGAGCCCCATTGGGAGGAACTCCGACTCAGCTTGGGGTCCCCTAATTTTGAACCAATTCCAGAGGCGGGACCCACCCTCTGAAATCGGCACCCCCAGAGGTATCGTTTAACAATTTGGAGGACATTGAAGCCACGACGGATTTTACGTGCACCAGCTCCCATAAGGGCACACGGTCCTACAGCAGTCGAGCTGAGAGGAAGTTGACCCTCCCAAGCACTGGCCAATCCGGATGCTGCTTCACTTTACGTGTTCTTATGGCAACGGAGTTTAGTGCCCAGACCACTGCGGGTTTTACAATTGTACTAAAGTATAGTACATGTTAAAAAGACGTATATTTTCATTTTTAAATTGAATAAAATAATCATAATAAAGCTACCATAAATCAAAGAACCTGTTCTCAAAAGAACAGGAAAAAGAACTGTTCTTTAAAAAAGAACGGGAACGGTGAACAACTGTTCTTTTGAAAATAACGGTTTTCCCCACCTCTAGAACCAATCCCCACATGTTGATATTGTATACAGTGCAGCATCCATAATCCGGCACTAGTCTTGGTTTATTTTTCCCCTAAAGGGATCCGGAACTTTTAACGCTGATTTTAATTGATGTATGGCTATATTATTTTTTCTTCTTTAATAGATCATTTTTCACCGAATATTTTTCTTTTTGTTTTGTATTTCGGCCCTAACATTTCTTTGCCGATCATCATTACTGCCGCAAATATTTGAATCGATTCATTCTCTACTACAGAGATAAAAACTAAAGTAAATACAGCTTGGTTGACTTATTACATTTGTGCAATATTGCTGAATGAAAAATTCAAAGATAACGCGAGTGCTTTCATAGAACATTAATATATATATGAGTTTTTTAAAACGAGACAGCATGTTTACACATCATCGTAAATATGTGGCTTTGGCTCCTTTCCTGCTGTAATTAACCAATTTAGTGTACTGTGTTTTGTTAAGGAATGGTGAAGGGCTATCTGACTAGGAGTGAAAGGATGTTGCATACGTCGAATGAATTTCTCCGAATGACGAAAATCTGTTAATGCGTTACAACCCAAAACAGGTTAATTTATTTAAATGGAACAAAATAGCAAACTTTGAATGTTTAGCACGTGAAAAATTAATTTTAGGCTGCTAACCCTTAAAAGAATAAATTTCTCGCTCTCTACCATTTTGTTGTATAAAAGGAATATTTATATTTTTAACTTACCAGCAAATTTGAGGGGTCTTTATGATTTTGGTTTTTGTTCTGTTGTCCACCCGTCCAGTGTTCTAACTGCTGTAAATATACACCGATTTGTGCAAAATTTATGGTTTTTTTATGTACAGTACCATGCACCTTATTGAAAATGCTGTAAGTAGCATTTATAGTTCTTTTACAAGAAAAAAAAGAAAATCTAATACATCGCACTCTATAAGCAGTCATTCTCTAAAACGTATTTTAGAGATATTTGGTTTTTTGAAAGAAAACAAAGTTGGCATACATATTATTAAGGCTCTCAAAATAATGCTCTCCATTAAGAATAGTGTATGCATTATTAATAGTTCTTCTACTAGAGCACTCAAAATAATTCCAATATATTACATTCTGTGGCATTTGAGAGACACTAATACATTTCTAGCGCAAGACAATAGAGTATAAAATTTTTATATTCTTCAGCTAGACGCTGGAAAACAAATAAAGGTTTTTTACAGGGTCTCATAAAATAGTTTTTATAGTGATGATACATTTATCCTATCTCCAAAATCTCGCCAGTTTGGAAAATACATCTCCAAATTTGTCGCAAAAATATTTTTGAGTTGGAAAGTGTTTTATAATCTATGCATTTGGCATAATTTATCTTTCTTGTTGTTATTTCTATTTCTTTTCCAAGTTTTATCCACTATCAGAATGACTCCTTAGAACTGTCTATTAGCATGTCATAACTATTCTAGTGCAGTGTTTCCCAAAACTTTACTGCCCATCCATATAATCACTATCACTTACTAAACTATTAATGTATAAAATGCATGCTTATATATAACAGTGAACAAGAAAATAAAGTGGAGCTAGTAAAAAATAGAATGAAATTCAGTTTTTCATTTTGTGCCTTTTTTCATGCTACTATGTTAGTAACATTTGAAAAAAGCACAAAATGAAGAACAGAAATGAATTAATATTTTACTTGTTCCATTATATTTTCTTGTTCTAAGTATGCATTTCAGAAGAAAGTGCTATTAGTTACTAAAATTTAGAAAAATGCTATTTTGACATTTTTTTTTTTTATGTTTATGAGGCTACTATTTTTAGTCTTTTGACAATATTGGACACACTGCAGGCATGTTAGATAATAGGGTCTGTGTTTCAGGAGAGATTGGGTAACTGACCTCTGTGTGTATATATGTATAATTTCTGGAAATGTCGGGTGGGCCAAGTGCCTAATGATATGCCACATCCTAACTGAAAGCACTTAACATGTAAAATGATAGATTATTCCCTCATTGTGGGTTTTTTGGTTACACCTATAGAAAAGGAAGTTTCTGTAGTCAACTTAATTTCAGTCAAAATTTAGACCTTAGTTAAGATTACAATCCTAAGTTAAGATTTTAACATGGGATTTCGTTCCTCCATAACAGTACTATGTACAGAATAAACTCCCCCCCCCCTTCCCAATATCAAGCTAAGTTATAATATTACTCCATTAGAAAACTAACTGGGAATTTTTATGGCAGTCAAAAGCATATCACAAATTAAAAATTGCCAGAGATTGATAAACTCTGCCAAAATTTACATCATATCAAAGTAAATTGTGCAGTTCTAAATAACTCCTTGAGATCACACAGTTTGACAAAATCCACAAGAATAAACTATTTCTTCTGCAGATTCAGATTCTTCATGCATTATTTTTATTTTTATTCACAAGCATAATTGTTTAATTGTTTTAGTTATGTAACACCATTAGATTATGAATTTTTTAGAAGATTTGCTACAATAATTTGAATTAAATCACAATATACCACGTTAATGAATACTTTGTATGTATTAGAATTAAAAGTGTAATTTTCAATGGCCATCTTACAACTAGTTATACAATAAGTAATTCTAAGTTAGTCCATTACAAAGTAATTTCAACAGAAGAGACTATGTTTAAAAAAAAGAACAAAAGGTTAACAGGTTATGAATTGAATTGACAGAAATTTTGATTTTAGATCATCAAAAATTTAGATTTTGAAAGTGTTTTGAATAAAAATAAATTTAATTATTTATTTAAAAATTGTATTCATTCATTGTTTAAATTTTTTCAAGCTGCTTAAAAATGCAATTATCAACTGTAGGTAAAAATTGCCATTTTAGCGATTTGCTAAAGGATTTCTTTCTCTAGATTAAATCCTGCTTGTTGGTAATATGCTAAAATGTTTATCATTATTTTATTACATTGCATACTGAAATATTGCATTGTTTTGCAGATGAAAATAGAAAAGCTAGATTAAGGAGAGATTATTACTACAAAGTTTCACCAAAACGAGAAATGACTGATTCTTCTGATCCAGATGAACCAGTTGTGTGTCAATAAAGCAACATCTGTGCAGTTATTAATTTATAATGTACATATTTTGTGTGATAAAACTTTTGTATAAAAAATTTGTATGATGATAAATTCAATTGAAGTGACCATTTATTTTATTTGTATTCTTTGAATTATTTATATACCTTAGAACAGCAAAACAGATACATTTTCAGTAGGGGGCTTATAATAATTTATTTGGAAAAAAAAAAAAAAAAAAAAACTTTGTGGATTGCTGAAAAAAGCTTTTAGTATATTAATTCAGAGTACAGTAGATGAATAATAAAAATAATTATTATAATTTAAATGATAATAGAAAAAATTAATAATAACCCTTATAATTTAGTAACAGATGACATGTTGGCGTCATCTTTCAGTGAAAGAATAACGGCAACAAACATGCCAACCCAGTATTTCAAACTTTTTTTCAATTGTATGTCGTCACCACTAAGCTGGAACCGATTTGCATAGATTGAAACCCAGGGCAAAAGCTTCTTTGGGACCCCTTCTTACAAAAACTTTTTTTACCAATTTCAAAGCAACTTTCATATCACACCATACAAAGAACATATTGCATTGTTCTGAATTCGTAGTTCGTACGAAGATAAGAGAAGCATAACAGCTCGCTGAAGTATTAACAAATAATATTAAAAAAAAATAAAAATTAAGGCCAATTCCTACTTAGGTCAAAAAGAAAAAATTTATTGCAGTTACTTTTTATTAAATTCAATAAATCAATTAATTATTAATTAATTAATGCAGGGCCGTTTGTGAAGCAAGGGTCGATACCGTTAATCCAGTTTGTTTTCATTCATTCTTAATCCCATGTAACAGGGTCTAAAATTAATTAAATTTAATTAATGAATTAGTATTTCAAAAAACTGTATTAGCATCAAGTGTCATCCACTACAAGTTTAAAAAAATGCATTGATAATTTTTGCATTTAAATTTTTAACTAAACAGTTTAACTACTAGTTATAAAATATACATCCCTCATATAAGATAATTAAAAAAAAAATTGTACGTAAGCCTGTACCTGTAAGTAGAATTTTTAAAAACTAAAAATTATATTAATTTATACACTATAAATCATTATTTGTTTTAAATTCCGTTAAAAAAAATGAATAAGTTTCAAATACTTTTTCTGATAACTACTTTGACTCAAAGGAGACTTCAAAATTAGTTTTCGAATCATGTATCATTTAAAATGCTTAACTATTTTGTACATTTTATTTGATTCATTTAAATAAATATGAATTGTTATTTTTTATCTTCAGATCTCTTATTTACACATCATTTGAAAATAATCCCCGATAATAATTTATTACTTTCATAATTATATATTTTCCCCCCATAAAAATACAATAGAAGTGTACGTATTGAAATAGTGACACAGCAATATACTATTTGCTGTTATACAAATGCTATCTACTCATGAGTCTACATAAATAGACTGCCTTGTAGTTTAAGCAGTATTTTAAAACCGAATTACCAAATCTAGATTAATGATATCTGGCCCTGCAGATTTAATGTGCGCATTTATCATATATACAAAATTAGTCTTCTATCGGCTTGAATTCAACACTAGGTCTCCCCTCAATCCGATTCTTCATCGCAGGGGTGCAGTAGCGAAGCAATTCGGTAGGTTTTTTTTTTTTTTTTGGGGGGGGGGGGGGAGGGGTAGTATGTTTTCATCGATCCTGGACACTGAAAAAGACAGATGTGTTTATTTTCTATCTTCCAAAGGTATGGGGGTGGATCAAGCCCCAAAGCCCCCCCCTTTTCCTACACCGCTGCAGGGCATAACCAGGGAGTGGGATATATCCCCCTGCAAAACTTTCAAAGTTAGTTATTAAGAGCTTTCAGATTTCATGGACACATGCATTTCTATAGAAGCTTCATAATTTTAACTCTTGAATATATTATGTAACGTATTTTAAATTTTCTTGTCAATTATAATCATTTCTTGTCTCCGGTCTGCTGGACCAATAATTCTGTTCTGTTCAATTTAGACCTTATAATGTCAGTGCCAGAAGTATAAAAAAGAAAGTTTTGCAATCATAACTTAATCGTAATCGGACTCAGATGTAATCATAATCGAAAGTTTTCATACATTACATAATCGTAGTATAATCATAATCAGAAAATTGGTTCTTTATGGTAATCGTAATCGGGACAAAATATTTTCTCGGTAATCATAATCTTGGACCGAAAGTAATAATTAATCGTAATCGTGATAGATTACACATCAGCGGAATCGGCATGAAGTCTGATATAAAGTAAATATTGAGTTTTGACGCCACTCCTACTTTTAATCCTACAAGGCAAAATTTTTTTTTCTGTGTCTGAAACAAATATATGTGATAATGATAGTGATTATTTGGGGGAAAAATAGTTTAAAAAGTAATAACCAAATTTATATTTTACTAGAAAATCACTTTTTAATTTCAGTTTTGTATACTGTGCCTTAGCTATACTTTTTTGGTATTTATTTTGAAATTTTAGTATTCAAATCATTTCTTGATATGACGAACTCCAACACACAGTAATTTTTCCTGGGTAAAACTTTTTGCTAACTATTTTTTGTTAATTTTCTAAAATAAACAGAACCACATTCGAAAGATTACCGTTTAAATTTCAATCAGTTTTGGCGATAATATGAACAGTAAGTACATCTACATGCAACAGCCTGAATTATATTGTTTCTATCTATGTATAAATACTCTGAAAAACCGACAGATGTCTGTACTAGTGTTTTATAGACGTAGAGGAATAATTAAAGTGGCTGTTCCACAAAGGGTACCAGGTGCCTTGTAGGGTTAAACCTGTATGGCAATGAATTGGTTTTTTCCTGTAGGATAAACATTCTTTTAGATTTTACATGCATTTTTTTTTTTTAAAGTTTAATTTAACTTCAAAGTTGGCTATTTTTCAGGGAAAATATTATGTTGTGCATTGTGTCCAGAGTAGTAACATATTTATGGAGTTGGCAGGCATGAAAGAAAGATGTTATAACAGCATAACAATGATTATTCAATCAAGATGCAAAATGAAATGCTATAGTTTGATAATAATAATATGTAGGCTAATATTTTAACTATTATATACTTTTCAATCGTTCAATTCATTCCGCATTTTTCAAGTAACATGTTCCACACTATTTTTGTATTTATTTCCCTGGATGTTTATATTAGAGCATTTATCTATAGTGGGATAGATCTTTACTTCAATCTACTTAGAAAGCCATTTCTTTTCATATGTTCTGATTGAAAGTCAGCTCCATGGTTTCCTCATGATCAGCATACTTCACTGCAGAGGCCATAATGATAAGTTAATTGTATGAGAATAAACCATTTATCTAAAAAAAAGTGTGAATACACCAGAGCTATGATCAGGGGTGTGCCAGCTGAAATTAAATTTTGGAGCAATTTGTGGAGCAAGAAAAACAGATTAGTGGAGCAATTTGGGTCAAGATAAGCAGATTGGAGCAAGAGAAAAAGTCACTTTTGGAGCACAAGAATGTCAATTTTGAAATACAAAATTTATTTTTGGAGGGAAAGGGAAAAGGCAATAAAGAATTCCAACCTAAAAAATGAAAATTAAGGAGGTTCTTAAAAGCTCTTAGTTTATAACAAAAAACAGGTTTTTTTTAGGGGGGGGGGTGGAGGGAATAGAGTCAGATGCTTATGAAATAAATAAAAAAAGTTATTTTATACATTGCCATACAAAATATCTATTTTAAATCAAAACTACAATATTTACTAAACTATATTAACCCATTTATGCCTAGCGTCCCTTTTTTTCGGGACAGCATTTTCGCTATCAGTCGAAAGCATTGTTTATTTTTCCTAGCCCTTATTCACGAGTATGGAACCTCAACTTCACAAAACATTTTAACATGACCCAGTAGGATGTTGACATTTCAATTTTTATACATAATGATTTTAAAAGAAATCATCCCTTGCCCAAGAAGTTGATATCAGAAATTTATCTATTATTGCTGGTATAAGCAAAAATCGAAGAAAGTCTCAAAAATATCTGGGCATAAATGGGTTAACTACCATCAGCAGCTTATAAAAATTTTGAAAACAAAAAATTACCAATTTATATAAAATTAAATTTAAAACAGAGGTCAATTTTTACTCTTAAGGCATTGGAGGTTTAAACAAAGGGATGCCAAAGAAAAAATATTCATCTTTAAGATTAATAGAGAAAGATCATAATGGGCCCGTTTACATGTGCAAAAATGCGGAGTAAATCCCGGTACTTACACTGCTTTCTACCCCGCTTCCCCAACTTAGGGGAAAAAATGCGGGGTAGAAAGATTCCTGGTCGAAAGGAGGGTTAATGCAGAGTCAACCCTGCTTTCCCAGGATGCATTGCTAGTTTTCCCCTGTACTTCGCTTTAACCCGGGATTTTCCATTTTCACATGTAAACGGGCCTAATTAGAATGCTTAGAATGTGTGATGATTTTTGTAAAAAATCTGGAGATTTACAAACATTTTCAACGTATATGGAAAAATTAAAAATGTAGCAGTTTTACTGAATTTGGAGCAAAAATGTCAAAAAACGATCTTTTTGTAGCAGATTGGCACACCAGGATTGGTTCGGCACAATTTGGAGCAATTGGCACATCCCTGTATGATATAATAACAGACCAATAAAGATTACTATTATTTCTTACTCTTATTTTAAATTACAATCAAAATCTGCAAGTTCTTAAATTTATAGAATTATTTGGTCAGCCCGGGTGCTTGTCTCGAATGACCTGCCAGAAATCAGTCCCTGTCTCCCAGCAGATATTTTTTGATACTAAATAACAACATGCAGGACTGACTATTATGCAAGATTGACTAATTCGTTTTCTCTTAGAATGAAGATCCGAAATGAAGCTAGAAACCAATCATATGACATGAACAAAATTAACATAGCGGAGTTGTCTTTGAAGATCAAAAACAGATTTGAATGATGATGTGAAAGCTAAATTTACCCGAGCATTTGCAATACCATATGTTGGCTCAGATGGGATAGGAAATAAAAGAGGGGGACTTACACACCAGACAATGGAAAGATTTCACTTTTGACAAGGATAGGGGAAGAGCTTATATTCGAAGGAGGGGCTACTTCCAGGGTAACTATTTCTGATTTCCAAGCCTGAAGGGTGGAAAAAAAGAAAAAGAAAAAAAAAAGTGAAAAACGAACCCATGGGTGCGCTGCAAGGATGGGCAAAACATATTATTTTGAGATCTTCATTTTATTTTTCCTCATACTGAAGTAAAATTAATGGTTTGCTTAACAGTTTTTTTTTTTTCTTTTTTAAGCGACCAGATTTCAGATTTTTTTTTACATGCATTCATAATGTGAGATTTCCTTACACAAGTGTGGGCAAATCCCCACCCTTGCCCATAGCTGGTTGCTCCCATGAACGACCCACCCTATTTTACATGTTCAGTTTGCATTTTGAACAATTCATAGACCTACGTAAAATGTTCAGTACAGGATGCCTAACAATGTCAGGAGGAAAAAATACATAGCATCATTAGTAGCCTCTTCGACTTAAAAAAGTCACTAGTTTAGTAGCCATTTTCTTAGTTTGAATTGCCAAAATAGTAGCATTTTAGCATGATTTTGATATTAATATATATATTATAGTTAAAAAATAAACATATGCCATTTAGCTTTATTTAAGAAGTAATGAATAAAATAGTAAATTAAAAAACTGTAGGTGTTATACAAGGTCTCCCAAAAAAGCTGGTAACGGGCTTTAATAATTCTTTATCTGGTAGAGATATGTGGGCAGTGTAAATTGAAAAAATGTTCAAAATAAGGTTGGAAATAAGATTCCTTAAAGAAAAAAATTTCTCTCGTTAATTTTCAAAAATTTGTAATATTAGTTGCAAAAGTCCTCTTTTTAGTCTCCAGTGGACAGCCTGTCAATGACACCCTCCTAGAATTCACTCTCGATCCACCCTTGTGTGTTCTCCTGTCTTCTCATTGGATTATTAAAATGTGAGGGTGAAGAGGTAGTTCTAAGATACATATTTCAGTTTCCCATTTTCATTGTAAATAAGTAGGACCAGTAAAGATTCTAATTTTTGACATTTATGTGAATGGGTTTTTCAGTCAGTTTGCAATTAGGCTTATAGGTGCTTCTAATTTGCAAGTTACCATAGCACAACTTTGGAAAGGCTAGAATCCATGGTGGGAAAACAGAAAATAGGGACCATTTACATGAAAAAGGAACTTTTAGAGAGTTCTAACTAAAAAAGAGACTTTTAGGGAAAAAAGAGACTATTTGTGAGCCCCTCCCCACATCTCTCAAGTGTCACCGCCCTGCTTCATTCTTTAATCCAGCTGCCAGTTTTTCTTCGAATTTGACAATTTTGTTTTTTGAACATTACATCAAGTAAGTATCATGTTGTTTACAGTACATTTTTATATCTACAAATATATGTGCTCGTAATTTGTTTGCTATTAGATCTCTCTCTGTATGTACATGTATATACATATAAAACTAAATTTTTCTCTTCAATTGTGATATATAGTCTGCATAATATGAGTTGATTTCTGTCCCGACCAGCTTGGATTATTGGGACTCTGCTGTGTGTACAGTGAAAAACGTTTAACACGAAACCGAAGGGACCAAAATATTTTTTCGTGTTAAAAGATTCGTAAAAAAAGAACAAAACTTACCATATATTCTATTTTCTTATATTTTATATCAATATCCTGTTAAACAACAAATAGGTTGCATTCATTGGGATGAAAAGCAATTACAAAAAAATACTATTTTGGGGAGAAAAAATCAGTTATCTTTTTTTGAAATGTATTTTTCAGAGCCATATTTGTCCACAAAATTTTCAAGATCGTCCATAGTTTCATTCATTTCTCCATTAGAATGTGCATCTAAATAACTGCGTAAACTGTTTATCACTTTTCGCAGTTCTGAAGTAGAGGGGGCGGGAACTGCATCATTGAATCCGTTGTCAGATTCGTCGTCGGAATCAACAGAATCTTTTGGATTTTGAACAATATCCAAAATGTTTTTTTCTGTCATAATCGTTGCTGCAGTTACATTATTATTGAACAAAACATATTCATTTATTGATATTGTTGGGCAGTCCAGTAACTCTGAGACTTCCAAATATTTCGTTAAATGTCGGCTCACTGTCATTCTCGGCTGATTCTTGCACTGCTAAAGAAAGTGCATTCCCACCAATCGCCATTTCTTTGATACAGATAAGAATTTTATTCATTAGGGGGAGGGGGAAAGACCTGATAAATGATGCTATTAATACTACTAGGCAAAATTTATTTTCCACAAAAACGTTCTAGTGATTTGTCGCAAACATACCACTGAAGATTAAAAATGAACTTTTTTTCGTGTTAAACGATTTTTCTTTCATGTTAAAAGAACAAAATTGCATATTTTGCATTCTGGACCGTTGTCTCATTTCGTGTTAACCGATTTTTCATGTTAAATGTATTTCACTGTATATAGTCTTTTGAATTATACTTGTTAAACATTTAAGCCAATAAAACTAGCTAGTACAAAACAGGTACAAACGTTTATTGAGTAATAATCATACAATTTTTTTAAATAAAATAATATACAATTTACATTTAAACATTGATTTTCACTTGGACAATTTATCTGTAAAGAAGAAAAAAATAAAATAATATATAGACAAAAACTCATTAATATATATACAGACATGACAAGATTTCTAAATCAAAAATCCTCAGATCTCCTGCTTTTCTAAGTGAAAAATTCTGGGATTTTTTATGCATATATATTTTCATAATAAAATGCACACACAATCAATACAGACATCCCCCCCCCTCTTTAATTCCACACATGTCTATATAAAATTAGTATAATCCCATTACTTGTGCTGTATAATCTAAATTAATTTAAAAATTTGTCAAAAGAAATTACAGAAAATATAAAACACCAGTTAGAATACACATGAGAAAATATTCATAACTAAAAATTACATTAAGATATCCTACAACACTTGAAAGAATATTTAAATTCATAATTAAAAAGTACTTATAGCTTTCAAATTTCTAGATAAATAATGAACATTTCAAATTGTGAAAATCACAGTTTTTGAATAAACTCTTAAAAAGCCTGTGAAAATGAAGAAAAGTCCTTAGTCCCAAAATAAGATAAAAAAGCCAGACTCAGGCCAAAATTCTGAGACTTGACACACACATATACATAATATATATATATATAAACGACAAAAAATCTGGACGTTTGGAAAACATTTGCAACAAATATAAAAAATACACTGCAAATAAAAACTACACAAGTGACCATAAAAAAGCATCTTATTACTTGAAACCGGTGCATGGTCACAAAATCAGGCTTCATTTTTGAAGTGAAAACTGGCAATAGTCAGGTTATGAATTCAATTTACAATACAATGCTGTAGTGTATCGACATGTGAAAAAATTGTTTTGAAAGACTCGCATCTATTAACCTCAATTTAAATTTTTAGCAGATGATAAGGATCTCCGGAATATTAGTACAGCTCAAATGCTGCTATAATGAATGATTTAAAATCACATTTTCGCTTTATTTCTATCTTACACTGCACTGAAATCCTGCATACTAATGTATTTTTTAGCTAACAACGCAGTATTATGCAAAAAGTCTGACTCTGGCAGTTTTAGGTCCTAATTTAGCAGTATACAACAGTTTAAAACTAGTATATTTTCACAATCGCAAGTAGTAACATGATGAAAAGTAAGTGAAAAGCGCACAAATGTATAGTTAATCTGGAGGAATTTAAATTTTCCTTTTCTCTCTCTCTCTCTCTCTTTTTTTAAAAAAAATAAAACTGGTTGTAGAGTCAAAAATTGAATAAAACTTTAAAAATTTATTAGTCATACAAATCTCTCTTTGACAACTGACAGGTTTTGGTGCACACTTACTACAGAATTCTTTAAATTTAAAAAAAAAAAAAAAAAAAATCAAAAATCCAATACAAGCTTCTTTAATACATAGAATTTGTAAAAGATGAGACTATAAAGCTTTAGGACATTTTTTTGGTATCCTTGGACAGCATGGACAGCAAAATTTGTTTAAAATTATGTTTTTGTATCAAGAAATTGAAAAATATCAAGAGATTCTTCCGGTGCAGAAATATGCTTTTTGTATCAAGATGTATCGAGAGATTAAATTTGGTGCAGTTTGGCACAATTGGCATAGCTGTAGCATTCCATTTTTAATATCTATAGTTGCAATAGTATAAATGCCATACAACTAAGATTTTTATGGATTATACTAATTTAGTGCACAGAACTGAAAACAAACCAGATGAGATGTATTTTTTAAGAGTTGAATGTAAAGAAGTAAATATCGTAACAAAACACTAACTATTTTTAAATGATTAGAAACTTACTCAGATAAAAATCTAAAATCTTCTACTGATTTACAATAATTTCTTCTCTCAAAGACTTTAATGCCTGAAAAATATATGAATTAGCTTAATAAAATAAACTATGGAGATTTCTTAAAACTAACAACGTATATTAAATACACAGCAGTGGAAAAAATTGAATATTTTAAAGATTCTATTTTATTAATTTCCTCATATTTCCCTCCCTAATTTACATAAAATACTTTTATTAAAAAAATCAAATATTTAATTCATCCAAGTAGAAAAAATTCAGACTACTGAAAAATTAATGGTGCTTGTATTATGTAAACTGTTCACTAAAGTATTTTACTCTTACATTAATTGAGGTATTATGCTAGCACATTCTTACTATGTAATATGCTAATGATCCAATGATGAAAGTCATGTACACTCCTCAAAATTGGGTCAAGCTAAAACAATTTAGGCAAAATATCAACAAATTTGGGGTTAAAAATAGGTCTACGAAACAGAACATTGCTTTGCTATATTTGCTAAGAAATCTACAAACTATAATGTAATCCAATGCGAATTTTAAAGATTCATAACTTTACACT
The DNA here is from genome assembly GCA_038373885.1 of Cheiracanthium punctorium. Lineage (NCBI taxonomy): Eukaryota > Metazoa > Arthropoda > Arachnida > Araneae > Cheiracanthiidae > Cheiracanthium > Cheiracanthium punctorium. The sequence goes on along the minus strand of JAWZYV010012817.1, from coordinate 116,492 downwards.
ATAATTATCTGATTTATATGCAACAAATGGCAAACTGATTATGTAATGCACACACCACTAATTTTACACCAAATTAAAACTTCAAAGTGCAGATTCCCTCAAAAATCCATAACACTGTATTGTGTATTTTTTAAAGAGGATTGGTAAGAGTGCAAAAACAGAGTGGATGGATTCATACCTATCTTAATTATGCACAATATACAACATTATTAATTTATCATTAGACACACACACACATAAAAGATGAAGGCAAAATGATGGAATTCCTTTGTTATGGCAGGGTATCCATCAGTGTCAGGAGGCAAATATAGTATCAGTCATAGCCTTACCGACATAAAAAAGTTGCCAGTTTTGAAGCCATTTTCTTAATTTTAGTTGCCAAAAAAGTAGCACTTTTGCATAATTTTGTAGTTAAAAAATAAACATGCATCACTGAACTTCAGTCAAAAAGGAATGAATAAAATAATAAATAAAAAAACTTAATGCGTTACATAACAGAGCATACAGTACATTAATTTTTATAGTACGATTAAAAACCAGATTAGACTGTTTGATGAACGATCAATCGCAACTTAGGAAAGAAAAAGGAGCTGATAAAAATCAAAATCCGATTGTCAAATGAGTCGCCTGGAGTAAGTTCAAGTAGGCAAAAGCTTGAAAATGTTGTATTGTTTTTTAATTGTTTTAACCATTAATTATTTATTTTCTTAATGCTTGTAATTAACTTGGAAGTTTAATTTAAATACCTTTTGTCAGGAGATATAATGGTCTGGATGACTCTTCTTCTATAACTCAATAGCTAGTCTTTTTTATATTACTACTAATTATCCTTTTTTTGTTGGGACTTTTTTAAAATAATTACCTTTTCTTTAAATTAATTCTGCCTTTGTTTGCCCTGTCTCCGGAGGTATAATTTTAATTATCAGGTAAATTCTGTCGATTTTCTGATGACTATTAAGTTTCCCTCTCTCTTCAATAGCCTAACTCATTTCTTGCAATATCTCTTGTTCATGTCCGGTTTTTAATTAGTTTTACTCTCTTCTAATTTAATTTTTATTCCAAATTTTACCCAGGGTTGTCTCGGACGATTAGCTATCTCCCGCTAAAATTTTAGGAAATTTAATAATGTTTTTAATGCCTTTTTGATCAATTAAGCTTTTTTTTCCCATTTCAAGATGGCCGCTCTTGTCTTCGTTTCTTCTCGGCCAAGTTCGTTTCTTTCCCGCGTGTAGTAGTCGCTGGCCGCCATTTTCTTCTTTTCTCGCTTCCTTCCCCCGTCGATCGAATGTTCTCGAAGTTTCCCGGCTGAGATAGCGCGCTCTGATTGGTCCCCGTGGTCGGCGTCTCTTCGAAGCGCCCCACGAGTGGGGCAGAAAGCGATTCGGAGAGCGGTGGTAGAGCGGCAAGGACGTATTCTGGTCCGGAGTTTCTCATCGCGCATTTCAGGGGTCTAGCTCGGCTCATCCATCGACTTACATCAAATTCATTTTGTAAAGTTTAAGCCTGTAGGCCAGATAAAATGTTGGATCATCAGAACGGCAGATTTTATTTTTACAATGCCTAATAACCCGTTAATCGTTTGGTGTGGCGAGCGAGCGAACCCCCTTGATGTAAATTGACACGCAGCTAGCGCCTTCACCATTTTTTTTGAAACAGCGCGTGACCCCTGCCCGGCCATGATCGAGTCATCTTAGCCACATCGGGAGATGTCTGATTGTCCAGCCGAACGATGTCCTTCAAGCTCCAGCAGCTGATTCCCGGTAAGATCGTTGCCTTTTATTTCTGCAAGGATCCGGCCCACCCAGGAAGACTATCCACCTCACTCCTAACCACCATGATCACCTTACCGAGTGAAGATCCCTAAGATTTTATTAACTTTTCATCCTTAAAAGAAGGGGGGGGGGGGAATTGAAGACAACTGTAAATGCTAAATTTTCTTTTTTCTACTTTGTGTGCTATTCTGATGTATAACTTCCAGTAACAATGTTTAATTTTCTTTTGCTAAAATGATAATAGTGGATGCCATGTTAAATTCTGGTTTGGCCTATGCTAATCTCTGTAATTGTTTGAGTTGTTCTGTACAACAATGTATTTTGCTGCACCCTTTGGTGTAAAAATTGCAAGGTTCCCCTTTTTATTTATTTTGGTAACTATTTAAACTCACCTGTTGGATTGTAAAAGTGGGGTTTCAAGTATCAGCTAAGGATTTTGTGCAGGATTTTCATCAGATGCCTTGTGTGGCTTGGGGAAGGTGGGGACAGGTTTGCCCAAATTTTTCTTCTCCTTTTTTTTTTGATAGGTTAATTTTTTTTAATGCTGCAGCAGAGCCTTTTAACTTAAATTCTGGATCCAATTGAGCTACTTTTGTCATGACAATTTTAATTATGCATTTTCTTTTTCTTTTTTTTTTGTTTAATTTACAAGGGCTAATAAATGAGAAATTAAAGCACTCTAGTATTTTTGTTTTTGAGCATTACTACCACGCGCTGTAATACCCCTGCGCTGTGTTTTCCTTACTTTCATTTCTAAATACTGATGTCGCGAGCCCACTAGTTGTTTCCCCTGTTATTGTTGAATAAAATTTGTATTTTGGTGATCTAATGCAATGTCTCTGTGTTTATTTTACCACATTTCTAACACACACTTCAGGCAAGGCTGAGATCATTGGGTTATTTATCTACTCCATCAGTCACAACGCAATGGACAAAATCTTAATTCTGTTTTGGTAGCCTGCTAAATTTGAAAATCTAAATTTTTACCTTGCTAAACTAAATTTTCACGGCAGTAGTAAGCAGAATACTACAAATGGTGCCGTGACCTCTACTTGCCAATCTTGTGTGTGTTGAATAAGGTGAAATGGATACAGAAAATTTTCATTTTTTGATGCATTTACATATCTCTTTGTAACTGGGGACTGTCTTGAGAAGCTGATTGGGTGGTAAACTTTTATTTTGGGAGTTTCAATTTTTTTTTTCTAAGTCCCAGTATGGCTCTAGATGAAGGTGCTAGGGCGGCGGCATTGCCAGGTCCGGCTTTTATCGGCATGCTCCCAACGCTGTCCGGTAGCAATTGCTCCAAATTTTTTCACTCCCTCTCCCTAATTCAGCCCTTGGCGGCCTGGACGGATGACCAGGCCATGGCAGTCGCTAAATTGAAAATGGAGGGTGCTGCTCTCCAATTTTACACTTCCACCTTAGAGGCAATTGATGGTCTAACCTTGAAGGTGTTCAAGGACCGCTTCATGGCACACTTTGCAGAAGCGGGATCCTTGGCCCAGGACATAGAAAAATTAACGTCCTGTAAGCAAAATTTTGGGGAGACAGTGCGTGATTACGCCACTAGGCTGGAAGGAATTGCCCATAAGGCCCTCAAAAATCCCATAAATTCCTCGGACACTATACCTCAGAGCTTCTCACAGGAGATGCTCCTTTCACAATTCAAAGCGGGTCTTCTCCCAAACATTAAGGCCCAGGTTGTTGTTGTAGACCCTAAAACTTTTGTCGAGGCGGTACAGGTCGCGAAACGTGTGGAAGTGGCACTCCAATGCCACCTGTCAGACATAAATGCCGTAACGGCACGTTCCCAGATGGTGGAAGAAGACTTTGAGAGGCTCCTTAAGGCCACAACGGACTCATATGCAAAAAGCCTTGAATTGCTCACCAGCCAGATGGCTGCGATGCAGGCTCAGTTATCACAAATGCAGTCGTAGAGTTTTATCCCACAATCTTTTCCTCTGCAGCGACATTCCCAACCTGCCCGCACTCAACGTACCATAACTTGTTTTTATTGTGACCACCCAGGACATTACGCGAGAGATTGTCGGAAAAAACAACGTGACCAGGCTGCTAGATCCCAACACAGGCCTCGTCAGGAAAATCAGGCTCCTGCCAATGCTTCAGGCTCTGATCAGAGTGGGGTTAATGATGGGAATTTAAACTAAATTTGGGGGGAGGTTGGTCTGGATCACAACACTCCATTAATTCCCCGTTTGATCCCGCTGTGCAACCTGTAGTAAGTGTGTCGAGTTCTTTACCCATAATTTCCGTTAACTTTGGCAATTTTAAGTTTCGTGCACTCATAGATTCTGGTGCCAGTGTTAATTTAATTTCTTCTAATGTTTTTAATATTCTAATTAACTTTAAGGAATTTGATAGTTCTCACCTCTCTTTAAAAGCTCTCACGGGTTTTGACATAGTCACCCCAAAATTAATTCAAACTGAGTTGCACATTTGTAACACCCCGTTTTCATGTAATTTTTTGGTTGCTCAGAGTTGTCTTTCTCCTAACTTTGATGTCATTTTGGGACTTGATTTTCTAAAGACTTACAAATTTCACATCGATTGTGATAACTGTATTTTATTTAATGATGATATTAGTGTGGTCTGGACGCATGAACATCCCCCGTTTTCTCTGAATGCTGTCGTGCCAAGTGCACATGATGATGTTGATCCCGATGTTGACTTTTCTCTTTTTGGCAAGTTGCCCGCTAAGATCATTTTACCCGCTTATTCTCAAAAGAGATTTTTTTGTGACTATTCCAAACTGCGATCCCTCTTTCATTAATTCTACTGTAATAATTGAACCTAATCCTGATACAAATTTAACTTCCTTTCTTGTTGCCAATGCTATTTCCACCATCAATGATAATAGTCAGTGTTTAATTCAAGTTATTAATCTTACCCATGATTCCATTACCTTAAATAAGAATATGAAAATTGTTAATATTACCCCTATCCATTTAAATAAAATTTCTGACGAAGTCAACTCGGTAGAACAACAAGCTGGTTCAGATGATTTTAGCCAGTGGGCTAAGGACATAGATTTATCCCATCTTGACAAATCTCAACGTAATGATATGATTGCACTTTTGTCCAAATATAAGTCTGTTTTTTCATTAAATTCCTCCGACTTGGGCACCTGCCCCATCATTCAACACCGTATACACCTTACAGATGACATTCCGGTTCGTTCTAAGCCCTATCGTGTCCCTTACCACCTCAAGCCTGAAATGAAGAGGCAGATTCAAACTCTCTTGGAGGCTGGCATTATCGAACCATCGACCAGCAGTTATGCTGCGCCAGTCCTTCTGGTCAAAAAAGCGGATGGATCATTTCGCCTGGTGGCCGATCTCCGTAAGCTTAATGCCAAGACCATACCAGATAATTTCCCTCTTCCAAATTTGCAAGAGATGATTGATTTTCTTTCTGGGGCTAAATTTTTCTCTTCCTTGGATTTGACGTCAGGTTTTCATCAAATGTTTATGCATCCAGACGATGTTCATCTCACTGGTATTACTACAGAGGAGGGCCTCTTTCACTTCAAACGGATGCCATTTGGCTTGCGAAACGCGAGTGCTAGTTTCCAGCGGTTAATGGGCGTGGTGTTATCCGGACTATCCAACTTCCAAATCGGTGTTTATATCGATGATGTGGTTGTGGCATCAACTACCTTTGAAGATCATCTGTCTAGGCTCGAGCTCGTTTTTCAGCATCTAACTGATGCAAACCTAAAACTTAAACCCAAAAAGTGTGCTTTGGCAAAAAAATGAAATTACGTATTTAGGACATAGAGTAACGGAGGGTAAAGTAATGCCAGATCCTAATAACATCAAATCTATTCTCAATGCTGCTGTTCCAAAAACCCGGAAACAAGTTCGCTCATTTTTAGGCCTGACTGGTTTTTATAGAAAATTTATCAGTAATTATTCCTTAAAAGCTCTCCCTTTAACTAATTTAACTAAAGACTCTGTAAAATTTTCCTGGGGGGATCTCGAACAAGATGCCTTTGACCAACTTAAGTCTGATTTAACGAAAGAGCCTTGCTTAAAATTACCAGATTTCAATAAGCCCTTTTCTATCTGTACTGACGCGAGCAAGTTCGCCATGGGCGCTGTGCTCACACAAGAGGATGAAGCCGGTTTTCCGCACCCAGTCTGTTTTGCTTCCAAAAAATTTTCTGCTGCTGAAATAAATTATTCTGTTGTGGAGAAGGAAGCCCTTGCTGTGGTTTTTGGTATTAATCTATTTATGGCACTCATGTAACTATTTTTTCTGACCAACAGTCACTTTCGCAAATTTTTAAATTGAAGGATCCCACCTCTCGCATAGCTCGTTGGATTATGACATTACAACAATATGACTATACTATTGTACACAAACCCGGACGGTTAAATTTAATGGCAGACTTTCTTTCTAGAGAAGTTAACGTTGTTGATTATGTTCCATTTAAGTGTGAAATTTTACCTTTGCCTAACCAGGACTTAATTAAATTACAACAAGAAGACTCTTTTTGCCAAAAGATGACGAGTAATATTTCGCAAGATCCCTTTTTCATTCATAAGTCAAATAAATTTTTTCAATATTTCGACTTGTTGTCCCTCAATCTCTTGTTCAAGAAGTTCTTCAAGCCTGCCATGACAACAAAACTGTTGCACATCCAGGTCTTTCTCGAACATTGCATCGGGTTAGGCAAAATTTTTTTTGGGTAGGTCTGTACCGTGATGTAAAAAATTATGTGATGTCTTGCCATTCTTGTTTACAAAGACGTGGTTTCAAAAAAGGTCAAAAGGCTCCCATCCAGGAGATCCCCACTGTTGATAGACCTTTCCAGAAATGTGCGATTGATGCGGTTGGTCCCTTCATTACCTCTAAACATGGGAACAAATTTTTAATTGTAATTACAGATTATTTTACTAGATTTCCTGAGGCTTACCCTGTTAAAGACATACAAAGTGCCACAGTAGCTAGGGTTTTGGTGGACTTTATTTCGAGACATGGCATTATGGAGGTGCTGTACTCAGACAGGGGGTCCAATTTTCTCTCGCAGGCAATGGAGGAAGTATATAAGGTCCTAGGAATCAAGAAAATGCACACTGTAGCCTATAATCCGCAAGGCAACGGGGTCGTTGAACGGTTGAACAAGGTTTTGGTAGACTCTTTAAGTCATTTGGTTAGTGAAACTCAGGAGGATTGGTGCGAACAGGTTCCTTTTGCTTTGCTGGCCTTTCGCACCGCCTACCACAGAACTATTCAAAACACCCCTGCTTTTCTCACCTATGGTAGAGATCTGGTGCTGCCATATGACCTGATTTTTTCATCTAAATTCAGGACATATGCCGACACTAGATCCTATGCTCAGGAAATTGTCACCAATCTCCAGAACACTTTTCCAATAATTAAAGATCGCCTTGAAGTTGCCTCTCATAACCAAGCTAACTCTGCTCCTACAAAATTTAACTTAAAAGACATTAAAGTTGGTGACACTGTCTTCTTACACACACCTGCACATAAACCTAATTTGTCAAAGCTTTGTAAATTCAATAAGGGTCCCTATCGCGTTTTAAAGCAATGTTCTCCTGTTTTATTCTTGATTTCTCTTTTAACTAACCCTTCAGATGTTCAAAAGGTACATGTCAATAGGATTTTTAAAGTTGTTGATAGAGATGTTTTTCCTACTAGTAATAACAACTTGCCACACACTCCTGAGTCTGTTTTACCTGAGTCTTCAACTGAGGATTGGGAAGTGAAGATGTTGAAAGAGTACCCAAACCCCTTTCTTCCTTATGATCCCACTTGGGATGACAGTTTTGGTAGTTTTCAAGCTTCTCCTATGCCGCCTGTTGTAGCCCTGTCTGATGCAGAACCTGATACTGATTTTTTTAGAGATACCGTTGTGTCCCGTTTCCTTTTTAAGTTCAAATGGTGATGATATTGATGCCGCAACCCCATCTTCGATTTCTCCAGGCCTGTCTAGCTCCACTAGTAGTCATGGGTATAATCTTAGGCCACGTGATCAATTTGGCTTTGTAATTAAAAAGTAGTGCTGGGTCTTTATTTGCGAATCATTTTTTCCCTTTTGAATTTGGTGTCATTTTAGTATTGTATTTTTTTTTTGTGTTTGCATTTGTGTTTACCTTTTTTCGTTTACTTTTAGTTTCTTGTGGGTGGGGTGTTTTGTTTACTTGTTTGTTGGTATCAATCAAATTTTACCTGCACAATCTGTGTTATATGTTGTTACATGCCTTATACAAGTTCCTATTGAAGTAAATATTTTGTTTTGGTTTGATGTTTTTGTGTAAGTGTTATAATCTGATGTAGTACCATTTTGGTAGTACAAATTGTGTATGGCTAAGGGCCATTGCAATAATTCATGTGATATATATATATATATATTTTTTTAACCTTTTATTACTGTATAACCACATGAAAGTTTTCTTAAAATACTTTTACCTGATTATGTAAAAAAAAAAACTTGTACTGGAATTGTCAAATCAGTGCAGAAATTTCTGGGTTCAAACTTTTGTTCTCTCTGTAATGGCTTGAGGAAAATTTTAAAGTTGTTAACTTTGCTGGTGTAGACAATCCCAGGGCCTTTATCTAAGAAACTTAGGGTTCAAATTTTTTTTTTCTCACTTTGTTTACAATAAGTAATTCTTTTTGTTACTACCAACCTTCTGGTTACCTTTTGTTAAATGGGGGGGGTGTTTGCTTTAAGTTATTCATGCTGGTTTGGGCTGTTTTCTTAAAATTACCTTGTTTTGTTTTGTTTTCCTCTTTGGAGAAAATGATTAGTGTCCAGATGTGTTTCTAGAGCCTTCTTGGTCACTTGAATTAACCTCCATGTTTGGTGGTAATTGATCTTGGGTCACAATTGGGCTGGTGTTTAGCCTATTGTACTCAGACCAATTGCTGCTGGATGTGGGGTTGTTCAGGGATCATTTCTCTCCTGTCTCCTAATGTTTTTACCAACTTAACCTCTAATTTAATGCATTAATTGGGTTTTTTCATTCTCTACAAATTTGGGATTGTCATGCTCCTGTCAAATTTTTTTTTTCTCAGCTTCCTTTGAAAGGGGGGTGGTTCAACATCCTAGGTACTTGTCCGCCCTTGCCTGCTAGTGGTCTTGTATTCAATACATAACACTGACTAGCTTTTTATTTACTTTTGGAAATCTCTGAACTGATTTTTACCCACGCTTGTGACAACAAACTCCACGTAGTGACTACTTATACGAGGACTTTACAAAATTTTGCTACTGACCACTTCCTTGGACTCTAAATCATCATGGTCAGAATTGCGTATTACCCTTTTGTACCAAAGATTTTTTACCTTTTTGTCTTCGTTTAATGTTGTTCTGTCATGTTTTATATGTCGTACTACATATATACTGTATGTTTTTGTTGTGAAGGAATGTGCAGGTAAAACTTTGCCTTTTGATTGATTTTTTTTTTTTTTGTGGAATATGTAGGTATAGGGTTGAAATTTTTTTTTTATGTGTCCTGACTTGGGACACGGGTTCTTGATGTTTATTTGAGGTATTTTGCATTATGCAAATTTTTTTTTTTTCTTGCTGCCATGGCTGGTCTTCCCCAGGTTTAGTTGTCAAAATGGAATTATACGCTGCTTCTCAAGACATTTCACCAGTGTGTTCCTGGCTTCTCAACGAAAAATTTTTTACTTCGTAAAAAATTTTTTGGGGGAGAAGGAAGGATAATATGTTGTATTGTTTTTGGGGGATAATGTTTTTTACAAATCAAAAAGCTGTAATTTTTTTTAATTGTTTTAACCATTAATTATTTATTTTCTTAATGCTTGTAATTAACTTGGAAGTTTAATTTAAATACCTTTTGTCAGGAGATATAATGGTCTGGATGACTCTTCTTCTATAACTCAATAGCTAGTCTTTTTTATATTACTACAAATTACCCTTTTTTTGTTGGGACTTTTTTTAAATAATTACCTTTTCTTTAAATTAATTCTGCCTTTGTTTGCCCTGTCTCCGGAGGTGTAATTTTAATTATCAGGTAAATTCTGTCGATTTTCTGCTGACTATTAAGTTTCCCTCTCTCTTCAATAGCCTAACTCATTTCTTGCAATATCTCTTGTTCATGTCCGGTTTTTAATTAGTTTTACTCTCTTCTAATTTAATTTTTATTCCAAATTTTACCCAGGGTTGTCTCGGACGATTAGCTATCTCCCGCTAAAATTTTAAGAAATTTAATAATGTTTTTAATGCCTTTTTGATCAAATAAGCTTTTTTTTCCCATTTCAAGATGGCCGTTCTTGTTTTCGTTTCTTCTCGGCCAAGTTCGTTTCTTTCCCGCGTGCAGTAGTCGCTGGCCGCCATTTTCTTCTTTTCTCGCTTCCTTCCCCCGTTGATCGAATGTTCTCGAAGTTTCCCGGCTGAGATGGCACGCTCTGATTGGTCCCCGCGGTCGGCGTCTCTTCGAAGCTCCCCACGCGTGGGGCAGAAAGCGATTCGGAGAGCGGTGGTAGAGCGGCAAGGACGTATTCTGGTCCGGAGTTTCTCATCGCGCATTTCAGGGGTCTAGCTCGGCTCATCCATCGACTTAACATCAAATTCATTTTGTAAAGTTTAAGCCTGTAGGCTAGAAGGCCTTATAAAATGTTGGATCATCAGAACTGCAGATTTTATTTTTACAATGCCTAATAACCCGTTAATCATTTGGTGTGGCGAGCGAGCGAACCCCCTTGATGTAAATTGACGCGCAGCTAGCGCCTTCACCATTTTTTTTGAAACAGCGCGTGACCCCTGCCCGGCCATGATCGAGTCATCTTAGCCACATCGGGAGATGTCTGATTGTCCAGCCGAACGATGTCTTTCAAGCTCCAGCAGCTGATTCCCGGTAAGATCGTTGCCTTTTATTTCTGCAAGGATCCAGCCCACCCAGGAAGACGATCCACCTCACTCCTAACCACCATGATCACCTTACCGAGTGAAGATCCCTAAGATTTTATTAACTTTTCATCCTTAAAAGAAGGGGGGGGGGGAATTGAAGACAACTGTAAATGCTAAATTTTCTTTTTTCTACTTTGTGTGCTATTCTGATGTATAACTTCCAGTAACAATGTTTAATTTTCTTTTGCTAAAATGATAATAGTGGATGCCATGTTAAATTCTGGTTTGGCCTATGCTAATCTCTGTAATTGTTTGAGTTGTTCTGTATAACAATGTATTTTGCTGCACCCTTTGGTGTAAAAATTGCAAGGTTCCCCTTTTTATTTATTTTGGTAACTATTTAAACTCACCTGTTGGATTGTAAAAGTGGGGTTTCAAGTATCAGCTAAGGATTTTGTGCGGGATTTTCATCAGATGCCTTGTGTGGCTTGGGGAAGGTGGGGACAGGTTTGCCCAAATTTTTCTTTTCCTTTTTTTTTTTGATAGGTTAATTTTTTTTAATGCTGCAGCAGAGCCTTTTAACTTAAATTCTGGATCCAATTGAGCTACTTTTGTCATGACAATTTTAATTATGCATTTTCTTTTTCTTTTTTTTTGTTTAATTTACAAGGGCTAATAAATGGGAAATTAAAGCACTCTAGTATTTTTGTTTTTGAGCATTACTACCACGCGCTGTAATACCCCTGCGCTGTGTTTTTCTTACTTTCATTTCTAAATACTGATGTCGCGAGCCCACTAGTTGTTTCCCCTGTTATTGTTGAATAAAATTTGTATTTTGGTGATCTAATGCAATGTCTCTGTGTTTATTTTACCACATTTCTAACACACACTTCAGGCAAGGCTGAGATCATTGGGTTATTTATCTACTCCATCAGTCACAACGCAATGGACAAAATCTTAATTCTGTTTTGGTAGCCTGCTAAATTTGAAAATCTAAATTTTTACCTTGCTAAACTAAATTTTCACGGCAGTAGTAAGCAGAATACTACAAAAATAGTATGAAAACGACAATTTTTATTCAAAAAAGTCGCCCAAGTCACTTTATCTTTAAACTAGTAGCAAAAGTAGCCTTTTTAGTTGCTGGTGGACAACCTGTTATGGTATAATTCTCACCAAAATACAATACTGTGACAAAAATTTGCAAGTAATGAAGATTGCAGTTTTTGGGCAAGATTTTCAGCATACAATTTAAGATTTTTTTTGTGAGCTGAGGATATAGTTTGATTTTTTAATGTAAGTGCTGTTATGGCTTTGAATTCATGCATTCTGAGACTAATTTAATAAGTGAAGAATTGATAACTTAAAATCATAAACTTGATTACCTGGATAAATGCACTCGCATCAGATACTGGTTCCAATTCTTTCAGATCTTTCCCAGCTATACTTTTGACAAAATACTTCAAATCATTCCATAATGATTCAATATCTAAAGCCCCAATACATGGGCAACTATTAAAAGCAAAGTAAACAAAATTACATTGATATTTTTACTTTGCAAAAAACATTAAATGACTACTTATTTTTAATAATAACAAATTGGAAATAAGCAGTGTTAGCTACGTATTATATTTTCACTTACGAATAGATATACGAGAAAATTGCTGACTACATTGCATTGCATTTATAATACAATAACTTTTCAAAATTTAATATTTTACCTTTAAAAATCAAACTAAATATAAAGACGGGTTTAATTGTTTTAGAGGTAGTGAATAAAAACCTATACTTTTGAAGTTCTACTGAAATAGGGAGAAAAAGTTTAATTGAATTTCAGCTAACATTATGAAACACAAAAATTATGCTATATTTTCTTAGAAATTAGATTAAAAATGAATGCTTCAAAATCAATTTTTAAGCTAAACCAAAGAACCTAAATTAATGAAGAAAATTCATTGATTGGACTAAATGATAATAAATTAAATTTCAAAATGAATAATATAATTTGATGAATGAGAGATCATAGGGATAAATATGATAAAAAATTGAGCTTTCATGTTTAAAACATATACTTAGTTTAGTCAAAAATACTAAATTATCAATAGTATAATTATAAAAGCAATTCTGTTACTTTTTACAGTGATAAAATTCACTTCATTTTCTTAACCAAATACACAAATATTTTAATAAACTCAACAATAAGCAGTTTGATATATCCAAATAATAAAATTAATTACCTAAGAATTGCTTTATACACTTTCTCAACAACTTTTGATAAATCTGTAAATTCTAAAAGAAAACCATACATACATTAAAACACAATATTCATAAGTAAAATGTCAAACAAATCTAAAATGCTAATTTAAAAAATAACAGCAAAACACAAACATGTTGATTTTTTTTTTTTTTTTTTGTGACAAATACAACAGGAAAAATGGTATTTTTATCATTTGAGCATCTGAGATTAGAACAGTGGTAGCAAGTCTAAAATTATCAAAGAATTATTTTCATTGTTTTTTTATAACTGCAAGAAAATTGCAAAATTAGGCATACCATGTTTAAAACAACTCGAAACAACAGAATTCCAAGCTGACACAAAAGATTTGTGATGCCACATATGAGCCAAATGCCCCTGAGCAGTCTGCAAAATATCTTGAAGTAATTCTGTCTGAAAAGGGAGAAAACACAATAGTATTAATTGCTTTCATAATTAATTATGTAGTGTTCTTTGTAAGTGTTTTTGACTTTTGGCTTGCATCACTTGGCAAGTTTTACTAATTGCTAAGAAAAAGAAAAGGGGGCAAGGGTAAAGAGATATCATTCTTAATATTTTAAGTTACGTATACTATTAACACAGCTACATATACTATTGACACGGCTGCAAATATTTCCTAGGAAAATTATAGTAAACACAATAATAAGTTTCCATTGATAACATCTTGAGCAAATTGAATTAACACATTTATTACAAGTCACAACTTTCAAACTTTACTGGTTACTTTGGACTCAATTTTCAATGACTTTCTATAAGGCTGTATTGCCCAGATAAAATTTTCAATGTCTACTGAACTAACTAATCGTATTGATATACTAATCAAATCATACTAACTAATCATATTGTCATTAACTACTTATATTCTTACAGTATAATTACTTCATTTATGAAAAGTTATAATTTAATAACTTTATCCTAAATATCAAATGGCTCATTTATTTATTGAAAACAAATTATTTTTCAAACATCTAATTGTTGCATAAGCTGTACGCTATTTGGTACTGTTTAGTTGAAAACTAGTGACACCTACTTCCATATCACAATTTTTGAAAGCAGAAATCACTGACAGTTGTCAGAAATTTTACTAACAGACAGTGTTGTCACAGCAAGACATTATTCAAGCTCTTGAAAGACAGATTAAACAATGTGACTTACTAAAGACATATTGACCAATCTCTGCAAAATAACATCCCATATTTCAGAATTCCAAATATTGTATTCCAAACACATTCTAATGCAGCATAAAATTACCTGCATTGAAAAGAAATGAATCTGTTAGAGAATTACATGACAACAAATAAAGAATAAAGAGATGGAACTCAATAGTAGAATTTGTATTAATTTTTTGAAACAAAAAGTTAAATGATCATAAGTTTTGAAGGCCTAAATGTTTTTAACTTACTTATCACTTTTTAAGTTCAACAATGTCTTAGAACATGCAAAAATTTTACCACAGTGTAGTAATTTTAGAAATAATTTAAAAGGCTTTCAAATACACATACTTTTAGTAAAATATTGGAGAAATTAATTACAAGTGTAAAACTTTGAAAATATTTATTAATTTCAGTTAAAAAATAGTTAACTTATCTATGTTTCTTTTAAATTTATTTTTAAAATAATCAAAGAAACAAAATCATATAAAGGTGTGTCCAAACTCTTTCCATGTTTTACATAAGAGTCATAATTTGTTTGAAAATGCTTTAGCTGATTCATTCAAAACATCTTACAATGGTGTGCCATAGCATTAGGTCTATAACTGAGCAAAAATAACTTTTTTAAAATAAAAGATTATGACAGCTACGTATTTTCTTCAAATTTCAGGGTGGTACTGTAAGTGGTCGTTCTGATGACATTCTATATAGTTTTAGTAACATTAAATTGTCAAGTTGTTGGTAACAATCAAAATCATGGTGCACAAATAATGTGTTTTTTCGATTTGAGTTTTTCCGATGAATCTATCATCTGGTTATAAAATAAATTTTATTATGAGAAAAGTCATTTGAACAAATAACACGGTGGCTACTGTGTTAATAGCATTTTATCAGTTATGTGATATAGCAACCTGGTAGATGAAAATCAGAACAGTGAAATGAGCGGAATGAAATAGCCTCGGAAAACCTTAAGTGTAGAATTTGTAAAAATTCTGTTTAACAGAATGGGGAAGCAGTGTTTATACTTTACCACAGTGTAGTAATTTTAGAAAT
Organism: Cheiracanthium punctorium; assembly: GCA_038373885.1. Lineage (NCBI taxonomy): Eukaryota > Metazoa > Arthropoda > Arachnida > Araneae > Cheiracanthiidae > Cheiracanthium > Cheiracanthium punctorium. The sequence continues at coordinate 101,378 of JAWZYV010012817.1, read as the reverse complement.
AATTTAAAAGGAAGAAGAAAAAAATTTTCAAAATGAATTTTGCCAAGTTTTCGCAGGTGATTTTTCAAGAATTTCCAGCTTATCACAAAAATAAACATAAGTACTTTTATTTATGTGCCTCACTCTAAGACAATCAAATTATGATAGCTTTATAAGTAATCAAAATTATGATGTCTCAGGCCAGTTTTCTTTAGAATTTAAAAGCTTAGTAGGTCCTAGCCACTATTGAAATTTGACAAGAGCTTTAGCACAGCAAACGTGTGTTGGTAAATCTGCAGAATTCATGTGTCCAGAAACGAAATTCCACAAAGTGTTAGATGTGAGTTTCCGGATTTCCTTAACCCTATTTTCAACAAATATTGCCTAAGGTCATTCCCATTTTACCCAATACAATGCATCCACTGAATCAGACCAATAGTACATATCAATATTTTCTAATTTCAAATCCCTCATACTATTGGTTAGTCGATTATCCAATACAACACGTCATAAGCTCAATGCACGGGATAGAAATGTCTTTAAGAGGGGCTACTCTAGAACAGGCCTGAATTAGTTGACAAGTGATCTGTTCGGTGATTCATTTCTTAAGAAAACACAGGTAGCATAGGTAGTTTTACTCGAGTCGCAAAATGTGTGTAAAGATAACTTTGTCTAACATTCCATTAAATATGGGAATCTTCAAGGAGAATGTCATGATTTTCTAAATCATTAATTTGGTTACTCCATTTTTTAAATTTATTAACTATCTCATCAGGTAGTTTGGAGTCCCACGAAGCTTTGATTTTCCAACATTTCAGCAAAAGCAATTTTTAAATTAAAAGTTATGAGGCAGGCAAAACCTATGGGATTGAATATTTTATGTGTTAAGGACAAAATTGCTCTTTTTGTGATGGCCTTATTCTCAACCTTGAAATTCCGAAAATCACACGATAGTGTGTCTTTTTTGGTATTCCATCATAGGCCAAGTATCAGACTTCTATTCCCATTCTCATAATTATCAATTTCAATTTTTTGCAACTAGAACACCAACCACATAAGTCGAATTTTGCTAATGCCAAAAGTTACTGTGATTCGGTATGAAAATATTCTAATTCTTCCAACGACTATACAATGGTTACACTATCAACATAAAAGGATACTTTAAGTTTTAGAGCAGCAGCTTTAAGATTTTTAAGTGTTTGATCTAAATGATGTGCAAGGGTGGCAGCAAAAAGGAAAAGACTGCAACTAATACCGAAAACCACTGGACAATTTTTATATGTTTCAAGGTTCTTGGGATAACCATCTTTCCACCAGAGAAAACATAAATAATCGCCGTCTCTTACATTTAGAGATATCTGCAAAAAAGCCTTGTGAATATCTGCTGCGACACCTATTTTACTCACCCTAAACTCATTTAAAACTGAAAGAATGAATTCAATTAAATTGGATCCATTCTCAATAGAATCATTTAAGGAAACAGAATTTTTAGTATGAGTTGAACCATCAAATACTGGTTTAACTTTGGTTGTAGAGTTTATTACTGCTCTGTGCGTCAGATAATGGACATTAGCGCTAAGCGATGACTTTTCTTCTCATGTCAACTTTTCTATAATCCCTTCTTCCCATTCATTAAAAACTTGTTCATAGTCTTTCACTAAACCTCGAGATTTAAGATCATTAACATAATTTTTCAAACGTTTCTCTGCTAAATCTCTATAATCTGGGATAGGAGGACACCCATTTAACCAAGGAATGCAAACTTTGTATTTGCCATAAAATGTTTAAAGTTAATTTGTGTATTTCTTCTTCAGTTTGCTTTCAGAGGGGTCCTTAAAGCCTAAAAGAATCTAACTGCCATAAATCCGTGATTTTTGCTTCATTAACATATAACGAAAGGACCGAAAGAGAGCTATCTCTTTCATCATCATCAATCTTAATCATAGTAGTCCAGCCTAGTGTTGTTTGCATTGCAACTAAACTGAAGTTAAGATTTTCCTTTTTGCCCGCAAGCAAACAACCCACACACGATATTTGCTCCCAACAAAAGATGAATTTCAGATGAATCTCACTCGCATAAACATTTTCTACTTTCAGGACAGATATCGCTCAAAAAAAAATTTCTCTTTCTGAACTCTCTGATACATTTAATACCTTTAATCTTAGGAAGACTAGCACAAATTTTCTCTTTCCCCATGACCTCAATTTTAACGTTTTCATTTTCCTTTAAACTCCTTAAATTGTTCCTAAAACAATTATGATCTGCTATTGTTTCAGTACCCCCAAAAAGCCCACGATTACCGTAATTTCCTGCCTATAATCCGCAACCGGTTTTATTAGCTCAGAAAAAAAAATTACATCGTATAATCCGCGGCGCCGTATTATCCGCGGATATTCTGAAGCAGACTATCAATATTTTTCAAAATTACATCGGTATTGTTAACGCACGTCGATTTCGGCATACAACACATTTTGTGCTAAATTGATGAGAAATAAACTATAAAAATTGAAATTGGTACTGAAAAAAAAATAAATACAAAGAAAATTTACTGTACACTTAAAAAAAATTAGTGTAAACAAAGGTATAATTTTGTAGCTGTTCCCCTGCTTTGAATCATCGCAGCGCATATTCCTTTCCCATGCTATTCTGCCCGTCATCTAATGAATGCGAGGTATTCTCATGCTGCAAAATATTTACCACCAGCGCGAAATTCTTGCTCGCTGTTTGAAAGTTTAAAAACGTCAGTTTACAAATACGAAAATTTGTTTTCATTCTACTACTATGGAAATGGAGCCGGAGACAAAACAAAACAAAACTCCGATAACGAGCTGCCAACAAGCTGCCGAGGCCGCTCCCAAAGAAGCGTCCCCTCCCCCCTTCCTCTCTTGAGTTTCTGTTCAGAGATAACACGGTTGAATCATTGGAATGCAGAAGGGGAATATTAATTAATGCTATCCACACAGAGCTGACGTGTTTATTTTTCTCCTGCAGCTGTAAAATGTTTTGTTTTTGTATGTACATCCGTTGTATGAATTTTGAGAGCATTTCATCTGCTTGTTTTTTTATATATCACCACAATTCATGGAATTATTGATATTCTCTGGCAGTTTGAAATTTGTAACCCCCCCCCCCTTTCCGTTCTTAGTTACGGTTCACAGTAAGAGTTAATCAATCTTTTAAGAAGATCCCCCCCCCCCAAAAAAAAATAAATAAATAAGAGGGAAGCTGAAATTTTCCGGTTAAATACCAGATAATCTAGCTTTTACTGTAGTAAGAATTTGAACTTAACTATATCTGTTTTAACTTTGTCACACATATTTGTATCTTACCAACTTTGTAGTATAATATAATTTAACATTTATATAAATATTAAGTTATATTATATAATTTTATTATACTAGATAAAATATTATAGTTAATAATTCTGTTGCTTATTTAAACTGGATGTGATTCTTTGAATATTCATTAACAATTCAAGTGCAAATTTCAGTAAACATTCAGTGCCAATTTAAGCAATCTTATTAGAATAGCTGATGGAAATATCAATTTAGAAAGTTTTCCGCATGATCAAGCTGCTAAAATTTTTAATGATGCCCGATGACGAATGGGAAGAGTTGTAGCCCCGTGGGACAACTTTTGACCAATAAAAAGCTACATTGAGATATCACAAGTTGAGAAACATGTGTAGGAAAAAATAATCTAGTCTCTAGTGTATGCACGTACTCGTGTTGCAGTTGGTTACCAGTGCCATCTAGTAGCAAAAAGAGTCCCAATTCTTATTTTCTGATAGAAAAACTAAAGTAACAAGGGCCAAAATTTTCCCCAAGGAAGAAAAAAAAAAAAAAAAAAAAAAAAAAAAAAAAGTCACAGATAATATGCGGCGGCGGATAATCCGCATCGTAATTTTTTAACAGATAATCCGCGGATTATCGGCAGGAAATTACGGTAATTTGAACTTCTCCAAAACTTTAAGCCAATCTTATTAGCTATGAATTTTGAAATGTAAGATTTTAAAGACGCAGTATCTAAAACAGCACACCCTATATATTCAAAACTGTTATTTGAATATAAACACACAAAGTTTGTAAATAAATTGTGTTTGGCAAGCACTCATTCGAAAAAAAAAAAAAAAAAGGGTAGCTTCTGATATTTCAGGCTTTTCTTTCTTTTTCTCCTCCTTAGGTTTCATTTTAAAACAAAATAGAACGTTATGTTGTTTTCCTTTACAGTTTTTGCAAGTTACATATTTCTTTTTTACAAAATCTTGATCTGTGTTTTCCTAATTCTAGACATTTAAAGCAAGCACCCTTCTGCATTAATTTATTTTTCCCTTCTTCCATAAATAAACTTAATGCAAGCTCACAATTTACTGCTGAATGTTTTGGTGAATCACAGAACAGGCATTTCTGTATCTTTGTAACTCCTTTAATGTTTGTTGATATAAGATCATTATCCGTAGAAGATACTTCTTCTTACCTGAGTCAAAACCACTATTTTTTTTAAAAATAAAATTGAGCATGATTTTTTCAACCGCTTTCACTGACTGTGTTTGTTATTAATGTAGCTTTTTCTTTTGCCTTTAAACAGTTAGGCAAAAATTTAATTAGTTCTCTATTGTTATACCCCTTTTTGTTTTCAGACTTCAGTCAAAATAGTAGTAGTGAGAACAGCAGATATTTATTCAATATCTGTACCAAGATTTTCCAAACTTCTAATCTCGGCAGATATTTTGTCAAAATATTTCCGAAAAGCATAAATATCTGACGAGTTTCTGAGCGGCTCAATTTCTAAAAGATTACTCGTTATTATGAATCCACATATCTGTATTGCCGAATTGGTTTTTAAGAAGCTCAACTGCAGCGTTGTAATTGTTTTTCGAAATTGGGAAACCTTCAACTGTTATTAAAGCCGCAGAATGCAATTGAGATCGCAAGTAATTGAATTTATCCACTTTACTCAATGTATTATTATTATTATGAATAGCCGGCTCAAAGCGGCTCTAAATGAGAGCCATTCGTTAATATTTCTGCCAAAGTTTGTTACACTTAAATTGGGTAATTTTACGAGCACTGATTTACTTATTGTACAATCTTGAAAATCCAGAATCGCTGCAATTCAAGCGATTCCGGATTATTGAAATATCAGGATTTTAGAGATTTAAAAAAATTATACCATAAAATACTGCAGCCCCCCCCCCCTTGTTTTTCACATAAATTTTGTTTGTTTTTAAATTAGTACTGAAAAAATGACCCTACGCTATTATTGGGATGTTCAAGAATTACTGAGTGCTTTATAAAATAAATCCCAATGTTACAGTTATTAAAAGTAATTAAAAAAAGCATGAAACAATATTCAAAGGTAAAACAAACAATTACCTGATGGATCTATGCTCATATTTCGATATCAGCTAAACAGCTGAAGAGAAACACTGTTTACTAAAAAATAAGCCCGTTTCTCCCCCTCACACTTATCTTTTTCGTTTTAAAGGCCGGAGTGCGGTAAACTATAAAGTGGTCCCCCCCTCCCCCTGTAAACTTTGATTTGTTTTATATTAAATCGGAGATAGTTATTATTCGAAAATAGAAACTGGTAAGCTACCAATATTATATCTATACTTTAAAACAATCTATGAGCAAAACAATTTAATGCAATATTAATACATACATAAAAACTGAAAAATATGCGGTTAAAAAATTACGAAAAAAATTATCTTATAAACATTTCCAGCAATGCCTGTTGCTTAAGTTTTGGTTTTTGTGTAATCACCTTTTCTCGTATCCAGTAAACAGACATAATTTCGTGTTCTGAAATAAAGTCTCTTTGTTCTAATTCTTTAATCATTCTTATCCAAAGCATTTATAAGTGTTCTGTTGAAATTTTTTCATCGTTTAGTGAATAGACAAATGCTACATCGTCTATATTTATTATTTCAATATCTGATTTTTTCGAATTCAATTTCTTACATTTTGGATACTTTAACAACAGAGCTATCTCTGTTTCTTTTTGAGATGCATGGAAACCTTTGAAACTTGTACTGCTATCCAGGGCCGGCCTAAGGCGTGTGCGGTCACACATGTTCGATTTTTCGGAGGGGCGCCGAAATAAGAAAAATACGAGGGTCTCTTAGAAACTTTTCAGGTACATGTAGTCAATTTTCGAGACAGTGGCAGACGATAGGCGAAATAAAAAACAATGTTAAAAATTTGAACTTTTATTTCGCAGCCGATAATTTGTCGCAACAATTGAAATTCATTGGAAGTAGAATAAATTTTGCAAGAAAGGAAAATGTAGTTGACGCGAGAGCATTATCGTGATCAGATTTTTGGTGATTTTAAAGTGGGGTTAAATAAACAAGAATCTACAAATAAAGTTAAATCAACAATGTCTACAATTAGCATTCGGAAACGAAGCTCAATCTCATGCTACTGTATTCAGTTGTCTCACAGAATTTCATAGAGGTTGAAGTTCTCTCCTGAATGAAGAACATATAGGAAGAACTTGTGAGCTGTAGTCTCAGAAAATGCGTTCGCTATACAAAAAAAAAAAAAGTAAAACGATGCTAATTGCTACACTTACCAAATTATGCATTATGAGCAAGTAATTTAACATTGGATCCGCAGTTATACAAAAAATCATTCATGAAGAATTGCATATGAAAAAATTAGTTTGTCGTTGGGTCCCCCATAATTTAACAGAATACCAAGAGTTTGTGAATCTGCAAAGAAACCCTGGGTACCGCCTTATTTCTAAAACCGTAAGTGGTGGTGAAACATACACACCGTTTTTTGACGTTCCAGCAAGTCAAGTAAGTAAAGAATGGGTCTTTGAAGATGTCAACAATGGTGAAAAGACAACGAGCAATGAAAGAAGGAATGTATGCCGTTTTTTCCAGAATGGACGGACAGAAGGCAGTTACAACTAACTTGTACACCACTAAGTGTCTTCCAGAAATTCTTCAAGAAGTTAATACAGTAGAAGACCCAAAATCCGCACAGCTTGGTTCCAGACCTTGTGCAGATTTTAGAATTTTGCGGATTTTGGGTCATAATAGGAAATTTATTCTATTTCCCTCCACCCCATGCAGAAAAAATAAATAAATAAATAAATAAAGATCAAGAGAAACAAATCATGTTACTTATTACCAGAATCATAATATAAAAATACAGTGGAATAATACAATATACAAAATTATGAGATTATAGTTCAACTTATTTAAACATGTATATTCAATAGTAGTTTAGGACTTTGGGATATTCTAATTATAGTTTTTTTTTTTCCCCATTATTTCCTTTTCTGTAACACAGCTTTGCTGCTCTACAAATGTGAGATATTTCTTTCTCAGAGCCTAACCTTGATTAAATGTTATTTTATCAACTTTTTGATCATCCTCATTTGTTACTGTGTCATGTGATCATAATTGAGTGTTAATTGTGTCACTGTCAGTCATTTCAAGGATATCAATGTTACCATAAGAGCTCATTTTTTTTCAAGTGGGAATAGCTTATTCAGTTTTACTTTGTGGCTATAGTGTAGTTTTCTGAGCTTGCAGCTGGCAGGGCAGATTTCATTGTTTACATTGAATAGACAGTGCGGATTTTGGAGCCTTGCGGATTTTGGGTCTTCTACTGTAAAGGGGACTCATGTTTTATCATGACAATGTATCATCTCATGCATCAAGTTTGACAGTGGAATTTCTTTAACAAAAACACATCAAAGTGATGGAATATCACCCTATTCCCCGGTTCTTGCTGTCTGTGACTTTTGGCTATCTTTTAATCAAGGGCGGCTTCAGTGAGAGGGCTATGGCCCCCTCCGAAATTTTGTTTTAGAGCTTTACATTCGAATACTTCACGATTTCATGCGTTCAATTTGCATTTTGAACAATTTAGAGACCTCAATGGCTCTAAATCCAAGAAACTCGAGAATTCAGTCTATAGTCGCCCTCACTTAAGAAAAATTTACATTGCGGCCGTTATCACTCCGAAGATGAGATTGATGAGGTTGTAAAGGCATATTTTGCATCGAGTTCCAGAAATGGATGGTTTGAGGCTTTTAAACTTTGTGAAATTCTCCTACAAAAGAGAGGGTTATTTTGAATACTTCCAAAATTTGCAAAGTTTGACTCTAAAATTTCAACGTAAACTTCGCTGTACAGAAAAGTAATATGGAAAAAAATTATAAATATTTTATGTAGTTTTTAAGGCAAATTATCCTTTTGAATACATTAACTTTGTTCAACAATTGTTACTTGAAAAGCATAGACTGGCTCCAAGCGTTTCCCTACTTTATTATGAGAGAACTGAACAGTTGTAGATAGCCATAATCATTATCCCATGTTTAGTTCATTTATTATTCAAGTTGATATTTAATTTTTTCATAAATCAAATAAATCTTCTGTTGTCGTTATGAAATATGCCTGTTATTCTCTACCTGCTAGGAGAAAGAAAAAACAAAAACCGCTCTCTTCTAGAATGAATATATGGTTGTTTTCTCCTTCCGAAAAGTAGAAAAATAGATTGCAGAATGATGCGTGTAGGTGATACACACAACTTGTATCGACAAAAGGGCCAAGAATTTGTAATCCGTAGTGTTCTGGATAATCACAGCAGAATGACTCGTTTGTGAAACAAGAAATTATCGTTAGGATATTGGAATGACCTTTTGAGTCTACCCGCTAGCATATGGAACAATTTACTGATATTTTCATCTGAGTGCAAGCACCAGATTATAGAGGAGAGATCTAAAAATTGGGTAAGTGACCCCAAAATGTCTCGTTCTATGATCTAGTATACATAGGGAGTACATAGACTCATAAATTCTAGTTCCACTAAACATTTTCTACATGTTAGTGGCATAATTTTTTCTCAGTGTGCCATGACAATAAACTGAATAAAAGAACTCATTTGGAATTTACTTTTACGGGAGTATAGTACAGTATATCTATTGAAATTTGAAAAGTCAGTTCAAATAATTGCCGCCCAGGGGGTGTAGTGGCTAACGTTGGCGCAAATTTGCATGTAACATTCGGGGCAAAATGTTTCCTATTGAACAAATGCCGTTTTTAAATAGGTGACGTCTGAATTTCCTTGAATTTTAGGGGGGCGGTGGAGGCAATTGCTCCCTCTTGTCCTTAGTGAGTTTCGTCTATGGTGGCTAAAGAACCATTCTATTACGCCGGTTTCGATTGGTTGAGGACTTGACTTGAGTCCGGTTTCGATTCCCGGCATTGGGCTGGGGTGTAAACTCGTCCGTACATTCATAGGAATAACGTTGCCGCTCGTGCGGTGCCATAATAAAATGACCAATGCCTTTCAGGCCCTTGTACAGGCGAATGCCAAATCGATAAGTGCCAGCCCGTTATTAAAAATAAATAAATAAAAGAATAAGTGCTCAAGTCAATCGTTAAAAAAATAATAATGAAGAGGTACTAAGTACTTTGATGTAAATTATTTCTTACTGCTTTTTAGTTTTAGATTTTGGTTTTTATTCCTTCTAAAATTTCAAAATCCGGTATTAAGTTCTCACAAATTTTAGTTATAGAGTACATATACCATTTTTGGGGGGTTTCATTTATCCATTTTCTTTGTAAAGGGTGCTAAAACTCATTCTTGCACACACAGCATTTTGCTCTTAGGCCGGCCTTGCTGCTATCGTCTGTGGAGTTGCATAATATTATAGCTGGCAGTAGATTGAGCCACGTATTTTGTAGAAGTTCTTCATTTATTTCATTCCATGCATTTGCAGCACACCAGAACTTTTTGATTGATGGATCATAAACAGTCGACTTCCCGATTGCACAATCCTCACACAGCTTACGAATTGATGTTCCTTCCTGGTACTTCTTTAGCAACGACACGTTATCTGTTACTGCCAGAGAATTATGTTTTCTTTTTCCAGTACTGGCCATTGTAGGTTAATCACCGTAATCAGCTAAAAACTAAAACTCATGCTAATGCACTGAGTCTCAACATAGCCATGTTGGTGATTAGTGTACTGTAAAGTATCAGTATAGACTAGCGCTAGCGACAGATTCTACCAATGACATATGCCTTCCAAGAACATTAATCTAACCTATAGAAACCTGACTTTTAAGTGACGTCATTGATGTATAAGAACTGGCCGATCGGTAAGGAAATATAAAAAATTTGGTGACGCCACCTATCAGTGGAGCAGAAAAACGAAAATAAACACTCCCAAATTTTGGGGAAAGCGTACATTTTTTTTTTTTTTTTTTTTTTTTAAAGTTTTCTGGATTTTCGAGGCTATACTGCATTTTTGTTTGATATGACCCACTTCCAATGTTTACTTCTGGTATTGTTTTAAATTGTAAGAGTTCCGCATTTATTTCCCTTATTTTCTTGCTGGCATGTGTTTTCCACAATATTCCATTTTTAGCATATTTTTCAGTGGCTTCAAATTCTGGTTTAAAAAGCAATTCTATTTCACTATCCATAATTTTTAAAGATTTAAATTTCCTCGTTAACGTCTCGAGAAATTCTTCTAACTCCTCGACAATCACTTAGTCTTGTTTTGGTTTATTTTCAATTTTATTTATTTGTTTAGTGACTGCCGACTATAAAGCCATTCTTTTTTTAAAGAATTTTCAGTTTTTCATCAGCCATATTTTCTGTTTTGTTTTAAGAGAGCCCCCTAAAAAACAGTTTTTGTACAGAAATTGAGAGTTCAAATAAGTGTTCAAAGTTAAAATAACTAAAAACAGATACTAAAAAACATTTAAAATTTTTCATAATACATAAAATCAAACTTTATTTCAAAACTTTTCACTAAAACTGAACATCCCAGGCTGGGATGCCATGTTGTGAATTTCTGACTTTCTTTATCGAAATAAGAGCAAAAATTTTGAACAAACTTGCTTTTACCTTCTGTCGTGGTTCAGGGATGTTTGGGTCATAATATATTACAGTAAGACTCTGCCATAAATGCAAGAGGACTCACTAAAAAACACTAATTTTCACATTTAATTAACTTTGATCAGATCATATAAAAAGGACATAATGCTTCTTGGCTGCCGCACAGCCATCATCAGTCACTACATGCTTCCTTGTCAATGGCAGTCCCGCCGCACTTCCCTTCCTTTTCGATCTCGAACTTTCACTTCATGAAGTCACTCCAGGCTCTATCGATACTGGTACGCGTCATATCGTTGATGCTTCCCTCTGTTGTGGAAGTTTCTAAGCTTTCTCGAATATAGGCATATATTTTATTGTTATAATTAGCTATTTTCCCAAAATTTTCATTGTTAAATTTTCTTTAGCTGCTAAGTGAGCTAGGGCAGTGTTTTGTTTATTTAATTTAATATCTTTAATATGTTCAGTTTTTCTTTCGTTTCTTTTTCTTTTTGTTACACCTATATAGCAGCCTTTATGAATGGTTTCATTACTAGAAAGATTAATTTTGTATATTCCTGCGGTATCTAATTTGTTAATTTGGTCTTTTTCAGACCGAACATGTTGAAAAATAGTTTTATTGGGTTTAATTGGTATTCTGAATTTCTTTTTTAGGGTTCCATTAGATTTTATTTGCTATCCCCCTGCTGAAGGGAATAGCAGTAGTGTATTTTAAATTTTCTTTTTGCTGAATGTTTATAATATTTAAACGCCGTTTATGTGCTTTCAGAATTTTTTCAAAGATCTCCCGTGGGTAGTTAGCTACTTGACATTGGTTTCTAATGTACCAGATTTCTTTAAGTAATAATTTGGTGTTAGAGCATATATTGAAGGCTCTGTCTATATAGGAACGTATGGCTGCTATTTTGTAGTTTAAGGGGGTTTTGGATTTTAAATTAACTATGTTGGTATTACTGATTGGTTTATGATAGACTGTGGTTTGTAAGAGATTATTGTTTTTTATAATGGTTACGTCGAGGTAGTTAAGGGTATTATCTTTTCCTTTTTCGTATGTAAATTTAATGTTCTGATCTAATTCATTAAGTTGTTCAAGTAAATTAGTTTCTTGGTTCTTATGTATGGTAAGTACCACGAAAATGTCGTCAACATATCGTAGCCATAGTTTTATGGTTTTTTTTTTTTTTTTAAATAATGGTTACGTCGAGGTAGTTACAAGGGGGTCGAGGTGTACCCCAAGTGAATATAAACTAAGGATAAATAAAATAAATTCTGTAAAAAAGAAAAAGAAATTTACCATAACAATCACCACAAAAAGCTTAATTTCTGGATTAAAAAAAAAAAAAAATGCGATACTAAAGCAAATGAGCCAAAAGAAGATCAATTTATCAACCTCTTGTCGGTAAAACTTACTACCCAACAGAAAAACATGTTAAACCTCGGCCCTAAATTTATTCTAGATGATAATATCAATATTAACGATTACATAGCCCACATTGAAACCGCCGTAAATTCAATCCCATCTTCAGACAAACAAGAGGTCCGCTCCATAGCCCAAAAAGAACTTAAGAAACTCAAGATCCCTACAAAAGATAAAGAAGACCGAATATGCCTCAAAAATCTTAAAGAAAATCAAAACATCACTTGCCTTAGTTCAGATAAAACGTGAAAAATTGTTATCCTCAATAAAAACGATTACCAAGAAAAGATGGAACAAACAATAAAAACCCTTAACGTAACTACCCTAGCTAAAGACCCTACTAATAAAATCAGCCGAACTCTCAAATTACTAATTAAAATGGAACTTGGCCAGACAAAAATGCACCTAAATACAACAATTCAGCATGTATAGTCCTTCGAATTTTCGCAAAATTTAAAGACCATAAAAAACTCCCTTCCCTCCGGCCTATAGTAAGCAAATGTGAAGGACCTACCTACTCCTTAGAAAAATACATGAAAAACATTTCCCAAAAAATAATTCCTCCATCAAATAGTGTACTAAACTCTACCGAAAACTTCATAAAACAAATATACCATAAATGACGATGAAATAATAGCTAGTTTTGATGTTGTTAACCTCTACCCTTCAATAGACATTAAAGAAATGAATCAAATTATTAACAAGCAAATTCACTCCGCTTTTAACGAAGATATAAGCCACACTTTAACTAGTGCCATTAATCTAATCTTTAATAACTCATACTTCCAATATAATCAAAAATATTATCAACAGAATCAAGGCGTACCCATGGGATCCCCCATATCTGGAATAATAGCAGACTGGAAAATGCGTATACTTGAAGAAAAAATCAAACAAAACTTTAATAAAACCATAAAACTATGGCTACGATATGTTGACAACCTATTCGTGGTACTTACCATACATAAGAACCAAGAAATTAATTTACTTGAACAACTTAACGAATTAGATCAGAACATTAAATTTACATACGAAAAAGAAAAAGATAATACCCTTAACTACCTCGACGTAACCATTATAAAAAACAATAATCTCTTACAAACCACAGTCTATCGTAAACCAATCAGTAATACCAACATAGTTAATTTAAAATCCAAAACCCTCTTAAACTACAAAATAGCAGCCATACGTTCCTACATAGACAGAGCCTTCAATATATGCTCTAACACCAAATTATTACTTAAAGAAATCTTGTACATTAGAAACCAATGTCAAGAAGCTAACTACCCACGAAAGATCTTTGAAAAAATTCTGAAAGCACGTAAATGCTGTTTAAATATTATAAACATTCAGCAAAAAGAAAATTTAAAATACACTACTGCTATTCCTTCAGCAGGGGGATAGCGAATAAAATCTTTAATGAAACCATACAAAAGAAATTCAGAATACCAATTAAACCCAATAAAACTATTTTTCAACGTGTTCGGTCTGAAAAAGACCAAATTAACCCATGTGATACCGCAGGAATATACAAAATTAGTCTTTCTATTAATGAAACCAATTATAAAGGCTGCTATATAGGTGTAACAAATAGAAAAATAAACGAAAGAAAAACTGAACATATTAACGATATTAAATTCAATAAACAAAACACTGCCCTAGCTTGCTTAGCAGCTAAAGAAAATTTAACAATAGACTTTGAAAATGTTAGGAAAATAGCTAATTATAACAATAAAATATATGCCTATATCCGAGAAAGCTTAGAAATTTCCACGACAGAGGGAAGCATCAACGATATGATGCATACCAGTATCGATAGAGCCTGGAGTGACGTCATAAAGCGAAAGTTCGAGAGCGAAGAGGAAGGGAAGTGCAGCAGGACTGCCATTGACAAGGAAGCATGTAGTGACTGATGATGGCTGTGCGGCAGCCGAAATATATCTCATTCATACGTCGGAAATAGGTATTTCAATGTGTCAACTATACATATTTCATTTTTTGTTTGCTTTCATTAATATTTTTTTTCATTGACAAAATATTCTTGGTTTCAACTTTACTATTTTACATCATTTACATTCATGTCTTTCTTTACTGGTTTCTTTGAAAAAACTAATTTTAATTTGAAATAGGAGTTAATTTTTATTCTTACAGCATTGGAGATTTAAATAAAGGAATGCTAAAGGAAAAATACGAATTTTCAAGACGGATGTAGAAAGATTGAAATTGAGATGCTGGAAATTAATACTTAATTACTTCTGGGAAGAAAGGGGGGGGGAGGGCAAAACGTAAATACAATAGAATTTTTAGAAAAATTTTGCTGAATATGCAAAATAAAAAGAAATTTTGAAAAATATATAAAAAGCGGAAATCTGACGATCGTCGGAAAAGTGGCATCCCTGTTTAATGTCATTCATCCGGCTACAGATCGTGAAAAGCTACAGAATAAGCAAAATTAAACTTACAATAACATTTCTGGTTACAATTCAAAGTATCCCTTTTAAAAACAGTAAAGTGCTTGGTTGTGCTGACGATTATATTACTGTTATCTTTACATCATCAAACTAATATGCTAAAATGAAAGAGCAAGGCACGAAAGCTTCTAGCTGTTATTTATATCCCAGCAGCGACGTCCAAAGTAAGCTATTACAAGGACACCTGAACTGGGAGAAACAGGGCACGTGCAGAGTGCATGCAGTCATCAGAAAAGCAGCTTTAATTTGCAAAATGCAAAAGGGAAGTGTGTTAGCAATTGTTCACATTTGAAAAATAAATGAGGTAAGAAAGTTTTAAGAGATGTTTTAAAGCACTATCGACTAAATTAATGCTAGGAATTAATTATCCGATATTGAATTACAGCAAATAAAAGATTTTTAAAGGTAAGTTTTAGAATAAAATAAATGTGAACTTAAGCTAGTCTTAAGTTTACATTTCAGCTTAAAAGGAAATATTTAAGGGCAAAGCATGGTAACAAGACCGAAAATAAAGCTTTAATGCCTGATAATGCTAACACACATGTATATATAACGTGCTGCGCTACGTTGACATAAGATATATTCTAGGTAAGTATCCATCTTTTAAAAAAATCTCCACAAAACCTCCGAACATCCACAAAGCTATCTGCAAGACCTTGGAATTCTCTGCGAATGTATCCATATCTACATGCGTTGTATGCATATAAAATAGTGATTTTTTTAAATAAACATTACACATTATTTTTTTATCTTTTATTTTTGCACATAATAAAATGCTTTAAATTAGTAAACAGGTTTCATTTTATATATCCGTATTTCATAATTAACACTTAAGTAATTGAATACCACTTATATAGCTATATTATGATTTTTGGCAATATGAATGCAATTGCAGAGTATTTTCCACAATGGGCCTAATAATATGGTACACTACTGTAGTTCATGGGGAGGGGGTTACTGAGATTTTTTGAGAAATATATTTAAATAATGTCGTTGCATATGAAAAAGACTGCAGTAGCCAATACATTTATTTGATTTGAGGCTTTTTTTAAACTTTGGGCATGTACTTGAAAGGTGTCATGAAATGAAAAACTTGACTTTATACGATACGTTAAAAAATACTGTAACATAGTTTGTTTTTGTTAAAATAATTAAAAAAGCTGCAAGGTGATTTTAATTCACTTTTTAAGTTTATTAATTTAAGCCTTACAAACAGCAGTGCAATAGGCATTTTTGTAAACAAAAATCAGAAAAACTTAAATGAAAAAGGAATGTGCATTTTCCCCCAATACCTGTAATAATTTTCCTGGTGTCTTTAGGACACATGCATGAAGTTCTGATCATTTCATATTTTGTCTAATATAAAAAGGGAGAGATATGCTGAATCAAAAAAGCAAAGTTTATCAAATACTTCCTAAAGTACACACTTTTTAATAGAATTTGCAACATCTGAACTGTCTTCAGAATCAAATAAAAGGAAATTTATTTAAACCATTTTTAATAAATAAATAAATATTTATTTATTTATTATAAAAATATCAATTTATACATATTATTTTGTAACTGTCTTTCCCTCTTCCCTATGAATTTTTTTATTTCTTAGTTTAAGCATAAAAATACTTTAATTTTTAATGTTATTAGAAATATTTAGATAGGATAAATTAATTTAAATTATCTTTTTACAAAATGATTGGTTAAATATGTATTATAATAAAGAAGGAGAAAATGTATGACATGCCTTTTTAGCACAGCACTACAAGAATATATTTTAGATATCAAAATAGGGGAAAAAAAAAAAAAAAAAAAAAAAAAAAAGTAGCTTTTTCATAATATTGAAATACTTAATGCAAGTTTAGACTATGTAAATAAAAAAGCTAAATTTTGAACTTACTTTAGGGTTATTACTTTGGTTTGATAAAATACTTGGAACCAATTCAACTGCATCACAGGAAGAAATCATATCTTTAGAGTAAAAGACATGCAAGTCTGACAGTTCTACTGTGCACAGAAATAATGATAAAGACTCTTCAAGAACTTTACTGTTTATATTGACAGTTTCTGCAACAAACTGTAAGCCATATACAGCTACTGTACAAAATAGAAATCGACTTCGCTGGATAATAGTCATACTACAGAAACTCTAAAACAAAAAATCAAAATAAACATACAATAAAATATATATTTTAATAATAACAATTCCATGATTTAAACTGCAATAAGAAAAGAGGAAGAATACATTTTTCACTTTATAACAAATTTAAACACACAGAAAGTAGATAAGATTAAAAAATTTAGCAAAAAACAGGTGTATTGAAAAATAAACTAGAGCTAAGTGAATGGAAAATTACATAATAGCTTTTTAAAGTATTTAAAAACGATTCTTCAGAATGACTAAATAAATCATAAGACAATACTTTTATCACAATTGTTATGCCACACATTTAGCTTTTGTGAATACCATTAGTTATTTTTTAATTTTTTTAAATTACCAAATTACATTTAAGAGAATGTCTTTATTCAAATGCACCAGAAAGCAAGTTTTGTAATTAGTAATGCACAGTATTATAAAATTGATTCAACTGGACCTACAGCAATTTTTATGGAAATACTGTAAGCATTTCTGAATTGTTCAGATTTATGGAATTTTAATTTTTTAAACAGATCTCATTGATATTATTACAACTATATAAAACTGATTGAAAAATAAGCTAATAATCATTATAAATCTGATCAAAAATCTACAATAATGATTACTAGTACTCATGGAGATAAACCATCACTTAAAAAGTGTCACACTCTGAGGTAGTAATTACAACAATAACATAAATGTACTTACATCTTTCATACTGTCACAAATATTAATATTGATAGACGACAGACCTAATAGTAGATTGATACTCCTACAATAAAAAGAACATATTAAAATTTTTACAGCAGACATAGACAAATATAGAGTAAGTTTTTGAAAAAAAAAAGGGTTGCTAAATTTGAAAGCAAATGAAAAAGACAATCACTTCTCTAGAATTTAAGTTTATACATTAATTTTAGTAAAATTACAGTATTTTGAAAGACCAAGAAAATATTGTTTGCATAACAGAAGACAAACCTTACCTCAGGATATATTTATCATCACTGTCTTCTTCAGTTTCAATATTTCCAACTGAATCATTGAATGAAAATGTCTAAGAGGGGGAAAAATAAAATAAAATATATAAATACGTATATATATAGTAAAACTTTGCTATAACAATATTTGATAGAATGATAGATCCCTCTACAATGATAAAATTTTGCGGTCCCATGGAGTTTCCATACAATATAATCTCTCCTTGAAATAACGATACATCCCTTTAGAATGATAATTTTATTTGGTACCGTTGTATTGAGGTTTTACTGGGTATATATACACAGGGTGACAATTATTGAGTAATAGGCAATTCCCCCCCCCAAAAAAAAACTACCGAGCTCAAAAATTTAATGCAAGTTTTGAAAGTACCTATATAAATTCGAATTTAGTTTATGACGTATTTGATGTGCTTGCCATGAATGGTTAAGATGTGGCACAGACGAACAGCCAAATTTTGCACAATTCACAGAAATATCGAGAGGTCTCTCTACCAGTTCTCTGGAATCCTAGACAGATGAAAATCAAACATTTGTAATACTTGGACCAGATGTCTTCAGCTGCTATTCCTTCCCGAACTTTCTTTCAGCAGCAATCGGCCTGTTATTGCTTGAATAATAGGCTTTGACGATGGATACGCTTTCAGAAACATTGTATTTCGACATTTTCACTTGAAAAATGAAAAATAACAATTAGATTGTGTTTGCTTAGTATGGAAAAAAAAAAAAAAAAAAAAAAAAAAACACCATCATTCACTGCATTCAACCTCTATCTAAGTTTTAACTCACTCTCATGAACAGTTCAAAAGCTATCAAGTTATTATATGAATAAAATAGAACAGTTTGTTGTTAATATGATAAAAAGTTTTATTAAAAACACCCTTTAAAACATTAAAGTCACAAAAGCACTTTCGGTTAGCTCTCATAGCTGTCTTCAAGTTGTGTGTTGTTTTGGTTCTGCTTTCTTGTCATTATAAGTCTTCTGTACCTCTCATCTATTTGCGCATGCACTGTATCATTAACGGTTTTGTTTGCAGTTAAGATATCTAAGGCTATACATAAAAATCTGTAGTTATGGTTATCATAATTAGATAATTTCTTCACACTATTGAAATCTATTGTAATTTTGTTGTTTTGGGCATAACGGGATAATGCAGTAGAGAGTTTTCCGAATTTAAAGTCCTTTTTATGTTCTTTTAATCGTTCACTTATTTGTAAAGTGACAAGTTAGTCACATTAAAGAGATTCCATCATATTTTTTGCAACTTTTATTACAACTATTTTGCACCATTTTCATTCATATCTGAACCTGCCTTTTTTAATGAAGTTTTTTCCTTCCTGTTTTCCTTAAAAAATAAGTAAATGAATAAAATTTAAAATAGGAGTAAATTTTTACTCTTATGGGATTGGATTAATGATCAACAGGGATGAATAAAGATTGAAATTGGAATACCAATTCTAGAAAAAATAGAATGAAAAAGAGCAGAAATCTGAATTCATAGAAAACTCTCATGTGTGATCTCATAAGATAAATAAGTTCATCTATTAATTCATTGTTGATTTTTAAAAAAATACAAATGTTGCAAAGCTCACTCTATCTTGCACTATTTTTTTTATGATACACTCAAAAAATGAATAATATTTTTTAACTTTTCTTATGTAAGTTTGAAAGCTCAAAAACTTTAATTTTTGTCAGTTACTGTTTTATTACGACACATTTTAATGTTTTCTTATGAACTGCAATGTATTCCTTGCAGAATTAGGTTACTCTACATTTTAAAATAAACCACAATTCAATTACAGCACAAAAAATAATTGAAAAGTCAACTTAGCTACATTAACTTATCACTTACATCATCCAGATTACTTGTAGTCTGTGATGTGTACAACCAAGTCAGAAAAATTTTCTTGAAAATTTCAACTAAATCTATAGTTATGACTTTGGCTATTTCAGCAGCAACCTTACAGACTAAACAAACAATGGTACACATTACTCATAACTGCATAATTTGATAAAAGAAAATAATTACTGAGATAAATGTAAATAAATAAATAAATAAATATGTACACATATAAATTAATAACAAACAGAATTCTTCTTTAATACTAGAAAATCCAAGTTATTGCACTCTTAGCGAAAAGAAAGATTAGAAAATGAATGCAATAAATTAGAGCATACTGTAATATAAGTAAACAAAGCCTGTTGTGGAGGCAATTACAATGGGTACTAGAAAAAAAAAATATTTGACAAAAAATCATACCATACCTATCAACATATAAAAACATTTATCAAAAGCAACTTGGGAAAATCTCCAGAGTTTTACAGGAGCAGATCATGAAACAATTTTTAAAAGGTTGTAATTTAATTATTCGTGATAAAGGTATTTAAAAATTAACCTAATAATGTATAATTAACTAATTGTAATAATTAACAGTAAGATATATTTACACTAGGCCAGGAGCACAACCAGAAATTTTCTGTGGAGGGGTTAATTAAAAATTGTCAAGCATTGCCTACCATTTTTTGTCTATAGAAACATATTAAAAAAAAAAGGAATTCACATTGTTCACAATTTATTTTACATAAAAACACAAATTAAGTATGCTAAATTGATGATATTATAATTTCATATCTAAGTATCAGGGTTGTTTCGCCAGTTCATTCAATACTTCTTTTGGGCTAACATGGATGTGTTTGTGATGTTCAGCATTGTTAGTCCATTCAGTGTGCTTTCACCTGTTGTGCTCCTAAGATACTCTTTTGAAAGGCGAAATGTTAAAAAAGAATGCTCACCAGTACTTTTTGTTGCTCGTAATGTGGCCATTATTTGTAGCAGTCTTTAGATATTAGGAAGTATTTTCGAACTGCAAATTCCTAAGGCTTTTAGTGCATTTGTTGGTGATCTAACTTTCAATACCAGATCGCAAATCCAACTCTCACGGAACCCTCTTTTATTTCATACATGGCTGCCTGTTCTAAAATACTTTCTATATAACATTTTTCCACATTTAGGGTCACACACTGAGGTAGCAAATTTTGAAAGAAAAAAGTGTGGGGTACTTCGTGCTATATTCGTTGTATCATTTTTGTACTAATTGTACCGATCGAATATTCTCAAGAACTGATATATGGAGCACACCACGCTTTTTTAACAATAATACTATTTTTCGTTCATTAATTTATTTCTATATTAAGAATTATTTTTCACTCTTTAGTTAGTTCAATTTATCAAAGCGTGTTTTTTAGTTTTTTTAAACTGTATTTATTTAAAATTTATTTTTAATTTTCGATCTCTCTCATAAGACACTAAGGAACATTAAGTTGGAAAGTACAGGGTTGTCCAAATTAAACTTCCCCAACTCTTGTATGGGTCATAATGTGATGAAATTTGGAAAACAGACACTTCAGATCATGCGCTCGAGATTTATTAAAGAAAAATTATTAGTACAAGAAGTTGCCGATAGGTGGCGCTGCAGATCAAACAAGACATTCTAAAGATGTTCTATAAGTGTGCCGTGGTTCTCCATAACTCTTTCCATTCGTAAAGCAGTGTGTTCCACAGTAAGTCCACGAACATTCCAAATAATTGTGTCGTTCAGATGTGCTAAGGTTGCTGGGTGTTCTCGGTACACCTGATCCTTTAAGAATCCCCATAATCAAAAGTCGCATGGTGTGAGATCAGGCGAGCGAGGAGGCCAAGCTGTAGGGAAACAGCAGCTGATCACATGTGCATCGGTGAAAGTTGCCCGTAACACCTGTTGAACGCCACAAGCAATATGGGGAGGTGCACCATCCTGCATAAATATCGTGCCCTGGAGGCGGCCATGTTGCTGCAGTTCAGGGATCACAAATGTTTGCAACATGTTCTGATACCGTTTTCCTGTGACAGAGCAGGTTTCGAAACCTCTTGGAGTCACCTCTTCAAAAAAATACGACCCAATGACGAATGTTGCGGTGAAACCGCACCATACCATAACCTTTGCAGGGTGCAAGGGCACTTGATGAATTGTGCACGGGTTTTCACTTGCCCAAATGCGGCAGTTGTGCGTATTCACTTGACCATTCAGGTGAAAATGGGCCTCATCTGTCCAAAGGATGTTCCACGGCCAAGCAGCATCGACTTCCATTCTTGCAAGGAACTGCAGAGCGAATGTTTCCCGAATTGCAGGATCCCCGTCCGGCAGCTGATGAAGACTATGGATTTTGTAAGGAAAATAACCCAGGATTCGACGCATTACACGCCAGACGGTCGAATAGGGCATATCAACAGCACGAGAAACAGTTGGCACACTGACAACACCATGTGGCGATTGGCTAGTGGCATCCACGACCGCCAAAGCAACGTTTTGTACGCGTGCAGAATCCACAACATGTCGTCCTCTACCTGGTAAAATTCTCAGCTGCCCGGTTCTTTCGAACTTCTTCATCATGTCTCGTAAATCACGATGTCATTGGTCCTCGGCGTACGTTCTTTAGCCGATGGAATGCTCTTATCGCAGCACAGGAGTTCTCGCCATCCTAGTAAAAAAGTTTCACTAACAGAGCTTTGTCTTTCAAAGTCGCCATTCAACAGCACTTCAGCGCCATTCATCAGCGAGCTGGAAACAACTGCCTGTGCAGCACCTGTCTTCCACTTTTGTAGGGCTCGTCTGTTGGATACGTTGCGCAGAAGCTTTATTTCTGCAAAATATCTTGTTGAAATATGCAAATTACTAGTGTTACAGCGCCACCTATCAGCAACTTCTTGTACTAATATATTTTTTAAAATAAATCTCGAGCGCATGATCTGAAGTGTCTGTTTTCCAAATTTCCTGACATTATGACCCATACAACATCCTGCACAGGCCTCTGAGTTGGGGAAGTTTAATTTGGACAACCCTGTACAAACTGTCAGAATTTATTTTCACTGTGCACCAGTTTCTTAGCCAGGATTTTATTTCGGGGTGGGTGGGGTATCAAATTTGAAGCTAAGTTCAATTATAAGCTAAGTAAAAGGTCCCATTTCTGCGGGAGGGGGGGGGGCAGCAGCCCCCTCTCTGGCTATGCACCAAAGTATTAATTAACTTGCAGTTAAATGCTACCTTCCTCACTAAAAAGGAAAAACAGGTCTCTAATCAACAAACAAGTTTAATAACGACTACAACAAACAAACATCCATGTAACACTATCGAGGTAAAATTTTTAGATTTGCCATCTGGATTTCAAAAGCGTAACTACTTAAACATACCATTGAATACAGTTAGCGAGAAAGGTTCTACTCCATTCTGCTGAAATGGTACGCATGCGTAGACCATGCGCTTGCTTCATCTCTCTTGCTCTCATGTAAAGGATCTCTAAGAAAATTACTAATCCTGACAATCCTAATCAGGATAATGGGATAAACTTATCAAATTATTGTATTGTCCTCGGTCCTTGATAAGTCTAAAAGTTTAAATTAAATCTGACCGTTTAAAGTGGGCCAAAATCGAGTTCAAAGGAGTCGGTTACAAACAAACAATCACACAGGTGAAACTAATAAAAGCGTGTTAATATTTTGTTCTACATTTAGTTTATATAAATGACTTATGAACATTTATATAACTGGACATACATTCCAGGGCTACAAAATCTTGCACCTTTCTCAAATTTCAATATTTTCCTCTGCATACATTTAGACATGTTAAATTAACAGCATGATCGTTTCAGAGGACTTTAACCTTATCATAGATACAGGTCATCAATAATACTTTTTCTCTCCTACCCTTCACCCAATTACATCTGTAAATCATTGCCATCTTCCACACCCATCTTAAGTGTTATGAGTTTTACAGTACTGTTATGATTTCAAAAAATGTTTTGAAAATAATGTTTGTTCTAGCGATCTATGAGTAGTAAAAACAAATTATAGAGTAATATTTTGTGTAATGTTTAAGTTGTACTACTTATCTTTTGGGTTTGTTTATTATTTCTTTCACAGCACAAACTTTCCGATTTCCTGGTTTGTTTTGATTTGTTTTGCGCACTAACGTCAAAACAGGTTGCCAGATCGGATGAACAAAACTTTTCTTTTTGATATGTGGTATTGGTATGATTGTAACTTTTGATAAATAATTAATGTTAAAAATGTTTATATGTGTTTTTTAAAATCGAACCGACTTTTCCTTTTCTTTATGCCGACATTTTTTTTTCTTAAATAAATTTTTGATACAAACATCATATTTTGGCTTTGTAAAGTGTTTGCTAAATTTTAAGTTTTGGTTTAAAAGTGTTTTTTTTATGCTAAAATTTTCTCTCCGTCTTTAACTTTTTATTCTGCCTTTTCTGTTTTTTTTTTTTTCTTATTACCCTTTTTCCCTGCATCAATTTTACATAATTCGATAGATTGGATGAAGATTCGATACAGACATCGAAATCGGTGGAGGAACACAACCACGTGTAAGAAAAATGAAAATGCCTCAAAATATATCAATTAACCAACGAAATAATTAAATTTCCTTTTAATGCGACGTAAATTCACCAATTAAATAAGTTTCACTTCAATTTTTATGCACTAAGATATGAAAAAAATAAAGTTCATGAATGAACTTGATTGTCGCATGACTACACAAGTGAGAAGGCTGAGGAGTGAAAAGCGAGCATGAGGGAGCAAGCTGTCTCTTCCTCTGCCTGCTGACTGAGATCCGGACGTGAATTTTGAGAGGATGCCGAAAGCATGATGTGGTGGAAACGAGACATGGAGCTGGTCACCTGACACGGCTGTATACCATGGGGGCCCCCAATATTCTTCTTAAAGGCGATAAGTCTAATTTTCTTTTCTTCCTTTTTTTCTTTCGCTATTTAATTTTTTTTTAGCAGTCGGCTACGACGAAAGTGCACTAAAAATAATGGTTAAAATGGCTAGAGAGCTCTATTAATAATAAGTTAAGTTGTTTGTTATACTCTTATGTAATGGTGTGGTTAGTTATTCAAGAAAAAAAATTTGTTATGATGAAGTTAATTTAAAATAAATGTAAGAATTTAAAATCTATCAGAGTGTTTTCTTCGTTCATTCCTTGAGTCAATTTACTGGGTCTACAATGGCGTCGTTGCGCCATTTTTCTTTTCAGCGAATTGCACAGATAAAACCTGGGTCTTTGGCGGTTAAGAAGTTTAAACTATACGATTATTTCGGCCTCTATGCCATTTGATTTATTAAAAAGATATAGGATTGTTTGATATTTTTATTTAACTTTAATTTGGGTACTTTAGAAAATTTAACTTAAGCTTCGTGAAGTCATGGCAGTACCACATCCAGAATTATACTTTAGGGAGGCCGTTGACTAAAAATACAGTTGAACTTGTTTATAACAGTAATTCTTTTATAACACTGAAATATTCTGTATTTCTCCATGATAAAACAGTAGTCTTCTTATAATGTCATTCAGCTATAGTGTCATAAATAATCATTTTGTCTAATCAGCGCATCATTATAATTAAGTTTACCTATATTTGTACTATGGTCATGAAAGGTTAATATAGCTTACCTTTAATACTTGACTCAGATGAAAAACTGTACTCTTCAATGAAATATTCTATAAGCTGTACAGGATTTTGGACATATGACAAAGCTGTATCATTAGACAAATTGTACTGATACAAAATCCTCTCAATTGCAGATTGCTGGTAAACGTCTTTTGACTTTTTGAGCACATCCGCTGATTTTCTTTCATTAGGATGCAATTTATGCCACTTTTCACAAAATTTTATGGCAATCATGCAGAAATTTACTTTATTTGGACCTATTGAAATATAAAACTGTTTTATAACAACTTAGTAGACAGACTATATTAAAAATAATTCCTTTAAAAGGATTTATAGAATTAGGGGGAATGGAAAGTAATGTTTTATCATATGTTACTATTTAGCTTATTCAAAGTTACTGAAGCCAATTAGTGTGAAATTTGGCACGTACGTTCGTAAAAAAAAAACCTGTTAGATTAGACAGCATTCTCCAAAATTTATAACCTATGAGGAAGGGGGTTGGGTAGGGGGGGCAAATCTTTCTTTTCACATATCTCTATCTCAAAGGGGGGATAAACAAAATTCTTGCAGTAAAACAAAACACTTACAAATAAGAATCAATTTCGGGACATTTTGAAATTTGCCCACCAAGGTGGAAAGATGACTCTCCCTTCTTTTTTTCACATATATTTTGAAAGAAAGAAAAAAATAATTATAAAATTCTTGCATTAAAAAGTAACAAAATCCTGCATTTAGACACATCTTGCTTATAATTAAAAAACTTGCAAAAATTTATTTGTTTGAATAAAATGAAATACTTTCCAGTACACCTAATACTTAAACAAAGCCCAATTATCAATGCAAAAGAATGTTTTTTCCTTTTAAACATCATTTATCGAAAAAAAAAAAAAAGTGAAACTTATTTTAAATGAAATCAAGATAGTTTTGCTTAAGGCAAATACTATGGTACATTCCAAGAAAACATACCTGGTGGCATTCTATTGGCAACCCAGCAAGCACAAGTAACAGACAGCTGGGGGTCAGAAATATTCACTATCATTTCATAAACACTTTTCAAAAAGTATTTATCTTGGTGCAAAATTAGTTGCTTTGAAGGAAGCTTTTTTAGATAACCAGTAACAGCATTTTTAACAGCAATCATAACAAAATCATCTTTAGAAATCTAAAAAAGAAATTAGGTAAATTTACTGATACCAACTGTAAAAATAAAATAATAAATACTAATAATAATAATAACAGAATACGTACATTTAACAATGAAGCAATTCTTAACCAAACATTAAGGTTATTAGCAGTTAGTTCAGGATCTAAAAAATTAACTTAGAATTAAAGAACAGAAAATTCAAAAGGATTGATCTATGTATGAATGTATGAATGTACGTTATTTAGTACGATACAGCTTAACTATTCTTATGAAAAGTGCGGTCCCATGTCATCATTATAAACACTAAAATTGTGGCATTTATTATTATGTTTGATAAAGAAACAGTATATGAGCAGTCAAAACGATCCCATTGTAATTTTCTTGTTAAATTTATATTCTACTAAGACATTAAAAATGTAATGCGAGGACACATGTCAAACTATCAAAGCAAATTCCCTTTGCATGATTTTATCCATTGTTTCCTTTACATAAGTTTACAAATATATTTTACAAGAGAAACTTCATCAGAAATTATTCTGAAAATAACAAAGATTTATATGAAATGGATTGGCCAATTTGAAACAGTATGTTTCTCAAACTTTCATAGTCTGTATACTTAAAAAAAATTACATATAATAGGTAAAGTTAAAATTTTCTTTAGGAAGAATCATAAAAAAAGACAATGGACACATGGCAAATACAATTGAACTCAAAATATTCTCTACCTTGCAATTGTCTACAAGCTATAATGTCTTCACAATTTGTGTATGATTTATTTTAAATAAACATCTTACAGGTTACAATTTTAATGTCAAACAAATCAATTTTTCATGAAATACCAATGATGCAAAATTATTGCTTTAAGACCAGGAGGTACTCTTTGGTTGCTTCCATAAATTACTTAACTCTCGAAGAGAGGTGGAGAGGATTTGTTTCACCAAATATGACAGTTTGGGACAGGGAGGGGTCAAGAGAGTTGTTATGTCACATTCATAATGAATTTTCAAACTTTTTGTGCCATTTGTTACAGCTTGTGTATTATTATTATAATAGATTTATACACAAAACACCACAAAAGACCTAAATCTGAAACTCTAGAATGACATTGGCTGGTGTGACATCTTAATAAGCAAACAAAATCAAAAAAGATAGAACATCAATTGCTGCTTGCTGCATGGTAATCTCAGATAGCAGGACTTTTAGTACCTTAGACGTGCACACATACAAAAAAAGGGACTTCCTAAAAATTTTATCATAAAAAATAGAATAATTTATTACAATGAAGTAAACAAGGTTTAAAGTGAATTTATTAAAAAGCAAGAAAAACATGAATTTTAAATAGAATAAATAAATAGCACAAATTTTTTTTAAAGTTAAACATTTTATTACTCATAAAGAGATTTTTAAAAATGTATCTAATATTTATGAGCAAAATTTGAAAACTTTATAAAATACAGAGACCTTATTCCTTACTTGTCAATAAAAATAATAAGGTTATTTTAGGGATTTTTTCCTATTTTTCTTATTTAAACAAAGAGAAAAAAAATTCTAACACATGATATGAACTATTTATACTTAAAGTTTGCATTCTCAAACTGCTTCTAAAAAGTTCTTTGTGTATTTTAATAAACATTGCCTTTAAGAATATTTTACATCTTTTAATCAAAACTCTTACAAAGTAGAAAATACTAATATTTTCTACACTAAGAAAATAACTTATGTGTGGAGCAAACTTACTAAAATTGATTTCAGTCAACAATATAGTTCATCATAAAATATTTGGCACATGAATTATTTTATACAGAATTATTCGCTAAAATGAACTAGACTGCCCATCACTATATTCTAGTTAACACAAAATCAATCTTCTATCCCATTGCTTTACAATAAGAATTCTCTAAACTAAAGAACAAAATCTTTTTCCTTAAACAAGAAATCCCTAAATTGTAGACGGAAAACTCGACTAACTAATTGCATGGAAAGATTTCTTGCAAATCAAAGGAATTCCTATGCACAAAAATTCCCTAAATTCTGAGAAAAACCTTTAACTTGAAAGAGAAATCTTAAAACTTCTCAATAATTAGGGAAAATTCTACCAAAACAAGAACAAACATTACAATGAAAGAAATTACATGACATATTTGATTAAGAATAGGGACTATATGATAAAAATACCAAATAAATAGGGGGAACCAAAGAAATAAATAGGGGCTTTAGGTACTTTAGGGACCCTGCTGAAAGCCCTGAGGTAAGGTGTCTCCTAATATAAAAATACATTTTGGAAATTAACATCAAGGCTTTTATGAGAATGATAATTAAAGTTATGTTATAAAGAGAGAGGATCAGGTTTTGTAACGAAGCATGACACAAAGAAAGGTGGGAGAGGTGTCAAAATTTACTGAAAAAGTGAGTAACCTAATTTATAAATTTTTTTTTTACTGTAAATGCCAAATTGCAGTTGCAAAATGATTACTAAGCTCAGTTTGCATCTCAATACCCCTCAACTAATTTGCGTACTCAAAGTAAGATACTATTTCTCTTAAGATCATGCTGTCAGTTGTAGCATAAGACATATAAGCTTAAGGGTGTTCTGCCTGAAGAGATATCATTGTTACAAGACTTTTGAACAGTTTTAAAAACAAACCAATAATATTAAACACTCGAAAATATTAATGCTTTTTCACCTGATACACCATGGAGATCTATTACAGGAGTGGACACTCTCCATACCTATGCTGGATTTTTGGTACCCCAAATAAGTTTCAATTATGTAAACATTGGAAATCTAGTGACATGCAGCGATCCCATCAGTAAAATGAACCTATAGGTGTTATGAGACATTTCTCGTGCTGACCGATAACTAATTTTACTTGTTTTTAATTTTCCAACCTAGCATGTGAACGAGATTATTAATGCGAGCACTAAATTTTAATTATTATTTTTTCACTTTTATTTAAGTGATTGCCTTAGTAACAAATGAATGAAAAAAGAAAAAAAAAGTTTTATCTTAAGATTACTAAAATATTGAGTTTATATTTGTTAATGAGTGCATATATTGTGCCTGACAGAAAAGAATTTTTCGTCTGCCATGGTGTATATATTTAGATTAGAAAATGGCTTTGAATTCATTACTGAGTTCTTTACGTAACATGAATTTAATATTTTAATATGAGATTTTTAGTGGCAATTTAAAGCTATGTTAAAATTTGTCACAGCATGAAATAAATGTAAATACTGCTTGTTTGAGTGTGATCGTCATTATAAATAAACACTTTTTAAATATTGCATTCACACATACTACATTCTTCTAAATTTACTAATATTTCTTAAAATACAGCTTTTGGGCAAAATAATAACACAACATTACATACATAATATTACTTCGCTTCAAAACTTTTGCCTATATTAATTAAGAAATAGTATTCTGAGACAATTATGTAATTAAAACACATCTGAAATCAGAACTTATATATCACTTTCATAAGTCTATGTATTTAATTTTTTGAAGTTCTGCTAATTCAGAGATCTCCATTTACTTTGCCTTGATAGAAAGATAAACAACCTGAGATGCACAGTTACCCAGTGTTCGTTGCACCATCTGTTTGTAACAACGGCGTTATCTCACTTTCTAAGAAAAGTGTCCCCTCCTATAAATTTAACTTCGCCACTAGAACTAACAGTAAAGCTCTGTGTCTCATGCAACTTGCATCAGAAAAAAGTCATCACAGAAATTGCCTTCAAGTATTTGCCAAGGAGTTACTCGTATTTGGAAATATTGTGAAATTCTGTAAATTTAGGATATTTTCCTGTGTGTCTCATAACACCTATAGGTTCATTGTTTGTAACAGTTCACAGTATAACATGTAAAGAAGCAAGGGTCATGCTGTCGATTGCCAACGTCGCGTATTGCGAAAACAAAATTAGTTTGGCGAAAGAAAATACGTTTTGGTGAAAATATTGACAATTGCTTTTGTTAATGATGTCCGGAAAAATCTAATTTGGCGAATGAATTGGTGAAATGTTAAAAAGAGCCAGGGCAACCTCTGAAGAAGTATCTAAATTTTTTTTGAGTCTTTAGGACAATTTTACTTTTTAAAAGCTGTTCCAAAGTTGTATGATTTTTTGGTGGAGCAACCTTAAGAGTGAAATAACTTAGTTGACTTTCAAGGGGAGGGGAGAGACAATAAGTTGTGAGTAAATAAAAGGAATTTCTACACGATTTAAAGCTTATGCTAACTAATATGAAAATTTATATATCTTTATATGTTATTATATATAATAGCCCCCTCTGGCTGTTCCCCTGACAGTGATATCAGTTTAAGCAGAGGACAAAAACCCTCTTAATTTTGGCTCATATGGAGATGTCATACATTACAGTCTATATGCAATAATTGTTTAAAACGCACTTTAGAGACATTAATCTGCTACAAAAAAAAGTAAGAATTTAAATATTTACAACTTATATTGGTAATCATTTTAAATGCAATATAGTAAATTATGTAAAGTTTCAAAATAATTTTTTGATCATACTTCAAAATAATACAAAAATTGGTGGTGGTGGTTGGAGGGGGGAAAGCAAAATTTTTGGTGTTAAAGGATACAGAATGCTTCTTGATCAGACACCTGACAATAGCATGGCAAATATCAAAACAAAGTTAACAAACAAAGAAATAACTGCTTTGCATGAAAAACAAAATAAAAAATATGCTTACTAATAATTTTATATAATTTTTCTTCATAAATACACCAAAAAGGCAATCGCTTGTGCGCAATTACTGGTAATTCCGAATCCTAATTGAAAATAAATTCACAAATTACAACAAGATAATGAAAAGAAATTAGATGAGTTAAAACTGTGGATTTTCATTTATAACTGAATGACAAATTCATTCATTTAAACTGCATAGAAATACTTTTTGAAAGAAAAGGATACCTATTAAAGACTTACAAAAAATCATTCACACAGTAAAAGATAGCTACTCAAACATCAAAATCAGAAGCGGCTCATCATTAGTGGGCAGGGGTGCTTGACCTTATTACTTAAACCACAATCAACCAAAATCTCTTCATATTATATAGCTCAGTTCTTTCATTAATTTACAGGAAAAAAAAAATGCACTCATTTCATTTATTTTAATACTATCCATCAAAAAGAGTACTTAAAAAATGATAGTAATGATTTTTCCCTATCTCAAGCATGCATGGGCTTGTTTGCCCTGAACTTGGTGCCTTTCTCCATTACTGTCTCTTACCAGGTAGGAATATTTGGCACTATCTTCAAGGCACAGATATGCAGGCCCTTCCATTTTGTTCTATACAACTGAAAAGGGAAATTTTAGTAGCTATTGGTGAAAATTTCCACCCAGTAGGAAATCATTCTTCATTTGCATGATCTTATATTCTTTGCAGTGCAGTCAGATATCTTTTGTTTTCTTTCCTTGATTTGCAAAATGTGATGAGTAAATGTATTTCATATGATAATATTGTAAAAACAAGATGGTATTATATTAAACTGTTTATTCCAAACCATCTAGTGATCATCCTTTGAGTATTTTCTTTCTCAAAAAGTGGATTGAGCACCTCTAAAGTTGTTAATGTCTTGAAAGAAAAATTAAATACTCCGATTTTTTTTTTTTTTTTTTTTGGGGGGGGGGGAAGCATTTTCAATTTCCATGAAAA
This sequence comes from Cheiracanthium punctorium, assembly GCA_038373885.1. Lineage (NCBI taxonomy): Eukaryota > Metazoa > Arthropoda > Arachnida > Araneae > Cheiracanthiidae > Cheiracanthium > Cheiracanthium punctorium. The sequence goes on along the minus strand of JAWZYV010012817.1, from coordinate 69,195 downwards.
AATATTTCAACTATGGCTTGCTTAATAACAGGGGGGAAAGCAGAACTCATTTTGCTAGCTTTATAATTGGAATTTGAAGACCACCAGAGCAAACCACGGAAGATATAAAGAGGGTTATTTTAAAAATGGAGGATTATGACAAGGAGACAGTTAACAATTTATGAGAACTACTACAGTTAATAATTGATGAGATTCAAGGGGGATATATTGAGATAGAGATATTAAAACTATTTCAAGAAATTCTCCATTTCAAGAAAGAATTGAAATGGAGAAAATAAAATCACAAATGTCACATCAATAGGGAAACAGGCTTATGTGAAAGCATGCTGTGGTAGAATGATGAGAAAGCCTACCCCTCCCCCCCACAGCATATTTTGAATTAAACAAATTCTGCAAATCAACCTTGGATTTGAACCTGCAACAAAAGTATGATAGCTCAGTGATATAACCACTGAGCAAGAAGGTTGTTAGCAAATATTGTCCCAATCTAAGGTGATTCAGATCATGATTGCTTAAATGAATAAACTGAGTAAGTGATTGATCCAAGACAAACAAATCGTATTACATACATGGGTAATTGTAGCTTGATGTCATAAAATCAAAAATTTTCTCAAACGGGTATCTATGCAAAAAGAATTTTTTAAAATAAGACTGGTAATTCCTGCAATTAGAGCATTTACAGTCCAGGCATGCCCAACCCGCGGCCCATTTGAAGACTTTTTGCAGCCCAATTGAAGTTTTTAAGTCTCGGGGAAAAAAAAAAAAAAAAAAAAAAAAAAAGCGAAGTTGCAATCTTTGAAGAACAATTTGACATCTCAACAATAGATATTTCATAAGCAAACTGGTCAATCAAATGGAATTGTCAGTGCTAGTTTTCAAGTATCCCACATTATTGATAGAAATATGAAGCCTTTTACAGATGGTAAATATATCAAAGACTGTCTAATTGCCGCAGTTAAAGAAATCTGTCCAGAAAAACTGAATCTCTTTACTCAAATTAGTCTGTCACGTCAAACTGTAGAAAGAAGAATAGAAAACATTTCGAGTGAGATTTATGCATTGCTAAACACAACTACAAGAAGCTTCCTATATTTCTCACTGGCTTTGGATGAAATGTCAGATATAAATGATACTGCTCAACTTGCTATTTTTATTAGAGGTGTCGATAGTCAAATGAACATTACTAAAGAACTACTCGAACTTGTGAGTTTGAAAGGTACTACCACCGGAAGAGAATTGCACGCAAAGTCTTCGATAGATTTTGAAAAATCTTGCAGGCATTGCAACAGATGGAGCCCCTTCAATGGTTGGGGAAAATGTTGGTGCTGTTACATCAATTTACGATCACATAAAAGCTTTGGGAAACAGTTCAAATGATTTTGAAATATTCTTCATGTTTCATTGTATTTGCACCTCGAGAATCTATGTGCACAAGTGTTAAATATGTCTCATGTGATGAAAGTTGTTGTCAAGGTAATTAATTCAATTAAAAACAACCCATTGAAGCATCGTCATTTCTTAGGGAATTGGAATCTGAATACAGCAATCTCATTTATTACACCAAAATTCGGTGGTTAATTTGCGGAAAATGCTTATGGGGATTTTGGAAATTAAGGGAAGAAGTTGGAACTTTCATGAACAATAATGGTCATAATATAAGTGAACTTTCGGATGATCAATGGCTTCTAGATTTACTTTTTCTAACAGATATAACAGTGAAACTTAATGAGCTAAACCAGAGGTTACAAGGTGAAAATAAGTTGATTACCGATTGTTATCAAGATATAGAAGCCTTTGTAGCAAAGCTTCAGCTTTATAAAAATCAACTGCGGTCAAACAATTTGATTCATTTCCTATTGTTAAATGACTATAAAAGTGACCATTAAAACTTCTTCAAATAGTCTACGGAAATTGGAAAATTACTTGAAGAATTTAACACGAGATTCTCCTACATACAAGTTTCAGGAAATGTTTACAATATTTTTAGCTCCTTTTAATGTAGAGGTGGAATCAGCGCCTCCAAATTTACAAATGGAGCTAATAGAATTACAATCAAGCATCGAGCTAAAAAGCCTGTGTGAAGGGAATAAGATTGAATATTATCAAAAATATATCCTCAAAGATAAATTTCCAAATTTAACTGGCATGTTTCCTATCGCAGAAAATATCATTTTCAAAGAGGTTATATCTGAATTTTCTTGAATTTTAGGGGGGCAATTGCCCCCTCTTGCCCATAGTAAGTTACGCCTATGTTCGTTGCTTTATTTTGATATGTGCGGCCCACCTCAGTTTAGTAAATTTTAACTTGGCCCACCAACCGATTTGGGTTGGCCACCCCTGATTTACACAAACACTGTCTTGTGATTGTATAAGTATAGATATCAACAACAGAGTAATTTTGAAAGAAATAGATTCAGTTAAATCAAAGGATGTATGCTTACTGTAGGATGTAAAGAAAGCCATCGCTCAAGTTCAGTTTCTCCTGGTGGCGAAACTCTTTCATAGACTCGTAAGAAATTTAATAATGCAATAGTCTAAAATAAAAAATTCCAGAATTAGTTGAAATTAAGCATAGTCAGACATGATTACACTACACACATATTAAAATATAACTTACATTTTCGAACTGACCACTACTGATTGTAAGAACATTTGCTGAAGCACATAACAATTGTTCATGAATGAAGAGTAAAACTTCATAACCATATGAAGATATCTGGAAAAGAGGGTATTAATATCACACACACATATATTTTTATTAATTTTCAATGGAGAGATATCCGAGGCATTTAATTTGAAATGATTCATTTTTGAAACATTTCTTAGAGATGATTCTTTTTTTTCTTTTAATGACAGAAATAATTATGAAAAAGCACGTGACTACCTATGAAAAGGACAAAGGAAGTACTAATTTGCATACATTCTTCATTGTAGCATTAGGGGCATTGTATTGCATATTAAGGCAAACTTACGCAAGGACTACCTGCCAAAAGAGGGGTGCCTTTTGCAGAGGACTTAAGGGGTTCTAATGTGTATTCACATTACACCTGGAGAAAACCACATAAAACTCCAGACCGTTAGATCGAAAGCCGCGTGATAGGCCCGAACCAGTACCTTCACATTTCAGCCATCTACCATGTTCAATGTCTTTATCCATTCGGCCATGGTTTGGCCAACATTAGGAAAAAAAGAATTTTTGTCAATAAAAAGGTTTTTTTACCTGTGGCTGGAATTACAATGGATAACAAGAAAAAGACCTGACTCATGAAGGATCATTTGAGCATAAAATGACTGTCAAAGGAATACAGAAAAAAAATTTAAAGCTTAATCAAACCCTGAAAATCTAGGGAACAAATGACCAAAAAAAAAATATAATCTCTACTTATTATAAAAGAAGATGCCTGTGTGTGGGTCTGTGTGTCGGTGGCGTTACGGACAAACGGCTACACCTAGAAACAGCAAATTTGGTATTCGGGAAGATCTAAACATGAAGCTGTGCACCTCGAAGCGATTTTTTCAAAATTCGACCTAGATTTTTTTTAATTTTATGTTTTATGCGATTTTTGGCATTTTTTCTCACCTAATTCGTAATAACGGCGGAAATTACGCTCGCAGCAAAATGGCATTTGTATCATCGGATAGAGGAGAAAATTTTCTTTTAAAAACAGTTTGTTCTGAATACGTAACATAATTTACTGATTTTTAGGAATTTTTATATTAAGTAGCTGATTCGACAAATTTTTTCGTAAAATAATTTTAAACTTTCGCATCTTGAATTCTATCCGTCATAACTTTTTGATATTTTGACAGATCGTGAAACATTCCTTTCTCCCTCTTTTAAAATAAAAACGGAAATATTATGTAAATTAGGTGATTTTTTACGAATTTTAATGCAACGTGATGTTTAGAATTTAATAGCACCGACGCGGAGAGCTTACGGGTTACATTAATTGATCATGGCACGTGATAATATTGTTGCATTGCCACAAAAAGGATTAGAAAGAAGGTTTTTTTCAACCAATCGAGTTTTTAAATGGGATATCGGAATTTCAATTCGCAAGTGAGGATCTATGACGTCTAATGCTTTAAAATACATAAAACTTAAGCCACAATTTTAACGCATTTATCCCTGCTCTTTTTTTTAACACAAGAAGGCGATATTTTGATTAAAACTTACTTTAGAAATAAACTGAGAATTCATGATTATTATTATTATAAGTGGTATTTTAATCCTTTGCTTACTTAAAAATTGAAACATTTTAACGCGGCTGAAAATGTTCTTCATTTTAAAAGCTACAAAATTCATTTTAAAGCGGGATATATTAAAAATTTTCTATTTACTTTTTTATTTTTCGCATTTAATTATGTCGCAGGCATATGTTTCCTAACATATGCATGTTGCGAGTATAGTTTTATTTTAACATTGGATTACGTCGGCGAATTGTTTCATAAAATAATTTTAAAACTGTCGCATCTTGAATTCTATCCGTCATAACTTTTTGATATTTTGACAAATCGTGAAACATTCTTTTCTCCCTCTTTTAAAATAAAAACAAAAAAATTATGTAAATTAGATGATTTTTTATGAATTTTAATGCAGCCTAATGTTTAGAATTTAATAGCATCAACGCAATCTTACGTCATTCATTACATTGCGATCACGGCACGAGAATTTATCTTCAGTTGTTGCCACAGAAAGGATTAGAAAAAAGGGCTTTCTCAACCAATCGAGTTTTTAAATGGGATATCGGAATTTCAATTCGCAAGTGAGGATCTATGACGTCAAATGCTTTAAGATACGTAAAAATTACGCCATAATTATAACCCATTTATTCCAGCTCTATTTTCAACACAGGGACGATATTTTGATTAAAATTTACAGTCCGCAGTAATTTCAACAGAGGAGATTACTTAAACTTTTTTAAAAATGAAATTCTGTTTTGTCACATGCAGATATGATTTTAGTAGTAAAATATTCGCTTATTCCCGTATGAAGAGCGGGTGCGCAGTTATCTTAAAAACATCTCTTGAAAATAGCATAAATGAATTCAGAAGACCTCAAAACGCGTAAATACACCAAAATCTCGAAGTCGAATTTTTTATGATTACAATACTTTCCTTATATGGTACATGTTCGGAAAGAAATAAATGGTTGTCCATTCCATGTAGTGTCTTAGGTATTTAATGCTACAACTTGAGCCTAAAAAACAGTATGATGTAGCAATAAGACATTTTGAAAGCCAGGAGTTCTCTGCAAACCATTAAGCATTCCACTTTTTTGATAGTGAATGACACTGACATAGTTTTTTGAGTCATTATACTGCAATGATGCCAGGTTAATACTCGTGACGCAAACTTTACATCAAGAGTCAAATAATTTTGCTCTTTTTCTTTAAATTCCACATCACGAAGAAATTCGAATTACACATGTAAGGAAAATTTTCGTTTCCTACCGTGCGAAGAACGGGCACGCAGCTAGTAATTAAAATAAAATGAACTATGATAAAAGCAATCTATACACACACACATAAAAGAAATATATTTAGACAGTTAACTTCAAAACATTCCTTCATATAATATATATCTAACAAAAGTGATTCATTACACTCAAACTAGAGTAATATGAAAGAAGTATTAAATTAACTATTTATTTTTATTTTTTAATAACCTGTTTTATTTTAAGCAAAAGAGTTGTGACACCTTATTATTATGATTTTTAAAAAACAGAACAGGGTATTTATAGACCCACATTTACAATGTTTACTTGTTTTATCATTAACCTGTAATTTTATGAAATACTTATATCAATAAAAATAAAAAATCTGTACATTATGGGTTCTCTTAATCATGTAATCGCAAATATTTTGCTTTCCCAAATTTGTTTAATTCCAGTACATTTAGCAATTATATGTTATACTTTTTTATTAAGCATATTAAATTGATAGTTTCTCATCATCATTCAGTCATGATTTCAATGCTATAAGCATTTGCTTCTTCAAAAATACTCCTATTTTTTTTATTTTACTTTCTTCAATCTGCATTTTACAGGAACTGAACTGTCTGATTTAACTCTTGTGTTCAGTGTTAAGGGAAAGGAAAACAACAACAAACTAACAGAGCAAACCTTTTAAAAAATATCTTACTTTTTTCAACAAACTTTCTAGATTTTTCACAATAAGTTCTTCAGAACTGATAGCTTCAATGGCACATTTAGCCTGATTCAACTGTGATTTTAAAGTGTTCTCTGGAATTTCAGCATTATTCAAACATAACTTTTCAGCTTCAATCAACAAGTTATTAAGAAAAGCAATGAGAACGTGGTCTGTTACTAAATCAAAAGCACTGCAGCATTCTAATATTGTAGTCAAGTTCGTTTTCGGACTCAAAATGATCTCTTTTACAACATCCCAATTATAATCAGAGTCTGAAGAATTTAACACAATCTGCAAAAAAGATATTAGGAACAGATCATTTATAAGCATCAATAATTTTTATTTTTTAATCAGGAAATGATATAAATTTTGCAGTACTTACATCAGCTTGTATAGTTTTTACGTTCTGTTTCAGCAACAGTAGAGCTCTTCTATAAATTTTATCATACTCAGAATACTCAACATTTTCAAATGCACGACAGCATTCAGAACCAATTTCACCTAATGACATTATGCATCTTAAATCTTTTGCTGCCCACCGTTGTGTTTTCTGTTTATAAAAAGTAAGATTAAATTAAAAACTTTCACTCAAAACAATTGTTTTGTAGATAAGTACCTTTCATGGTTTTATTTTACAATTTTTTAAATTACTTTTAAAGATTTTTTTTTATTTTAAATAAGTTTACAATAAAGCAAAAATTAAATGTGACACAAGAAGGCTATATAGCATTAAGACTTGAAAATTATTTATATAAATATTTAACTTAAATGAAAAAATGAAAGATTTGTGTCTTTTAAATTTGTTATTCAAGTAAAAATAGGTTGAAAAGTGACAGATCTTCTCATGGTGCCCCATGGGTAACTCTAAATCTGTTACAGTGCTGCCATTTGCTGGCTCCCTGCAAGCCCAGTCCTTAATAGTTTTATTTGCAAATCAAGGCTAATGGCTTAGTAGAGCCTGGCATTTGTAATGAATAAATAAAAAGTGAAGCGAAAATAATTAAGTCACTTATACTTTAGTGTAATATACTGAGTCAGGTACCTTCATAAGAAAATTAACATAAAAATGGTTTTTTACTACAGCTAAGCAATAGACTAATATATAGTAATAACAAGTTGGTTGAATGATTATAATTCTAGCGATAGAATAAAATTTGTAAACTTACATACAAACCATTGGCAAGAAATGTTATTTATGAACAGTAGTAAAATTATTAAAACAATTTTTTTCTAAGCTGTAAAATTTCTAGATTTTACTGAACACAACTAACATTTAACCTTATGGCTGATTATTAGAGTAACTAAGTTTCAAAATTAAACACGTCCAGGGAGTCTACCAAATTTCTGAAAGTCAATTTCCTGACTTTTGGGAGGTTCCGGGAAAAAAATTCCTCACCAATGCGCATTTTACTTTGGGAAATTGCACAATGCCCCTCCCTTGCCTTTATATTTGCATATTAAGTACAACTTCTTGAAATCAATTTTAACTGAAGTATACAGGATTAAGCTTTCATCAATTGAGAAACAGAAGTAGTCGCACTTTCTGATAGAATTAACTAACTGTTCTTGGAAATACGGTCCTAAGATATAAGTTACCAAGTAAGCTAATCTGTGTTTTACTCTCCCGTCACGATTGATGAGCCCCCCATTTTCCCCTCCTCATAGCTGCCAACCTTGGAGAATGAAAATTAGGGAGATTTTCGAAAAAATTAGGGAGACTTTAAAAAACCCTTGTTATCGATGAAAAAACTCCATGTACACATGCGTAATATATCAGTAACCAAGAAAATTACATATACAAGAAAAATTTATAGCTTAAAACATTTATTAAAACAGCTAATTTTAAAATGCGATACTTTTTTAAAATAAACAATTTTTTAAACAGTAAATACTTTTGAACTATTTGCATTCATGGGCGCCGGCAACATAGGGCAAGGGGGGGCAAGTGCCCCCCCTGGATTTTTGTATGCAGTGTTTTCCCTTGCTTTTTTGTTCTTTTCAACATGGTAACCATACTTTTAAGTAATCTTACCCCCCCCCCCGGAAATATTCTAGCGGCACCGATCTTTTCATTACAAATGAATTAAAATACCGAGAACGTTTTGTACGTTTCGAACAGTATTTTTTGGCTATATCGGAATCCGGGAACATCTTTTAATAATGCTCCTGCGTGATCTGAGCAACTTAGTGGCAAGTTATGCTCATAGATGAACTTAGTAAATTATAGCACTCTGCACTAAAAAAGCACTCTGCTTTTATCACGCTTAGATCCTGGGATGTAGCAAATGAGAAGTCAATCTTAAACTGTTTGCACACGCTTTAGTGTTGGTTTGATGCTTTTTCGATTTAGCGTGAGTCACAATGTCATTTCTTCCCCCGTGCACGATAGCAATATCGCATGTACTATATGTGCAAAATGCAAAGTTTGTACCTTTATTTGACGGTTTGATAAATTTAAAGTCCTTGGAATAATCCGATTTAAATTGCATTAAATACTTTTTTCCAGACATAATTTTACCGCTCACTCAACTACGAACACCACAATCTAGCATGCTGGATCGCAAAATACATAAACAAAACATACACGTGCAGAGTGGAGTGGAGGGGGAAAGCTCTGTAATTCGATTCTGCGGAGTGTTATCGATAATCCCAACCGTCGTCTTTCGGAAATTCATGGGGAATCAGCGAGAAAGCTTGCTACGTTCTACGTACTATGACGTCTTTACGAAATATCAGATTCGGCCAATAGCGAAGTTTCTTCAGTTTCTGTCGTTAGCATTTAACAAGTTCTGTAATTTTTTTTCAAAAATTGATAAGTACATAAAACATGGGAATAATTTGGAAAAATTCGGGAGATTTATAAACTTTTCGGGAGTTCGGGAGATCGTTCTGAAATTCGGGAGTCTCCCGGAAAAATCGGGAGGTATGGCAGCTATGCCTCCTTATACAAACACATCACTTGATGCTTTCGCAGTCCGAAAAATTCGTTGCAGTTGCTTTCGGTTTCCCGTCTGACAATTAGAGAGAAAGGGTTTAAAAAAAAAAAAAAAAAAAAAAAAAAAGAACACAAAAAGAAAAATTGATTCTTTTGGAGAATTTTCCGGACCCATTATCCAATTTCCCGGTTTTTTCCAGACTTTCCGGACCCATTTTCCAGACTTTCCAGAGCGGTAGACACCCTGATGTCCTACTTGAATTTGTTACTATGCTTTGAACCTAATTAATATAATAATATTTATGGCTTAATATCTGCTTATATAATACGCTAACGTATGCGGTACCAGAATCAATGATATTTCCATGCTGCGAACGGCAACAGCCAGATGTAAACATTAGTGCAATAACAATAACATATGTGCAAAAATCCAAATTAACAGTTCAATTATGTCAAATGGAGCAAGCATATGTCACGCAGTAGCTAGATCACAAAATAACAATAATGGATACACAAAAATGCATGATCTTTCGGACTTTTTCACTGCCTTGAAATATCGAATTTACAATATTTGGGGCATTAATCGCCCATCTAAAAAATGTCATGCATTGGGCTAAAGCCCATTTTAGAGATTTGCTGTTTCCAAATCGGCTTTTATAATGGCACCCAAAATGTGTAGTAACCTTAACTTAACCTAAATAAATTTAATGACAAATACTATTAAAACAAAGAAACATGATTTTCATCGAAATGAGTCCAGAAATTTAGTCAATACTGCACTCAATATAAAGAACAATAAGGTATGGAGTGGCAAAGCTGGTCACCTTGGTAGCTAGTTAAAAATATACATGAGCTGTTAGACTTAAGATTATATGCAACAAATGTATTTTGAAATATTTTTTTAAATTTACCTTTAATAAGTGAGTTTGTTCATTAGGAAATATAGATAGCAAACCAATGCTTATCTCCATGTCAAGTTTTCTTTTGTCTATAATTCTATGAAGAAGATTGTTGATGGAATCTTTGATATACTTTACAACCAGAGAGAAGGCTTCCTGTGTACTGATGTCATTCTAAAAGATCAATAAAAAGATTATATAAAAATTTAACTATAAAGCAGAGGTTTAGTGATTTATATCTCAAAAATTTATAATTCGTAAATCAGAATGTCATGGAATCAATGATTGCAAGCGAAGTATATAATAAACATGCAATACAAGATAATGAAATTTGATATTTAAAAAAATACACAATAATATGAGAAAATAAACACAGTGACTCATTATCTTGCTCTGCTAAAACCTTCATACCTAGAGTATTGCAACAAACATGTGCCCACACATAATTTGTTGTAGCGACCTGTTTAAATAGCAAGGGCATTTTGAGCTCTATTGCTCATCTGCTTATTTCTATAGGGTAGCTGACTGGATATAAACTTTTTTTTTCCTTTTGGTCTAAGGAAAAAAAAAAAAAAAGCTGAGTTTGTGCACTATAGTTAATTGTATGCAATGACCTAGATTGGTCAGTGACCACAACGGATGATTTTTCTCTCTAAAAGTTTCAACTTTTCCTAGATCTGTTTGAAAGAACTGGCAAACAACATGTGAAAGTAGAAGAATTTAACTGAAAATGTACTTCCAATATTACTTCCTTGCTAGAAAACTTGAAAGTTTAATTACTTCATTCAAACAATGCAATGGTAATATTTTTTGGAAAGCTTATCACATAATATTGTAGTTCTAAATTTATTTTATATAAAGTATGTGTTTAAGTTTTTATTATAAATTTTAAAAGAATAATTAACTAACAATCAATTAGAAATGAATTAATTTTACTTATTAATTAGACAAATCATCTTGCTTTATAATTCTCAGATTTTGAGAAGTGGCAACAGGTGACGCACCCTCTTTTGGGTAATAATGCTTGCTGCATTTTAAAACCAGTTTAGCTTAGAACAAATATGATTTTATTACACAGTATGTACTGTATATATTGCAATTTTTTACTTACAAAAACAAACAAACAAAACAAAACAGAGGCAAAAGGGAAGTTGTATCATTATGAGTTTTTCATGGAACAAAAGAAATACACATACCTGAAAAAACTCCATTTGCATGTGGTAAAAAAGAAACATGGTTCGCAAAGCAGTAAGCTCTTGGCCCTTTTCTTTCATATGGTGAATTAAAGGTTTGAATATCACCATAAATGCTTCTTCCATTGGGAAATCAAGGGCTAGCTCTAAATTACCTGAAAGTAAAACTTGTTTTTATATCTACGTGCATGCTTATGAATAGAAGAATGTTCCCTTTTCTATTTAAAAAAAAAAAAAAAAAATCATGTTAATAGTAAGAGCTTTTATTTAGATGTGTGCCAGATATTTACAAGAAAATAAAGATTTGAATAAATGAGGAAAGACAATTCAGCAATTATACAAACAAACAACAACAACAACAAAAAAAATATATTCGCCAGATATCAGTGTTGGGCAAAATGTAATCAATTGAACAACTAACAGTGGACAAGTTCACCAATCTAAAATCATGCAACTAACAATAAATCGAATTTTAGAATTACAGATTAATAATTTTTTCTACAGTTAGTGATTAATCAATCATTGAAGCTTTAATTAGTTTAGTTGAAAAAAAAAAGTTTGGCTGAACAATATTTAGTTTGGTTTAACAATAGCAATTAAAACTAGTAGTTAGAGTGAAAAAAATTGCAGTAAACAGGGTTCCCACACTTTTTCGCAATATGAATTCCAGGAGTTTTTAAGGAGTTTTCCAGGAGAAAATATAATTTTTCTAGGAGTATACATAAATACCTTTTCTAACCAAGCATCATTGAAAACGCATTTTCAACCCGGCATCTTTAGGCAAATTGAAAAGGATGAAAATCTCAGGATGGTTTAAAATTTTACTACTGTTACATGTGTACAGATTATTTCCAACACACCGCTGCAAACAGCGAGCTTTGTAAACATGTACCCCGTGTACCAAAGAAGAGATAAGAGCATACAACTCATACACCAATCACAAGATACTTTCGCAGTGACATAAAAGCTAGCAGTTAGCGATAAAAGAGTTTGAGAATGCCAACGGGCTTAGTTCAGGAACGAAATTATTGGATATGAGGAGAGCAGGGACGAATGTCTATAGCGAATCGCGCTATCATTGGAACTTTTTGACGCTAAAATTACAGTCCACTGAAGTGATTACAATCCTTGTCTCCAAGTCCGTGGCAGGAATGTCAATAAACATGGCGGTGGATTATTACACTTGAAACATGAGTCGAAAAAAAAATTTCGGCAGATCGCATTTACAAAATTTTTTTTTTGCCCTTTAAATTCTAGAAAGAAAACTAAAACAATATTTCCAGGAGTCAATACTAAAATTTCAGGAGTCCACAGAAAAATTAGTAAAATCCAGGAGTTTTCCAGGGCCCTTAATGTTTTAAATCGAAATCCAGGAGTTTTTAAGGATTTCCAGGAGGTGTATGAACCCTGAGTAAAACAGCGGCTAGGAGTTTTTTGAGGGGGCTTTTTTAAAAGCATTTTCCAAGAAAGTTGAAAAGTAATTAAAGTTAAGTTTGTTCATTCCTCGGTATTGTTGTACTTCTAGACCTATCCTTCACAAAGATTTACTATTTAAATTTTAACCAATTATCTTCATAAATCATACCTAGAAAAATAAATGTTTAATTTTAAAAGTGTTGTGACCGCAATATACCAACCAGGTTCTCGACTTACGTCCGAATGCCATTAGGCTAAATAATAAAGAAAATTGAAACCTGAAAGAGAACTGCTGAAATAAAATTCACACGAAGTGAGATAAATGAAGAGGAGCCATTTTTACATAAAAAGAATCACATTTATTTAATTAAACCTTTTGCCCTTTAAATTCTAGAAAGAAAACTAAAACAATATTTCCAGGAGTCAATACTAAAATTTCAGGAGTCCACAGAAAAATTAGTAAAATCCAGGAGTTTTCCAGGGCCCTTAATGTTTTAAATCGAAATCCAGGAGTTTTTAAGGATTTCCAGGAGGTGTATGAACCCTGAGTAAAACAGCGGCTAGGAGTTTTTTGAGGGGGCTTTTTTAAAAGCATTTTCCAAGAAAGTTGAAAAGTAATTAAAGTTAAGTTTGTTCATTCCTCGGTATTGTTGTACTTCTAGACCTATCCTTCACAAAGATTTACTATTTAAATTTTAACCAATTATCTTCATAAATCATACCTAGAAAAATAAATGTTTAATTTTAAAAGTGTTGTGACCGCAATATACCAACCAGGTTCTCGACTTACGTCCGAATGCCATTAGGCTAAATAATAAAGAAAATTGAAATCTGAAAGAGAACTGCTGAAATAAAATTCACACGAAGTGAGATAAATGAAGAGGAGCCATTTTTACATAAAAAGAATCACATTTATTTAATTAAACCTTTTGCCCTTTAAATTCTAGAAAGAAAACTAAAACAATATTTCCAGGAGTCAATACTAAAATTTCAGGAGTCCACAGAAAAATTAGTAAAATCCAGGAGTTTTCCAGGGCCCTTAATGTTTTAAATCGAAATCCAGGAGTTTTTAAGGATTTCCAGGAGGTGTATGAACCCTGAGTAAAACAGCGGCTAGGAGTTTTTTGAGGGGGCTTTTTTAAAAGCATTTTCCAAGAAAGTTGAAAAGTAATTAAAGTTAAGTTTGTTCATTCCTCGGTATTGTTGTACTTCTAGACCTATCCTTCACAAAGATTTACTATTTAAATTTTAACCAATTATCTTCATAAATCATACCTAGAAAAATAAATGTTTAATTTTAAAAGTGTTGTGACCGCAATATACCAACCAGGTTCTCGACTTACGTCCGAATGCCATTAGGCTAAATAATAAAGAAAATTGAAACCTGAAAGAGAACTGCTGAAATAAAATTCACACGAAGTGAGATAAATGAAGAGGAGCCATTTTTACATAAAAAGAATCACATTTATTTAATTAAACCTTTAAATCTTTTACATTTGAAAGTTTAAACTAGATGAATCTCTTAAGGCATGAAAATACTAAATACTTTAAGATGAAATAATTTCCTGTACCCTGAGCTGACATTTTCTTAAATTTTACCTAACGCTTTGTGCACATAAAAAATTATTTAAAGAGAATTAAAGGAAAAGAAAAGGAGAAGAAATATTAGACTTATCATTGCTGTGAGAGGGGCCCCTCCTCTCGAAGATTAATTATTTCGTAGCTCGATGATCATCGTTGTCGTTGTCCTCGTGCACCATTTTTTCTTTGTTAGTCAGGAATCAAGACTGTAGCCTTCCGTCAATGACGCCAGCAACTACGAGAGTCCTTTTCTCAACCCCCGCTTCCTCCGGCTTAAGTCACCTTTTTACTTCCTTGGCTGGCGCTTTTCGCTCGTAAAGTAGTTCGGTCGAAGATACAATTATTATTGCTGAAAACTTGTAGATTTATTATTGATGAGCATTGAAACTTAAATTTTGACGAAGATAAAAAGGGTGAAAGTTGTTCTTATCGTTGTAACTATTGTAGAAATTCGATTTTCGATTTTAAAATTTTAAAATGCTTGGATCACAATCTCCATATTCTTGCGCCGTTGTTGTTTTCTTCTTTGATATATTAAATCGAAGTATTGGTATCGATGCACGTAGTTATTGGATGTTATTAAAAATTAGAAAGAAGGTTAGAGAATTCCAGAAAAGATAATTATAGTGAAAGAAAAAAAAACTTAACTGTAATTACAAACAACTTAATTTTTTCTAAGGAAAATTACCAATTTCCCAACAAACATTATTATGAAAATTTACTGTCAGCTCTAAAAATTAATTACCAGCCCTCTGAATGATGTCAGCTCTCACAAAATGTACTTTCATAAATTTAAAATTTAAAAGAAAATTGTTGTACAAATTATTTTAATTACTTGAACACATATATACCATTACATTCTATTATGATGGCAACACGATCGCTAGCATCAACGATCGTTGTGTTTGGCGGCAAAATATAGTACAAGTAAATAAATAAATAAAAATTGAGTCAGCTATGAGTCATCAATAGTAATTTATCATATACCTTAATAAATTTTAAACACTTCATTATTATTTTATTTCCTTTATGAATACTGGTATATGGTGACAAAACAAAACCATCTTAATAAACAAATTGTTTAGAAATTTTAATGTTACTTGATTTAAAATTCACTAATTAAGGTTAGGATTTTTAATTAAGTAGGCTATTAATTAATTAAACTTTACTTTAAATTGAAATCATAACAAATATAATTAATTTAACTTTACTTCAAATTGATATCATAACAGTATGCATGCAGCTGTAGCTCCTGTAAAAATGCTCACATTGACCTGAAATTTGGGTATGTGATTCATATGGCCGGCATTATGTTCCCTAAAATAAATGTTATATATAGAATTCTTAAGTTTTTACAGGACCTCCCCCAAAAAAACAAGAAACATTGCTGTTAATGTGAAAAAAATTCTTTAATTGTACTTCATAAAATTATAAGTTCTCTCTCCCGTCCCTAAAAGGAAAAAAAAAGTATAGGTATTTAAAACTTTGTATTTGCAGTTCATCTGTTCATCCATCTTTCCATTATTTTGTGTGTGCTGTAGTTCCTGTAGAAACTAATGTATGAACTCAAAATCTGGGTATGTCATTGATATGGATTACAACATGTTCAATATAGAAAATGGTTCACATAGCATTTACGGTTTTTAGAAAAAATTCTTAAATATGTCCCTTATTACATGTAAACGTCATCCAACGTTTCATTAAACAATTTTATTAACACATTCCAACAAATGGGAAAAGTGTTTATACCTTCAGCCTGTCTCGTATGTCCATTTGTCCATGTATGCTCTTTCTCCCGTAAAAATATCCATAATGATCCAAAATTTGAATGTACTACTGACATTTGGACTCTATCATACCTGTCAATTTTTATGGATTATCAATAAAGTTTACCGATTTTTGTGTTAATTTACAGATAGCAAGAGTAATTTCATGGATTTTTTCGAGCAATTTTCAGCATTTTCATTTTTTCCTGTCTAGAAAATAAATATTTTCCCCCTAGCTTTCTTTAATTTAAACCTTCAATAACATATGAGTAAAAATGGATTTCTATATTTTAATTAAATTTTTTTAAACCTCCCACACTCTCCTTTATTTAAATCTCAATGCCATAAGAGTAACAATTTCATTCACTGAAAAAGTAGGCATTTCCAAAGGCTGGGGGCAATTTTATTAATTTTTAATAAGCTAAAATGGTGTTTTTCACCAGTTCATTGAGGCTTACCACTTTTTATGATTGTACATAACAGATTCACTTGACAGATGAGACTGTGATCTTGACCTTTGAATGCCGTAGATTGACTAAAAATGTTCTACATTTAGTAATTTTGGCTCAGGAAATTTTCAGTGAGTTAGAACTTTTTATGGCATTCTGATATCTTCAGTATCTTATTTTCTTTATAACTTGGCTCTTTTCTCTCCAATGATTGCTGACCAGCTGACCCCCAATATTGGAAATCCAATAACATTAATCATGATAAGATATTAAATAATGGTATAAATTATAGTCACAACTTTTTTAAATTAATAAATACACAGAGGTAGAAAATTAATATCAAGTATAAATTACCATAAAAGGAAGTAAAAATATACTTCACTTAAATAGAAGAAATACAGATAAACCTGTCTCTAGCAAAATAAACTTACTTGAACTTCGAAGAAAGAGTGGAAACAATTTTGTAACAAAATCTGCAACTTGCGAAACATCTAGTTGAAGCCCCTCATCCTCATAAAAAGCATCAAATCGCCATTTATGGTAAATATCAGTTTTCACAGGGGATAAAACTGAAAGGGTTTGGCCAGTATTTCGATTCAGTACAGCAAAATATGTTGACATATGTACCGTATACATGTATTTAGAAATTGAACCTAAAAATAAAGTAAAAGTCCTTAAAGAAGCTATAAAATTATCTAAAAATGACTTTCAGAAGATTAAAATTACAATACATGCATTTACTACTCATCTCTATTATGGAACTCCAACACCCCTCTCCCAGAACTGATGAATGTAACATTCTACAGCAGACACAATTTCATACTTTAATTAAATTATTATTATAAATATCAGCACTGATTAGTAACACCAAAGCCAAACATCTGGACAATTAATGAAAGTTATAATAAACAAAGTAGAGTTTGGCAATACTGTTCAGCTACTGCTGAACAAAAGAAATTTTTATTATGAAGATATTTTAGAATACACCAACAAGATGTAAACAGATAATGCACACAGGGACTCTCAAGGAAGTGTGGGGTGTGTGTGATGCTAGCATCCACTTAAAACAGTCAGTCAGCAAAATAACCACTCTACAGGCATCCAAAGTTCATATTCTGGAAGGAGTCATACTGGCTTCTTAAACTTGTGAATCCCAAGGATTCATAAGAATGTAGGGCACCTTGATTTTTGGTTCCAATCTACTGGATAGTTTATTTACAGGACTACCCACAAGAATTTCAATAAATCAATGTCTATGAGCTCTCCAATATATTATGACTGTGGTCAGTCATTGTTTGGTCCATGCTGAAAATCTCACCATTTGTCATTGACTGGTGAGTTTTGCTGAAATATTGCAAAATTCAACGGTAAAAATAATTATGTATTTTGCCTAACACTTTAAACCATAGAATGTTGAAATTTTATATTTACATACCTGCCAACATTCAAAGTTGCTCATCAGTAGCACAACAACAACCTGTACGTGTATGAGTCCATGCACCGCACACATATTTACATATAAGCATGCACACGTAAAAGAGGGACATAATTTGAATATTACATACACACAAAATCTTTTTAAAAAATCACACTGACATATACATTAATTACCCTTTTATTTATTCATTTTTTTGTGCAGAAGAATAAGTTGCACTCTTAAGCATTTGGAGTTCTTTTTCATTAAATGTTTTTTCAAAACAATTTTCACTACTAAGTTTTTCAATAAGTATAGATTCCATTGTTTTTAATCCAAGTGAGGATCGAAATTCAGTCTGATTCTTTCGAATCAAGCTAAACACTCTTTCTGTTGTGGCATTGCTGTGTGGCACAGTCAGAATAGCAAATATAACTTTTGGTAACATCTGATATTTTTTTTTGTCCTCCAGCATATTCCAGTAAGGATATTTTGTGCCATGATATACCAATACTGTCACATTCAATTATATCCGAAGAAAAGTTTTCAATTTGGTAGCTGGCAAATTCACTTTCTAAATCATCTAGACAAATGTTTTCAAACAACTTGGGAAACCTGTTACAGAAATACTGTAGAGAGCTGAAATGCACTGCAGTTCTTTTCTTTACATTGGCTATTTCTGCATGCTTAAGGAACTCATCTTCAAGAGGGAACTTTTTTAGAATATAGTCACAAACAACACAAAAATTTCTTATGGAACTAAAGAACAGTGTTTTGGTGTCAAAGGATAGCGCAGGATTTCCTGCACACCAAATATTAAGCTGAATACGTAAGCAGAACAAAGCTTTATTAATTATTTAACATTCTTGTTAGTAGAACAAAACGTAACACCACAATCTTGAAAAAGTTCTTATTCAGTAGATTTTTGCTGGGGAGACGTTCGCTTTTTTTTGATGATCTAGCAGCGCACTGTTTAACGGGGGACGCTTGGAGTCAACTGCGTACACGCTGGAGCAGGGCCGATGAGGACGGGACCACTTGTCATATTCACCAGGGACGGAGTTACACACGGACTTCTAAATGCAGGACGGGAGACGATGGAGCGGAGCCGCACCGGTCACATTCGTCCTGTAGTGCTGCCGGACATCTGAAGGCGGAACCGGGACACGAAGCCGACCGTTATCTCCACCAGATCAGGACTGCCCGCGAAGAAGACTGCAGTGCAGGGAGCGACTCGCTTTTATATTGAGCCATCTTTTTATAGATTTGCATACCACCACTTTTCTCTTAGAGATATTTGCATGTGGCCTTTTCTTGGCTGCCGGTAGGTATGCAGTGCCAGCCCGCGATCACGAACACCTGGCTAGAGCAGCCGTCACGTGTCGTGGGCAAAAAGGAGAGAGAGATGGCGAGGGCGCCACACACTCCCCCCGGAGACCGTAGGTCGTCATAGTTGAAATCTGACAACCGGCTTGCTGATTCTGCCGGATCGCGTACTGACTGGTACGCTACAAGGCTTTTCGGTGGACGAAGTGATACGTGCAGTTGCGAGATCTAGAAAGGCTGGTTTTAGCCGATCTATGCTAACAGTCTTTTTAAGTCCATCTATGTAGAGCGTAAAAAACTTGTCTTCTCGCTTCAAAACTTCGTAAGGACCAGCATAAGGTTGTTCCAAAGGCTTCCGTACACTGTCGACACGGACAAAGACGTGGGAAGTGTTGTGCAGTTCGGGATGGATGAAGGTGTTCTCCGCTGAGTGTCTGCTTGCCGGCACAGGTCGCAATTTCTGCATGAAACAGTGAAGATGTTTCAAAAAGGAATATTGCGATATTTGTTTACCAGAGAAATCCCGAAAGAATTGTCCAGGCAGTCGGAGCGATGAGCCATACACCAGTTCGGAAGAAGAGGCACCTATGTCTGGTTTTAGACTCGCACGCATGCCTAGCAGGACAAGGGGTAAAATGCCCACCCAGTCTGTAGAGCTATATGTCATAATAGATGTCTTGAGCTGGCGATGGGTACGCTCCACCATGCCGTTACACTGGGGATGGTATGAAGTGGTGCGGTTTTTGTAAGAGCCTAGTAGTCTAGAAAATTGTTGAAACAAATTACTGTCAAAATTGGTACCGCGATCTGTCGTAATGACTTCGGGAACCCCAAAACGGGCTATCCATGTTTGCAGAAATGACTCTGCGACCGTTTCAGCCGTTTGATTGGTTATAGGAATTGCTTCGACCCAACGTGTGTACCTATCGATACACGTTAGTACGTATCTGAATTCGCGACTGGGAGGCAGTGGTCCTATGACGTCAAGATGCACATGTGCGAAACGTTTGTCTGGTATCAAAAAGGAACCCAAAGGTGACTTGGTGTGCCTATGTATTTTTGATTTTTGACAAGGTAGACAAGTTCTGCACCAGTCAGAGACGTCTTTTGCCATCGAATCCCAAACGAATCGGTCTTTAAGTAATCTTAATGTTGCACGATTACCGGGATGTGATAATGAGTGAATGTGTTCAAAAATTTGTCGCCGAAATTTTCGTGGCACGTACGGTCTGATCCTATTCTCGGAAACGTCGCAGTACACGTTCTGAACATCGTCGAGAGGAAGTAGTCTTAATTTAAGACTAGATGATGCGAGATGAGATTGTATCTCTTCGTCTGCAGCCTGAGCCAACGCCAATTCGTGGAAATCTATGCCTGTAGCATTAACTACCGAAATGCGCGACAGGGTATCTGCGACGATATTGCCCTCACCGTCTATGTGTCTGATAGTTGTAGTGAACTGGCTTATGAATTCTAAGTGGCGTTGTTGCCTGGGGGAATGTTTTTCTCCCGATTTCTTAAAGACATATGTGAGTGGTTTATGATCGGTATATATGATAAATTGCCTGCCTTCTAACATATGTCGGAAATGCCGAACTGCAGAATACATAGCCAAGAGTTCTCTATCAAAGGTACTGTAGTTCCTCTCGGTGTCTGACAATTTCCTGGAGAAAAATGCCAGTGGTTCAACAACTCCTTGAGTCTTCTGCTGCAATACGGCACCGAGTGCGAAGTCCGACGCGTCTGAACATAGTGACAATTCGGCATCGGGGTTGTAATAGGACAACAGAGCCGCGTCTGCGAGGGACTGTTTGCAGTCAAGGAAGGCCTGAGTTGTTACTGCGTCCCACACGATTGGCGATTTGTCCTTCGGACGTGTGTTGCGAATTAGCTCAAATAATGGCGCCTGAATGGCAGATGCATTTTTCACAAATCGATGATAAAAATTGAGCATCGCTAAAAAACGGCGGAGTTGTGCAACTGTCGCGGGTTTCGGAAAATTGCGAATAACCTCGACTTTCTGTGGTAAGGGTTTTAAGCCTTTACCAGAAATTTGGAAACCGAGATACTCCAGAGTGTCTTGCCCAAAGAGACATTTCTCAGGATTAACCACAATGTGGTGTTCAGCGAGACGTTGGAATAGCCTTGAAAGATCCTGAATGTGCGTTTCCTGATTGGTTGAAGCTACCAAGATGTCGTAAAGGTAGGCGTAACATCCCTCGAGTCCTCTAAGGACGTTATCAATAAAACGCTGAAAAGTTTGTGCAGCGTTGCGCAAACCAAAACACATAGATTTGTATTCGAACAACCCTATGGGTGTAATGACTGCTGTTTTAGGTACGTCTGCGGGGTTAATAGGGATTTGATGGTATGCCTTCACCAGATCGATTTTAGAAAAAATTGTTTTACCGGACAGTAAGTGAGAGAAGTCTTGAATGTGTGGAATTGGGTACCTATCGGGAACAGTTATAGCGTTCAACCGCCGGTAATCTCCACATATGCGCCATTTCCCATTCTTTTTGGGAACGAAATGTAGCGGACTACTCCACTGACTTTTGGACGGGACAATTATTCCAGCGTTTCTTAAAATGTCGAATTCAGCCTTTAAAGCCTTTAGCTTCTCCGGGGACAATCGACGGACCTTTGAATGTATAGGCTGTCCTGAAGTTTCGATGTGGTGGAAAACCTCACCTTTATGGGCTACTGGTGGCAAATCAGTTTTAAATAATTCTGGAAATTTTAGTAGTATTGCGTGAAATGGTGAATTTATCGCGATGGGGGTTGCAACAGCGTTATCGTTAGTGAGTACAGTGCCGTGTACTTTAAGTGTGGTACAGTGATCTTTTAGGACACGGTGTTGAAGATCAACTATTAATCCAAACGTACTAAGGAAGTCCATACCCAGAATAGCGTGAGAAACGTCGGCAACCACAAACGCGAACGAAAAGGTTCGACGCAACCCTAAATCGATATTTAAATGTTTAACACCATATGTACTAATAATACTACCATTTGCGGCAGACAAAGTGAAGTTTCCTTTTTTACTAGGTCTGTGTAGTTTAACCGGAAGGCAACTGACTGATGCACCAGTGTCCACGAGAAATCGAATACCTTGGTTACGATCAGTAACAAAAAGACGGTCTACTTTCGTTTTATCATCCGTAGCCGTCATTACGAATGATTCGGCGGGTTTCCCTGAAACGCGCATGGTGGAACACATTTCCTAGATTTATCTCTGAACCGTTGGTGATACCAACACCAGGTTTTGTTATGCGATTTTTTTGATCCAGGAGGATCTCTGCCTTTGGAGTGGCTACGAGTCCGTTGAGGTGCGGTGTGACTTCTACGCGATAACCTGCGGACAGATTCACGCAACTCTTGAATTTCATTATATAGCGTGTGTAGGTCAATACCGTCCGTCACTTTGGCAGTGGACATAGCCACTTCTTGCGGGTTCGACACCTCATGAATTTTATCCGCGATTACTGCGAGATCAGTTAATGAATCTTTACAGGTGGATATTATTTGTTGTGTTTGCACCGGCAGTCTTTGTAACCACAAGGGTTTAAGGAGTTTATCATCCACCTTGTCGGCAGCTAAGTTTCTCATTTGCATGAGGAGCTGTGAGGGTCGCAGATCGCCCAATGGTAAATCCTGCAAAAGCTGCTTTAAGCGTGCGCTTTCTGTTTGTGAAAACTGACTAAGGATTCTATGTTTTAAAGTCTCATACGCGTCCGTATCAGGAGGTTGTGTGACGATATCCTTAACATATGCTAGCATTGAGGCATCCAATGCCGAAATCACACAGTGAAATTTAGTGTGGTCTGCTGTTAAACCTGACACTACGAATTGCGATTCGACCTGAAGGAACCAAAGTTCTGGGTCATTCTTCCAAAATGGAGGAGCACGAAAAGCGACTCTAGCGACCTCAGTCATATCTATTTGACTAGAAGAAAAAAGTGGTTAAAAAGATTGGTTTTCTTACCCCTTAAGAAAAATATTTTTCCACTGGTATATGGGCCGTCGCCCGGACTGCCAGAAATGCTTGTTGCAGAGTTTATAGCTTGCAGAGAACGTCAGCACTCTTCACAAGGGCTTCGCACTGTTGCGTAGTGTTCTTGCGTATCATAGTTTTCTTCAGTCCTCCTGCGACTTTTATCAACATTCTTCACAGACACGGGTCACCATCTTTGGTGTCAAAGGATAGCGCAGGATTTCCTGCACACCAAATATTAAGCTGAATACGTAAGCAGAACAAAGCTTTATTAATTATTTAACATTCTTGTTAGTAGAACAAAACGTAACACCACAATCTTGAAAAAGTTCTTATTCAGTAGATTTTTGCTGGGGAGACGTTCGCTTTTTTTTTATGATCTAGCAGCGCACTGTTTAACGGGGGACGCTTGGAGTCAACTGCGTACACGCTGGAGCAGGGCCGATGAGGACGGGACCACTTGTCATATTCACCAGGGACGGAGTTACACACGGACTTCTAAATGCAGGACGGGAGACGATGGAGCGGAGCCGCACCGGTCACATTCGTCCTGTAGTGCTGCCGGACATCTGAAGGCGGAACCGGGACACGAAGCCGACCGTTATCTCCACCAGATCAGGACTGCCCGCGAAGAAGACTGCAGTGCAGGGAGCGACTCGCTTTTATATTGAGCCATCTTTTTATAGATTTGCATACCACCACTTTTTTCTTAGAGATATTTGCATGTGGCCTTTTCTTGGCTGCCGGTAGGTATGCAGTGCCAGCCCGCGATCACGAACACCTGGCTAGAGCAGCCGTCACGTGTCGTGGGCAAAAAGGAGAGAGAGATGGCGAGGGCGCCACAGTGTCCTAGCTTCATCAGAAAAATTCCCATCATTCAAAAATTGTCGGGTTTTTGCACCAATAACGATGTCTTCATCATATTTTTGGTTTTTTGCTTTTGTATAGTCAACACGGAGAACATCATCTGCTTTTGCATCAGCAGATGGTTTGACAAACCGAGCAATTAAATTGGAAAAATAATGTTCTCAGTTCATCCCTTAAATTATGAATACAGGGCTTCTCCTTTTGCAAAGCTAAATTTGTTTTATTAAACACAGGAAATACATTGCTTAAGAACAAAGCATACAGCTTTGTTGAGGGATCATGGAGAATTCTGCTCACTGATTTAAATTGCTCGTTTTTATTTTTCGCATCATCCCCTTCAGAATCAAAAAACAGCTGCAGAGGTTCCCACAGTTCTAAAATCCTATTCAGTGAATTTTCCAAAGACAACCATCTGGTGTTTACATGTTTCAAAATTTTATGAGGTTTTTCCCCACAGAGTTCTTGATAAAGGGCAAATTCGTGTTTGCTTTTACTACTCTTCTCCAAATAATAAAATATTTAGACAACTAGTAACTCCATGTCCACAGGAAGGGATTCTTTTGTTCCTTTTTGTACAGCCCTATGTATCAAATGACAACAGCATCCAATAACTTTTATATGGGGATGCTGCTTTTGAAGAAATGATACTACACCTTTATATTTTCCAATGATATTGCTCGCATTATCACAGGAAAATGATACACAGTTCTCCCACTTAATCTCTAGACGGGATAATTCACCGTCAAGAAGATTAAATGTGCCTTCGCCGGTTGAATCAACAGATTCCAATAAAGAAAGTAGAGAAGTACTCACTTGGCCATCTGATTTGTTGTACAGTGTAACTACAACTGGGAAAAGCTTTTTGTCAGCGATATCATTGCTGGCATCCATGGCTACTGAAAATGAACTTTTCTTCATAATATCAATCACAGCTTTTTTTCTTTCTTCTGCCATGCATTTAATCATAGCTGTCGTTTTAGTCCTGCCGATACCATATTTTTTGGCGATTTCTGAATTGGGGAATTCTAAAAAGTGCTCCGGCATGATCTGCCGAATTTAACGATATGTTATGTTCCACTAAAAATCGTGAAAATAGAGCTTCCGCGGCCGTCACTGACTGAATATCCTTATTGCCGAAAAAACTTGTTAGAGGCTTACTAGTTGTTTTAATTTTCATGTAGTCTGTATGCTTTTTCGAAATCACGTGTCGCCTGCAGTCATCTCTACCTCCATGAACAACTGAAAAATCAGAAGAGCAAACTGTGCAATATACATGCCCGTATGATAACCGGCTTTTAATTAAGCATGGCCACTGTTCTGTATAAGCTGTACGATATTTTTGATCATTTTTACGCTTTTTTCTGGCATTTCCATCACAATCAGCAGAATCCATTTTCACGCTACATGTGCAACTTTCCTTTCAACGTCAACAGCAAAGCACAACAGTCAACAGTCACTGGACCACGGGTGGGGACGGAAACAGTGTTGCCAGAAAGTTTTGAAGATAAATCACAAGAGGTTGCTAGAAAAGTAACAAAAAGTCGCAAGTCGCAAGTGACGTCACAGTCATTGGTTGTAATGTTGTAGAAAAATCGCAAGATCTGGCAACGTGGGACGGAAAATGGAAAGCAAGTAGCAAGAGAACCATAAGCCACGCAAGAGAATAGATGCTCCCCATTTCCGTTTCTCCTGCTTCCTACCCCACCTACAGAGCCTGTTTATCAGCAGGGCAACCGGGGCACTTGCCCTGGGTCCACTAATTTCAAGGGCCCAAAAATTTTGTACTTTTTAACAGTTTTTATCTATTAATTCATAAAAAAAACTTTGTACAAAAATTGAATTGTCATTTTCTTGAGTCGAAAGCTAATTCTCAGACATTTTACTCTACTAAGGGTTTATTAAAGCTCATCAGCATTAGGTCAAAATCCTTTAGCCAATGTCTCAGCCTCTTTTTGTAAATTTTATTAAAGAAAATCTCATCAGTACGTACAATAAGTTTTGCAACTATTTTCATTAATATTTTAAAGAAGTTTAGTATAGAAGTGTACGTAGTATGTGTCTAGATATTCATCATTGTAAAAATAAATGTTATTCATGCATGCAAAAATCCTTTAATATTCTTGACTGCAATGTATTCATATATTTAGTATTTAAACGTTATATATTTCTGCAGATATATATCCAAATATCCAAAACAATTTAAATGCGTAATATGCAATTTCTCGTCAGTGCAAAGGCCCAAAAGTTTGTATTTGCCCAGAGCCCAATATCGTGATGATCGGGTCCTGCCCACCTAGTTGAAGAAAACAAGCTCTGCAATTGGCAAACCGTCCGAGCTGTTTCGCCGCGCCCACAGAAAAACGAGCCCAGCAGTTAAAGCAGTATGCACGCTCGCACTATTGGAAGAATGCAGAGTTTCTGTTTATCGTATCTGGAAAAGATTCCTTTCAGAATCCGTTGGCGCACCTTATACGTGCTAAAGTGCTTCTTAAGTCATAAAACAAATATATATTTTCAGTTTAATCATAATTTCTACAAACAAAAGAAAGGCGTGCCTATGGGGTCGCCGATATCAGGTGTCATAGCAGACTGGAAAATGCGGCTAGTGGAGAGGGCCATATTTGATAAATTATCCAACCACATAAAAACTTGGTTTCGCTACGTAGACAATATCTTTGCAATAGTGAACAAAAATGAAACTGAAAATATCCTCAAAGAAATCAACTCAATAGACAATAACATACAATTCACCATAGAAATAGAGGAAAATGCCACCATTAACCAACTAGATGTCAAAATCAATAGAGATATGATGAATAATATTAATACTACAGTTTTTAGAAAAGCCACCAATAATAACGAAATAGTACATTTTAATTCAAAAACTCCATACAAATTTAAAATAGCCGCCATACGATCCTATGTCAATCACGCAATTACAGTATGCTCAAACGAAACACTCCTCAATGAGGAACTCCAGTTTATCAAAACACAATGTAAAAACGCAGGGTACCCAAATTCAATAGTAAAAAACCTTTATAAAAAGAGAATCAAAAAACTGGAACAAATTAATAACTATCAAAATCCGAAACTAAAATTTACCAATGCCCTTCCCTACCGCAGGGGAGCTGCCCTAAAAATCGCAAATGAAGCCACAAAGAAAAATATCAAAATCCCCATAAAACCCAATCAAAATATTTTCAAACGCATTCGCAGTGATAAAGATAATATCAATCCTGATGAAACCACCGGTATTTATAAACTAAGCTTTACAGACAATAGTACCAATAAACAGGGCTGCTATATTGGCATGACAAAACGAAAAATCAAAGACCGAAAAAAGGAACATCAAACTGACATTAAATTCAATAAAACCACTACTGCCCTCGCAAAAATAGCCCAGGAACACCCCATAGAAATCAACTTTAACAATAGCCAAAAACTCGCCAATTACAAAAACAGTCATTATGCCCTAAATATGGAAGCCCTACAGATTATAACCACAGATGGCACTGTGAATGATATGACGCATGCGCAGATCGATCCTGGGTGGAACGCCCTGCTGAGGAAGAGCTGGCCATTTAGAACCAAGACCTGTGCTGAAGAAGGTGGTGGCTGCCACCGATAGTGCTACATAACGGATTTTAATGTGTTTTTACCTGTTTTTAAATAACAAATATATATTTTTATCAAACAAGTTTTCTTTTGTTTTTTTAAAGAAAGAAAGATATACAATGCGAAATTTCCGTAGTTTTCACACACTCATCCGTATTCCCGTAGTTTAGTTCAGTTTTCCGTAGAAACTACGGAAAATCCGTAGCACTTGGCAGGTATGTATTTAGAACTATTGTAATATCTAATGCATATCTTTTTTGATTACAATCAGCAGTATTTTTTTTTTTACAGGGTCACCCAAAGAAATAAATTAAGGTCTATGAATACCCTCAATTCATTAAAAGTCTGTCTATCATCAATTATTATTTTGGCTATGACCAAAATCGCACCAACTATCTCAAGCCTGTCGGCTGTTGGAGAAATACTGTCCAATTAAGTGCCAAAAACAAATCTTTCTAATTGAACCCAGCTTGGAGGTATCTGAAATATTTGGTTAGAAATCACCAAACATTAGTATTATTGCAGTACAGGCTTTGAGCCGAGTTCAAAAGTTCTTTAGCCAAAAAGATAATGTCAGAAAAAAAGCTTTAGCAAAATGCTAAAATAGCAACAGGTCTGTGAATACAAGTTTAAATATCATTTTCGATGCCTCAATGTGTTTAATATTCATTTGTAAATTAAATTTTAAAATTTAGACATGACATCTTAACTCGATCTGATGTTGTGATTTTGATGACTATTTTTTCATGATTTCTTTAATACGGTTTAGTAAAAGGCTTTAGCAAAATAGTGAAAATTTCTTGTTTCATTTTCACATTTTACTAAAAATGCGACCATAGTGGAAACCCTGTTGCTGTATTTAGTTTCTTTCAAACGAAATAAGTTTAGATGAAGTGCACAGAAAATATTTATGATTTAATACACGTACAAGGAAGACGTGTTGTCCACATCAATTTTTTTTATTTCAATGTAATCTTCAGCAGTCTAAGTTTAAACACCTGATACATTTTAATGTCCAGCTTTCGTCACTTCAATTTAAAGGCTCACAAGTTCAACAAAAATACATAAAAAATGTGAATTCATAATTATAGCTAATTTCATAAAAAGGTGTTGGAAATACAAGGTCTTCATTTTTTTGTTTTTTTACATTCAAGGATATTACAGGACACATAGCCACCCTGCAAATTACTATTTTAAAAATGTAATCTTGTTCAAATATGATTCTAATAAATAAATACTACAACTTTCATTTTACCTATAGTTTAAATAAATTATGCATAAAAAGAAAACTAACATTAATATCTGAAAAAGGAAGATTAACTAAGTTAAATAAATGAAGTTTCTCCAAGAATTCATTAACTATAATTTAAGAAAAAAATTACTAATTTTTTTAACAAGAAAATTAACTAACAATCATCATCAGTATTTCAAAATATAATAATTATAAATGACATTAAACTATTTGGCAACTTCATATATAAGCAGTGGCTGTTATGAAATTTAAAGGAAATTGCTTACTAGCATCACAATATGTGGCAGCTAAATTACTAAGATGGCAAACTGTAGAAATAATAGTTTCAAAACTCATATTTTTTATGTTTTGGAAATTTTGTGAAAAATGATTGACAACTTGCATCAGTGTTTCAGCACTTGAGGAAGCCGGGTAAGAAGAAATCAATTCTCTGAAAATTTAGATAAGTTTAATTTCAGTAAAAAATAATAAAATGGGTAAATAGATACAAGGTATGGTATCAGAAAACATACTACATGGGAATAATAAGAAGCGATTTTCATTTTGGCTCGACAGAAATTAAATTAAAAATACTTTACCATAAAACTTTCAAATTTCTAAAAATTAAAGCAACAAAAACATCATTATTTTCAGAATTTTTTCATTCAAATCTCTAATGTTAGGTTATTTTTAAAGAAACAAGTTAGTTAAACAATTTTGGAAAGTTTCAACTGTTTACCCAAAGCAAGTTTTTAGAAAAGTGTACCAAAGCATAAAAAACTACATTTTGAGAAAAAGGCAAGAAATTAAAGCTTTATTGGAACCCAACAATGCTAGTTTACTTTTTAAAAGCCATATTTTGAGCATTTATATATTCCAAACCAACACAAGTTATATATGTATGGAATCGTCCCAGTCTGCTCTATTTTTTATGCTGATAATTGAAAATTCAAAAATTTGAGCCAATTTATGTTCTATGTGTCCTTAAATTGAAACAATTTTCTATGAAAATTAAAATATACATAAAGTGTTGATGTTCGTGATGCAATAAATACAATCCTTACCTGTCCATAAGTATTTTGCACTCACATTAGATACTAGATAGCATAAGATAATTACATCTGGTAAACCACAAACAATTGCAGATAACTTAATTGAACCATGCATATTATGGCTCATTTACACTCAGTCCATTTCCACAGCAGTCAGCAGGAGAAGGGAGAAAAACAAGAGTCTAAACACCCATATCGCATTGCTCCTCGTCTTGACCATCCCCACTTGCTGATACCCCCTTGAAGGGATTTTCGAGGGCAGGACAAATGAATGCCTGTGTGTGGAGGTGTGAGAGAAGAGAAGTAAAGCTGAATGCAAATCCTCACTGCCTTTAGGAGCATTAAAATACCTCCCCCCCCCAAATGGACAGCATCTCCTGGCCAGTGAGAAAGACAGCGCAATTTGCTAAATGTAAATGGGGAGTTAGAAACACTTGATAAAGCATACTTGAAGATGTGACAGAAAGCTGCAGCAGTGCAGAGTTTAAACGACACTATGTTTTATAAGATTCCCAAACTATTTAACCATATTGGAAGATGGACCCATACACAAAGTGAATGCTTTTGATATGTTTGCAATGACACTTGCTGAAAGTACAGATTATCTGGTTTATCAATATTTGTATTCCTGAGATATCTTTGTTACATCTATCAAAGGAAACTTACTGTTCTCCACACTATGGAAGCACATACAAGTAGGAGAGGAATATCTGAAGTCATAGATAGTTACATAAATAAACAAAAAATTGACTGAATGAAATGCATTGACACATGCAATGACAGGGCTGCAGCAATAGTAGGAAAGATAAAATGCACAATATCAAAAGTTAAAAATATTGCAATGGAATGTAAAAAGCAGTCATTGCATTTTGTATTATGCCCTTGTAGTAAAAAAAAAAAAAAAAAAAATCTGATTTAAAATAAGTTTTTGATGAAGATATAACACTCATTAATTAGTTGAAAATATGTCATCTCCAGTCAAAATTGTTAGTGTGTGAAGACGTTAGTAATCCCAATATTAATCACTCCTTTTGCATACTAAAATACAACAGCTTTAGAGAGGTGAAATTGTAGCCAGGTTTTATGAACCTTGTGACAAGCTGAAGTTTTTCCAAATGCAGCAAAAAAAGTCCACGGCTGAAACCACTTTAAATGTATAGCATGATAAATGACAGCTTATAATAAAATGAGCTTGTCTTGACAACATTTTCAGGAAGGTCTGCGAAATTATTGCACTTTTGCATGGAAAATCAACACCATATTTATGGCGAGAGACAAATTATCACTCTTTAAAATAAAATTAAATTTCTGGATTACCCGTGTAGAAAAAGACAACATCAAGGGTTTTCTACTTTTATTCAACTTTCTAAAAGAAAACACGTAGGAATTAATAAGTGAAATGGGAAATAACATAGCTAGAATCTTGATAAAGAAATCTTTTTCAGATTAACTTTCTGGACACTGATATTGATAACCAATTGTTACACAATCTATTTATCATCAGAAGTCAACCTACGATGCTAACCGTCCTGGATTACGAAGCATTCTCATAGATCTTCAGAGTTCATCCACATTAAAATACACATTTGAGTGTATGTGTGAAGGAGCAAGCCAAAAGGCTATCTTAAGGGGACATAGTACTTTAAACGTCCTAATAGTCAATTTTTCAAAAATAATTTAAAACAAACCGCATCAAAATTAAATGAAAATTACACCCACAGCAATTAAAAGCGTAAAAGCTAACATGGACTTGCCCTTTAAGTGCAGTGCAAAGAAACTTTATTTTCTCAGTTTCTGATTTTTAAAGTTTCTGCCGCAAGATTAAAAAAAAAAAGTTATGAATAGAAAGTTATGAAATTTTACATACAGGCTGTATGTATAGATCTTTATTCTCTGAACCTCAGATTTGATAATGGTACCTAAAGATTTTATTTTGTAACATGATAAGTCTTTCAATTCTATGAAAATTTATGAAAATTGTGTGAAAATATTTGCAGCATTCTATGAGTTTAACAGGCATAGACAATTGCTTTGAAAAAAATTGAATTGAATAACATCAGAATTACAATATATTAAAAATACCATGTTAATATTTACCCGCACAAGTCAATAACCCAGTTGTGCATTTTCCTTTGTAAACAGTTTGTTATTAACAAAGTCATGACTCTAGCCATTTCCAGTTCTAAAATGCTTCCAAGCCTGCAAAATTTTTAAAATTAATAGATCTTAAAAAAAAGTGTCATAGTAAAGAAAGAAAGATTAATATATACCTTTTTATCTTGAATACTCCCATTGAAAATGATTTATTTTCAGGCTGAATCTATTTACATGAAGTGAAACAAAGTAATTTAATAGTGACAAAATATTTTACAAAGTAATGACAATGACAGCCATGCAATAAACTTTTAGAAGAGGTAGGAAAAAGACATAAAAAAAAAAAAACCCTTAAACCAATGTAAAAATAAATTTGATTTTTGAAGTTATACTGGGGGTTAATAAAAAAATTTATTCTTTAATTACTGTAAATGCTGGCGTATAACACACACCTATAATTTTAAACTTCATTTTTTAATTTTTATGTATATCCTCGATATAACCCGCACCCTTTACTTTGCAATCATAGACTTGCAATCATAGCATTTAACGAATAATACAAAGAAATTAATGAAAGAGTAACACAGACATGGCAGTTATCCAGGTGGATTAACGCCATTATTTCAACCTTTAGATGTGTATATTAATAAACCATTATAAGGAATTTTAAAACGATTTTGGAATACGTGGATGTTGGAAGGAGGCGATATGCGTCATGCCAGTCTAGAAATATTGTGTGAGCGGATAATACAAGCATGGAATGAAATTAAACCTGATATAATTAAAAATTCATTTAAAAAATGTAGTATATCGAACAATCTAGATGGAACGCATGATAACTATTTATTTATGGATCAGAGTAATAGTGATAGTGAAGATGAAACTGAATTTGATCATGTGCCTGAAAATATTAACAGAAGATGAATATGATGAACTTTTTATGCTGTCCGATAATGAAAATTGAAGTTCATAAGGTATGTCATTTCTTTTAAATAAACAACATTCAGGTACATGTAGAAATCTCATTTTTTTATGCTCATCTTTTCCTTATTTTTAAATTTATCATTTTTATAACCGGCGTATAATGCGCACCCTTAAATTTTGACCTTATTTTTTGTATGAAAAGTGTGCGTTATACACCGGAATTTATGGTACATAGCAGATTTTGTCAGAATTACATGTAAAATAGTATGAACAAGCAGCTCATATGCAGAAGTTTCTTTGTGTGTTCAACTAAAAGGGCATTTATAATCTTACATTGTGTTGCTATAAACTACTACTTTTGTTGAGAGAACCATTTATTTTCAAAATTTGTAGAGATATTGCTATTCTCTTACTTTGGATTTGTTATATGCACACCCTTCCAAATTTTTGGTTAAATGTCAATAAAGATTTCAGCAATTGGTTACATACTAGGAAATATATTATATATGATTATTAAATGTAGTTTAAAATACCTATATGTGCACTCAAAACAAGACATATAAACAAAGCTGAAACTCATGCATGTCTCAAAATATTACTGCAGCAACTTTAGTATTTTTTAAGAGAATTTCAAGTTCAGTATTAAAATGTAAATTCAGAATCTTCAACAAAATATATAACATTTTAAAAATATAAACTAAAATAATGCAAAAATAAAAGAAATATAACAGGTATACCTGCTGAGATAAAGTTTCTTCATCTAAAAATGAATGAATGTGCTTTTTAACAATTTTAAGAGCATTTTCTTTCGATGTAACATCATGAAGATTAACAAACATATTAAATTCTTTCTAAAATAAAGTATTAAAAATAATCAGAAATGCATTAATTATCTTACATGATCTTATAACTAAAGACTTTAGAAATCATAGTTATATAATTAAGTCATTATACAGAGACTTTATGCTGCTGTAAAAGTAAAACAAATACAACGAAAATATTTTGATAGTTTGAGTGTTTTGTGCTTTTATGTTTAGTAAAAATCTAATTACTGCATTTGTTTTAAGATATACTGTTTCCGAGAGTTGAATTAAAATATCTTTTACTTTTCGCCCAACCTTATTGTGCAATCCTACATGAGATATTAGTAAATCAGAAGTGGGACACATGGCCCACTTCTGGAGCACATGAGAAAAAGCATGTGCTCCAGTACTGGGGCACCTTGGCCCAATTTTGGGGCACTTAGTAAACCCCTGATCTAAAAATGGGCCACCCATCACTATCAGTAAATTACTATTATAATTTCATTCAATGATAGTTTATAATATTTCAGTATATAATCAAGTAATATTAGTAACAATTTATTTAAAAAACAAATAGAATGAACGTTAAAAAAAGGTTTGAATGACGACTTGCCTCTGAAATGTAAACGCTATTTCTAATATCAAACATATACATGAGCATGATTTTTGGTAATTACAATAACAATTCAGAAATGGCAACGGATAGGTAATGGAATTTGAAAATGATTAGAAAAGAAAAAGCATTGAAAGAGTGGTTAAAAAAAAAAAAGATATATGTACGAAGTACAGTAATTGTAAGTTATGTAGTACGTTTTGTGAAATAAATGTTTTGTTTTGTTTACAAATAGGGATCGACCGATACCACATTTTCGCCGATGACCGATACCGATACTTTACCTATAAATTCATTTTCAGAAATAGCCGATACTTTTAAGTTATGGTATCGGCCGATACCGATACTTTACATAATTTAATGTCATGTAAACCTACATCTGTTGGGCAGTTTTTGTACGAGAGTGTAGTTCTCGTTAAAATGAATAACAGAATGATGAAATTTGATCCCAGTAGAAAGCATTAATAAAAAAGCAGTGGATACATTGAAATGTGAATTTACAGTAGTTCTAGTCTTTTTTTTCTATTCAATCATGCCGACGAATGGGCGAATTTATAAAAAGTTGAGCTCTGGGAAGCGTCTTAGTGTGCAGATTCGGAATTCTTTCTCATCGCGTGTCTGTCGATGTAGTGGTCTAGAGTTTTGGGCGATTTTCTCCAGATGTTACGTGAATATGCGTTAGAGTCCCTTAAAAAGTCCTCCGCCCAAGCCCCCCCCCTTATAGGTAGATGCCCCTCATTTAGGCTTGACAGAACACAAACACGGGGGGGGGGGGGGGGGGGGGTTAAAGGGTATATTAATAAGATAATCCATTTCATTTCCAGTGCCGACTGGTGCAAATATTTAAATCAGTTTTTCTCAGCCTCTATTTTGTCGCCTAATTGTTGCCATAAGCCAGATAAAAGGTTTCCATATTAGGCCCAAAACAGCTTCATGCTTGCCCTTACTATATGTGTCTTTGTTTATGGTTCGGCTCATGCCTCGATTTTGTGCTTACAAAATTAAACACATGAAATTTATTCAACTTCGAAGCTTGCAATTTTTATTTAGATTTTTAGCACTTGAGATTTCTTTCAATCACTGGTTTTTTGTCTACGCGAGCGCGTCGAGTCACTTTTTTAGCACTTGAGAGTGCTATTTCTTTCAATCACGGGTTTTTTGTCTTTAATTATAATTCTTTCACAAATGAAAATATTTTTTAGATTACTTAAACTGCATTAAATTGTGATAATGTATAAACTGTACAGTATTATGTAAGTACATATGTATTTAGATATTGTTCATTAAATACGTATGTAAATTCTTCCCTTAAAATGCATAATAAGTTCACATTAATTTTTGGTTTTATTTATCTGCTCCAATTATTTAACAACTAAGTGAATTATTAAATGTTTTAGCAAGATTTCTGTTTAATATGAACTCATATGATAATTTTTAAGTTCTTTTTGAAACTCCGAATATTTTGATTCTTCGGACAGGGTTAAGTCATATTTAATCCGGATGATCCATGTATTTGATCTTTTCCGTACGAAGAACAGGTACACACCGATTATTCCTGTGTTTTCCTTACATATAAACTAAATACTATTCACAAGAAATATGTTTTTTACCCCAAAATTTGAAATAAACTAAATAATAATTAGTATTACTTATTATACTAATATAGCTTTAATTTTTTAAATTAACAATACAAATAATTATTAGATGATACTGATAATTATTACACTTCTCAAAACAGAATGATACACAAATCCTGCGCTCTCTCATTAATCTGATAGATAATAAAATCATTAAATGTTTGATAATTCGTACTTTTGATATTTTGTAATGTTTAAAAAATGAATCATTTAACTTCTGGACCAACATAATTAATGTTCACGTGTGTCGCCAGTTTTCAAGTCACTGCCAAAAAGTTAACTTCTTTGCGACACAAAAAAGGAATAAATTGTTTTTACATATAGGTTTCGTTTATAATTTTAGTATCATTAATTTTGTCATTGAAACAGCTACAATATGAAGAAAAATATTTTTGCTCGTTTTCAAGCTACGCCTTGGAGGGTCTAAATAAAAGATGCTTAAAAATGACAAGATTAAATGAAGGTTGAAGAAAAATCCAAAAATAATAAACTAAATTCAATTTTCAAGTCTTAAAAAAAAAGTTGCTACTTAAAGTATCCATATTTAATGAAATTGATCTTCAGTGTTTTTGTTTTTATGATCATTGTTAACATGTTTTTCTGTGATTGATATGAACAAATTTTATCTGTTTTAATTCTAAGCTCTGAGCAGGGGCGGCGTGGCACGGTAAGCAAGGTCTGGGTGCCATCGTCGAAAAGGGGGCCATTTCGAACTAAAACTGAGAAAATATTGATCCAAAACAGTGGCTCCCAAACTTTTTTGTCCTTCTCTCCAAAAATTCTTCAACTAGTTTTTTTTTTTTTTTTTTGGCGACCCACTACTACATAACGATAACCAATATAGGCTATATAAAATAGTATAGTTTACTATATATATAAAATACTAAAATTTAATTTTTCCCACCCTTTTCAATCCACCGAAATTGATCCCGTGACTAAACAATGGGTCGCGGCCCATAGTTTGGGAACCACTGATCTAGAGCCTTTTTTTTACGTTTGCAGAGGGGCACCATGGGGGGGTATGTCCGACAAACGTCATTCGGTTCAAACCCTATCCCCGTTTGCATGCGCAGAAATACGATTCACTTCGGATAGCAGAATGCTACTTTCGGTTTCAAATATTTTCGGCTGACTAATATTAAAATGTCTGTATCTGAAGTTTTATAAGCTAAATAGAAACAAATCCTCAAACGTATTTCGAAGGCTGAAATATTACACTTTAACACACATATGGGCAACCGCCGGCCCGCGGAACATTTGAAAACTCCGTATAAACGATTCAATATCTCATATAAATATCAATTATACGGCCCGCCACTTCACTAAAATCCGCAAGTTTGGCCCGCGACTTTTCTAATATCCTAAAGTTTGGCCCACAACTTTTCAAAGGTTGCCCATACCTGCTTTAACACTTTAAAGGGGGTCATCCCCTGAAATATTAAACGATGTCAGGGACCGTCTACCCCATCAATTCTATATCATACCCAAGCCGAATCAGATGTCCTTGCACCAATTTCTTAAAATAAAAATTTAAAACATGTCTCTTAAGCGTGAAATCTGTATCAAGAGCTAGACATTCTCCAACAATATCAAAAGCCTATATATACAACAGAATCTCCCTATAACGAAATTTTTCATGGAAACGTAACTTTAAGGCTTAAATGACACTATAAACAATCTCCATACAACGAAGAGCTTATCTTCCCATAGTGAATATTTCAGATTTATCTTTGATTTTTTTTTGTTAGTTTTGAAGAAAATTTAAATTTTTGAACAGACCACTTAGTGGAAGAGTAACAGATAGTAAAAATGGAGACCAGTTATGACCAACTGGGGCAGCGGGCATTGATAGATTTGGGGGCCCCAAACTATGAAATTTGTTATATTTTTCATAAAATTTTGATATAAAAAAGAATATTTCAGAAAAAACATTTAAAATTGGGGGCCCTTTCAAATCGGGGGCCCTGGGCAAAGTCCCAATTTGCACATATAATAATAAGGCCCCCCGCTTCACGACCAATACCACATCAAACTTTAATGCTTCAACCTTTCAAAACCATTAAAAAGAGGTTTCCAAAGGAAGAAAATGTGCCTCACTCTATTTTCAGCGGACTTTTAAAATGTGAATACTTTTATGAAAATTTAAAATCACAGAATGCAAAACAATAAAAAATAACGGAATTTTGAAGTAAAATAAACGTAAGTGCATTACATATTTTATTCCCTAAATTCGTGGATTGTCTTTACTTTTGAACATTTGATTCATACAATAAAAAGTAAGAAACCGTAAGTTTAACAAATTTATAATAAATACCAATTTATTTTTAATTGAAAGTCATAATTTAATACTCGTAAACATCGAATTAACTAAAAACTTTGTAATATTTGCTGAAATAACTGCAAAAATCTCTGTACAACAAAATTTTCTCTTTAGAGAATTTTTTAACTGGAACCGAGCGAGTTCGTTATAGAGGAGATTCAATTGTGTGCATAAATATATGAATGAATTTTTTTTCGAGTCAACACAGTGAGAAAATAAACTTTCATAAAACTGGAATAAAATTATAGCCTACCTCTCGACATTTGTTTTTTGCAATCCTTGCAGATAGCGTATTTAGTGTTGGGCACCAATTCAAAATGATTTAGAAGAATAGACGATTGTCCTGTTAAACTGTCATCTAACGATTCTTCGTCCATTATTTCGACCACACATGGTGATACGACATACATTAAGCGATGGTTAGAATAAAAAAAATAATAAAAACACAGTTCGAAAACACTCGCACAAACAAATGTGCCAATGAAACGACGCCTCTCATCTCATTACCAAAATAAAGATTCTAGAATGGTGTTGCGCCTGCGTTGTTTCTTCTGAAAAGCGAAGTATCGGTGAAAATGGATGAAAGCAACAGAAACCGATACTTTTCGAATCGAAAGAACCGATACCGATACCTAAAAAAATTGGAGGTATCGGCGCCGATACTATCGGTCGATCCCTATTTACAAATGTTGAATCTAAAAGAAGGAAATCCCTAAAAATAGACTTAGAATGCTTCTGAGAGAAGTAACTTCAGTTAGAAACTTTTTTTGTACCAAACTAATCAGGAAATGAAGGCGCTAGAGCTTAGGTATTTAGTTGATAAGGGTTTCAGTCAATTAGAGGTTGATCTCTTATCTCAATGGATAGTTGGAATTTCTTGTTTTTCAACTTAAAATTTCAATGGCCCACTACTGGAGAATGTACCTTATATATTAAATTAATTCACCAAGTAACAGCCTCAGATTGATGGCTGGGTGATTAGATCAGAAATATTTAAACTTTCTCAGAGATGAATTTAGTGTTGACTCTAGAAAAAAAAAAAAAAAGAGCTGCTGGAGGGGAAGGTTTAAAAAAAGGGCACCCTGTTCTCAAAAAGGGAAGTTTGGTTTTTTTTTCTTGAAATTACGTGACGTACATGTTTGTTATTTATAAGAATGCATAGTACATTTATTGAAGAAGGTTTGAGAAATTTTTAGACAGACATGATTTATTAGGCAGTAGGGGAGGGGAGAGGGACTTAATTTTTTCTTTTTCAAAATTTTACTATACTATTACTACTGGGCCACAATTACTGGGTCACATTCATATACGATACTTTACCTATATTGGTACAAACTTAAAAAAGACTTTCAATGCAATGCATTGAAAGCACATCTATCCTAGTCTACATGCATTGCATGTAGACTTAGCTGTGCTTAGCATGTAATAAAAATAATCAAATTTTAGCAATGCAGATGTATAAAATTTAATATATATCAGAATTTTATTTAAATTCCTTTGTTTGCAATAATTATTGAATGAGTACCAAGTAAAGATTTTCAAAGCTACTGTATATATACCCTTATTACTATTAGACATTACTTAGAATTGCATCAATTTAACTCACCCATCAATTGATAACTATAGAAATTGGGAAAATTGAATTCAGAACACAGAAGATTGCTGGAATAAATGACATAGTATGCAAATTTTGTATTACACCCAATCGTTGGAATGTACAACACCATATAAATCACTGAAATATATTTATTCTTCCTCTTTCACTTCTAATTTAATGTTTGCTCATTCACGAAAAGTGATAAGTTTTTTTAAAAGCCCAATTCTTTAAAAAAAAATTTAAATTCTATTTTAAATAATTAATTTTTATGAAGCTTTGTTTCTAATTTTTTGTAATCTTTGTTTCTAATTTTTTTAAAAAGTCTCTTTAAAAACACTACATTTTCTTTCTTAAACTTTGGTTTAATCTTTTTAACCTTAAAAAAAGGTATTAAATGTTTTTTTAACTATCAAATGTTTTTAATCAGCTGATTAAAATAAGTAACATCCTGTTGCAAAAAGTACTTAAACAAAATATATTAAAAAACCTTCCAGAATTATTTCTTAATTTTTTTTTTAGTTTTTAAAAACTCAAAATAAGCTTTGATTGATGATAGTTTTTTCTAACTCATGACACAATTTGTCTTCTGAAGACATCCTTTCCCAGAACTAGCTTCCTTTTGCTTTGAATTTTTCTTCTTCATTCACTAGAATGTTGCGAATTTTTACAAAATCAGAAAAAATATAATTTGAATATTTAAAATACCAAATCTTGTCAATAGTCTGAATTACCAAATTCTGCAGTTGCTCCACTTTTATATAAACAAAACTGTGGCGTAATGAGAAGGGGGGGTGGATGCTCGGGCAGCAAGATAAAAACAAAAATGGTTGCCGGCAGGACACTTAGAAATAATATGGTGGAAAACTAAAGGACCAAAATGGGGGCAGAAGGCTGAAACTTAGAAAGAATGGGGCAGCAAACTGAAGGACCTTACAGGTTGCCAATAACTGTAGATCTAATCTGCTAAAGCGAAAGATCATTATTATGCTCTGAT
Organism: Cheiracanthium punctorium; assembly: GCA_038373885.1. Lineage (NCBI taxonomy): Eukaryota > Metazoa > Arthropoda > Arachnida > Araneae > Cheiracanthiidae > Cheiracanthium > Cheiracanthium punctorium. The sequence continues at coordinate 28,323 of JAWZYV010012817.1, read as the reverse complement.
TTTGGCAAAACCATAATGTGTTTCAATTGATGTATTTGCCAAATGTTGCAAATCACTCGATTTTCAGATCAATTTGAGTGGATAAAGCCACTGAACATGGTAGACAGCTGAAGTGTTGAAGTTCCCACGTTTGAGCCCAGCCGTGCGACTGTCAGTCTAGAGTTTTGGTCAGTTTCATCTAGATGTAATGTCAATACACGTTAGAGCACCTTAAAAAGTCATTCAACCAAGACACCTCCCTTAGGAGTTATCGCTTGTCTGGGCTTACAATAACAAACAAACAAATCCTGCAGAATTTCCAAATCGCAAAAAGTCGTTTTGCTAAGGTATATTTTCTGTATCATCTGCCGTTTTGCAATAAAAATTTTAGATGTACCTTAAAAATAAATTTGAAAGATTTGCATTGTGTTCAAAAGTTAACGGCAAAGCACCAAAAATAATTAACCCGAACCCCAGGTTACGGTCGGAATTGCCTCAGCTGAAAGGAAATTGGTGTGTGTGAAGCTAGCACAGACAATAATGAGACATTTTTTGCAAGAATAAATTCACATTTATTTAAAAAAATTTGGAAACATAGGATATAAAACTTAATGAGCACTATAAACAAATGGCACAGCTGCTGTATAGAAATTATCTAATGAAACCAGGATCGTGAGAACAAGAAATACATTGTATTCGGCAGCAAATTTTCTCTATTGGCTTACACATTTAAATAAATTTAATACCTCTAGATCTAAGGTAACTAAATGGGTGAACAAGAGGGTAAGGGATTGCATCACATTTAAATTAGTTGAATTTTTGTTGCTTGAGCCTGTGTCCAATGTCATCATGTTACTCAAATACTTTCTTATCTTAAACAGAAAAAAAAATCAGGTAGATTGCCCGCAACATAGACAGTTTAATAGCAGCAACAGTCTCAAGCACTAGAACATTATTTTGCCCACTAACACACATATTAATAATCTGAGATACTGATCAGCATTTGCTAAGGTTTATAATTTTCAGAAGTGGTAGACTACAAGATGATGCAAAAAAAAAAAAAAAACTTATGAGAGGCCTCTCTAAAGTTTATTGAAAAGATCGTTTACACATGATAATTAGAAATATGCACTCAAAATAATACTTATGGCACTAAATACATTCTTGCAAAAAAAAAAAAAAAAAAAGGATTTGACGTTTTTTGAAAAAAGAAAAAAAAAAAAACGAGGGGACGGATTACTAGATAAAAAACAACTTTAAGGGGGATGTGGGACATGATGCGTGACGCCAAAATGGCACACAGAAGGCTACTATGGAATGCATCTGTACGGATGGCAGCATCTTGATGGGGGACCCGGGCAGGTGAGCACAGCTTCTACGGATTGGTCTTGTGAGATGTAAAAATATTCGCGAGGAACGAAACTTTACAGTTCAGTCCAGCATCAGGATTATGTCCACGTCGTTGGTCAAAGGGCAGAATCCATCGGGATTGGAAAGAAAATAAAGATGTCACCTGTGTCTCTCCTGGTGCTGGGACTGCTAACTTTTGCACTCACTCTACATGGCGTGGATGGTGCACGGTTCCTCGTCGGAATACAAAACTTTTGGGCGAAGATCAGATGTCAAACGGCCGCACTCGTCACTGTATCTTTTCCATCGCTGCTGGTCCGGCGGACACGTCCCGTAGTAGCTGGTCTACTCTTCAATTAGCATGGTTAAGCCTTCTGTTTCAGAGGCTCTCTATCTTCCTTTTCAGAAAGGGAGGACAAAAAACGTGCGCTCACAAGCACTTTTCTGACTTCAACTAACTGATCGCGTCACCTTCCCTCCAGCCACCCTACTAAGCGGGTGGCCCTCTCGGCCAATCAGCGATCGCCAGCTTGTTGGCGTCCTTTGAGAAAGTTCCAGACCAGACTTGCGCAGGAAGAATGCATCGAGTGTGAAAGGACGCGCTAGGCTAAAAAAAAAATGGCGGTCGGTTTCAAGATGGCGAGAATTTGAAACGTGTGTTATTTGAAACAGGGAAAAAAAAAAAAAAAAAAAAAAAAAAAGGCGATTGACCGAAACAGTACCTAGGCCGGAAAAATAGTCAAATCGCACGGGGAAATGCTCAAAATTAAGAATTATTCCTAACTAGGACCGAACTCTATCCAAAATATTCGTAAAAGAATAAAATAAAAGGAAAACATTTAAATTTAAGTAAACATCTTAGGATTTAGCTTCAGAAGTAGGAAGGGAAAAAAAATAATATGGGGTTACCAAATTGGTACAATAGAAAAACTGATTTAAGGCAAAAACATAATAAATAAAGTGAATTAAGCAAATATTAAAAGAAAATATTTAAGGAAGCATTAAAGATATATCATTATTAACATAACTTAAAAAAAGGGGTAAAATACTCATTAAAAGATAGCAAAATTATTGTAAGTTATTGAAAAAGAAACACTTGTTGTAAAACTTATTATTAAAAAAAGCAAAATCACTTGAAATAAAAATGGGTTGATTGTAAAACTTATTAGAAAAATGCAAAGTCACTTGAAATGAAAATAGGTTGATACCACACATCACATCCATAATTATATATGATGGTAAATAACTGTTATACATTAAGAACAAGGGCTGATCAATAAACTTTCTTCGAAGGAGGTGCAAATTGTGAATATTCATTTTACCTAGTGTAAAGCCTAGTTAATATTGGTTAAAGCCCCATTTATCTAGTGTAAATATATTTTTCTCAGAGGGGGTGCATACCCCCTGCACCCTCCCCTTCAATCTGCCTTTGATTAAGAATAATATGTACTAAAAAAGCCGATTAAAAATAGTAAATTGTTCAGAGGAAAAAAAAAAAAAAAAGAAATTTGCTAGTGTGCAAAACTATAAAAAACATTAAGAAGAGCAATAATTATATACAGCTGGCGACGAACTCTGAAATAATGATTGCTTGATAATTCACAACTACATATTTATCAAACATAGCTACCAATATTTGAGGATCAACAGATGGAAGCAGAAATTTTTAGATAACTTTAGAAAAATTTGAATTTCCAAACAGTATTTTCTTCCCTCAACTCCTAAGTGAAATGCCCATGTAGTTCTGCTGATCGGGCTTTTCACTTGAGTCAGCAAAAGCAAAACATGCTAGAAGGGACACTTTTCAGCTTACTTGACTCGCACAAATGAAAACAATGACAATGAAAAAGGCAGTAACAGTATTTCGATCTGAAAAAATAGAATATTTGAAAAAGGCATGATAATAAATTACATTTGTGGAAAATATCCGATTTCATAGAAGGTTTCTGTGAAAGGGCTGTTTTCAATCGAAGCTTTTTTTTTTTTTTTTTTTTTTTTTTTTTATGGGGTTATTGTACTTAATTGTATTTCAGTGAAGGGGCCACTTTAATTAACATATTTTTGTGATGGGCTACAAATGGTATGTAGGAAATAAAAAGGGGTGATTGTTGATTAATAATAAAAATGTAAAAGCAGAAGGGTGCAGAAAGAAAATAAATAGGGCTGCCAGGTGCTGCGCCCTACCAAATCGATCTAGAGTCAACACTAGAATTTCATTCTCTGTCATAGATGTTAAATTTTATTTTTAAGAAACTGCCTTCCAAATAATAATGGCAATAATAATAAAACAAACAAACAAAAAATGATAAAAGTTATAAACACTACTTTTCACCAGAAATGACAATTTAAAAAATAATTTATTTCTTTACATTACTTAAGCTATTCTGTATGAACTTAAAAATAAATAACTCACAAGTAGAGGTCTGCGCCACACAGAAATTTGCGGTGGTGGCACCGTGGGAAAGTTTTTGTAAAAGAGCATAATGAAAATGAGTTTTTGATTACACACACATATATGTATAAATTGGCGCTAAAATGAGATTTTTTTAAGATTAGAATTTTTATGAAAAGTAATCTTTAGTATAATGTTGTGCAATTGCGACCAATTAGCTACACGTGGGCTCTAGGCCGAGGAGGTGGGGTATTGAGATCATGATTGTGTTTGGGCTCGGGTAAGCTCGATTATATTTGTCTTTAATTTGCACAAACGGCAAAATTAATGATATCTATCAATGAAGTAATCGACTTTTATTTATCTACTAGCTGAAGTACCTGTCCTTGAAGGGTTAGGGAACGCAAATTTCCAAAAAGCAAGAACTTTTGTCAGCATTGTAGGAGTACACAGAGTGGATGTAGTATGTTGCCAAAGTAAAGAAAGCGAATTTATAATTTTTATGTATTGTTAAAATATTACAGGTTAGAGAGTAATTAAGTAATATCATTTCATTCGCTTTAGTCGTAACTATGTGACGCGCGAACGAATATTTACGCATATTGAAATAATTTTGCAAAATCTCAAAATCTAATCAATATTTTTGAAAAATTGGAAGCCTAGAATTTAAGTTGAGTGACAACCTATCCTGTCACCCAATTTCGTTTCATTCCCTGCAGTCTTTATTCCGTGATGCAGGAACAAAATTTCAGCATTTTAAAACGATTTTCACAAAATCTCAAAATGTAATCAAAATATTTTTAAAATTCAATTAAATTAAGATTAGCAACTACCTATCCTATCACTAAATTTCGTATCATTGGTATTAGTCGTTATTACGTGATGTTTGAAGAAATATAAACGTATTTTGAGAGAATTTTCACAAAATCTCAAAATCTAATAAAAATGTTTAAAAAATTGGACACCTATAGTTTTTGTTGAGCAGCCATCTATCATGTGACCAAATTTCATATCATTCGCTTTAGTCGTTATTAAGTAATGTGTGAACAAAGATTCACTCTTTTAAACGATAATCGCAAAATCTCGAAATCGGATCGATTTTTTTAAATTAGATGCTTATAGTTTAAGGTGAGTAACCACCTATCATTTCACCAAATATTATTTTTTCACCTTTGCAGTTATTACGTGATGCTTGAAGACAAATTTAAGCAGTTTGAAAGGATTTTCGCAAAATACCAAAATCCAATGAAGATTTTTTAAAAATTCGACGCCTATGCTTTAAGTTGAGTGACCACCTATCATGACACCCAATTTCATATCATTCGCTTCAGTCGCTTTTACGTGATGCTTGAACACAAATTTACGCAGTTTGAAAGGATTTTTGCAAAATCCCAAAATTCAATGAAGATTTTTTAAAAATTCGACGCCTATGCTTTAAGTTGAGTGACCACCTATCATGACACCCAATTTCATATCATTCGCTTCAGTCGTTTTTACGTGATGCTTGAACACAAATTTACGCAGTTTGAAAGGATTTTAGCAAAATCTCAAAATCCAATGGAGATTTTTTAAAAATTCGACGCCTATGTTTTAAGTTGAGTGACCACCTATCATGACACCCAATTTCATATCATTCGCTTCAGTCGTTTTTACGTGATGCTTGAACACAAATTTACGCAGTTTGAAACGATTTTCGCAAAATCTGAAAATCTAATCAAGATTTTTGAAAAATTCGACCCCTATGTTTTAAGTTGAGTGACCACCTATCATGACACCCAATTTCATACCATTCTCTTCAGTCGTTTTGACGTGATGCTTAAACAAAAAAAGCGTCACGGACAGAATGACAGACAGACAAACTTTTTTTTTAGGGTGGCATCGGATTCCCGGGTGCTTGAAACGGATAGAAATCGCAAAATTTTTGAATTCCAAGAAATGTACAGACAAAAGTCTAATTTTATTTATATAGATAGATTAGCTGAAATTTTGGGCTGGGGCCTTGACTTAAATATCGGTCAGGCAGGCTCAAATTAAAAGTCCTGAGGTTCAGGGTTAAAAAAATGAGCCTGAACTCATTTCTGGGGGGGTCCTCCTAAGGGGTCGTAACTGGGGAGGGGGAGCCTTTAATCCGCCCTTGCTCCAGAGTATGAGCTTGCTGCTGTGGTACACTTTAAAAATATTTCTACTGGAAAACTGAAACAATATAGAACTGAAACAATAATAAATAAACAATTTTATCAAAATCGGATAGGTTTATGTTGTTTATATAGCACATTCATGATACATTTAGTTATCAATATACAATTAATACATTATTTGCTTTTAAGGTATAATGCCATGCTTAAACAGTTTTTAAAGCAATTAAATTATGCCACTGACTCAAAAAATTTAAATTGCATTTTTACAAGTTGCTAGCATTAAGAAGTGCCCAGAAAAAAATAAGCAGTTGAAAATTTAGGTACAATGTTTTAAAAAGTTTTAAAGCCGATTGTATGCTGCGGTGTGAAATCAGCATACTTCGCTGGCGGCGGCGCAGACCACTACTCACAAGTTATTGAAATTAACTTACTTGCAATTTTTGCATACATCGAAATGCATTAAGTAACTCTGTATCAATAGCCATTCTTTTGGACTTTATGAACTCTATGAAGTATATTCCAGCAGTAAGAAATGTTTTAACTTTGTCTGTATTATTCTGTTAAAGAAAAAAAAAGGAAATAACTAAATACCATTCAATGTAAAATAAAACTATTACTTGATAAAAATGATAAGTTAAGAATCATTATAAAGCATACACAATTATATTATTTCAAACTATTGTTATCTCAATTCACAATTGATACAGACAGTGCCTCAACTAGAGTTTACATTACCTACAACAAACCTTAATTAAGGTGCCCCCCCCCCCAATGCGACTAGAATTAATTATAGGGCTCATAGCATAGTACTTGGGGTATGAAGCTTTTTTGTACTGTTATGTCGTAAAGAATAAATAACATTTAGACTAAGTGGAAAATTAACGGGTTTTTTCTTGTATTAAAAGTTCTGATTTCAAGAAATGAAAATAATTAAAGAAGTTTATATTTAAGATAATTTTGCCCAGAGAAATTAAGTTTTTGGGGTATGTGGGGACATTATGAGGGATTTGTGTCAGTTGGATTTGCAATTTAGAGATCCATGTGCTTGTCATTAATTGCGCGCCAAATGACAGATACATATTTTTCTAGGTGAAATACCTGATATAGTTCTTTCATGATGGGTTACACATATGTTGAAAACTACTTTAATGATTTTGATGATTAATTTTGTATTTAATAATTTGAGGTTTTGTGGCTGACAAATTTTTTTTAGTGGCTGACAAATATTTTTTTTTTTTTATAACTATCTTTTAGTTCCCTTAAATAATATATTGACATTAAAAATTTTAGCATTTCTAATTTTTACTCATTTTCTTTTGATTTACAACAAACGCTATTGGGTAGCCATTTTCTGTTGGAGCCGTTACGATTTCGACAGATACATGCATTCCCATGTCTTTGACTTTGCCAGATTCAAGGAATAAGTAATTTTACGGCGTTCACGATGTCTTCTACATCTTACAAATTTTTAATAAGGAGTTATTAAATTCAAGTGGAGATGCAAAGAATATACGTTTAATAAAATATGCACATCGTTCTCTACAAGGTAATTTTTTTGAGACCGTAATTATGAAGTCAACAAAATGTGCTGACTTAAACATCGACTCCATGGCCGATATTTCGCTACAGTACCGAAGCCTGAGTACGAGAGTATGACGATGACAATAAATACCGTTGGAAGACGCCACTCGCTCTCTCTTCAAGCTTGGACTCGAGGTATGCAGACGATGAGGAGACACGGCTACGATAACATTTGTAAAGATGTGTACGAGATGAAATAGACGTCTACACGGGAGGGCCCTCGCCATTGTTAATGCTGCTGTAACCCTTAGCTATGTCCCTTTTATGCATGCTTCTTTTTAACTAACAATTTTTTTTTTGTTGGGGGGGGGGGGGGGGGTTATTTGTCAGCCACTTAAATTTTTTTGGTTTTGTGACATGAGGTCTTAAGTGAAGAGTAAAAGTATTTGTAAAATAAAAACAAATTAGTGGTAATATAGTTTGGGTTGTTTAATTATGAGCTTAAATAAGGCAATTAAGATAAATATGTTTAATTTTGTGACTCCGGGAGATAGATGTTAAAGGATTAAAAATTAGGATCTAGCGTGCCTCATGTCAATTGATTATTTATTGATCAGTATAAATATCTTTCCTGAGTTAACTGAAATTTTGTAAAATTTCAGTAGGAGATAATTGTTAAAATGCAATTTAATCAAGATATTGTTAAAATGTAGAATTTTTGAATAGATGTAATAAGATTTAAAATCTTATGATTCGAGCAGGCGTTTGCTTAAGATGTTAAATATTTGTTGGTTTGTGTTGTTGTAGTCTGAATTTGTTGCAATATGATAATAAACAAGTTGTTTTTTTATATTAATTAAGTGTATTTCTTTGGAGTTGCTTTCTCTTTTTTACTCGGACTTAGGGATTTTTGCAAATTTTTAGGAAAAGCTACAACTGTTATGTACCGCTTTTTAAATCTATACGATCACTAAGCCTTAAGAGGTTTTTTTTGTTGTTTTATCGAATTTATTTGTATTTTAGAAAAATAATGAAATGGTTTATTTTAAGGCACCACTTTTAGATTCTCGTACAACAGAATTTTAAATTTTAATTTACAAAAACAGAAGTTAGATCTTAATTTACTAAAACACAAATATTTCTTCCCAACAGAATACTAGTTGCAGCTCTGTATACAGTTTGTATAAAAATGGTTGAATTTTATTTGAACATATGTGCTAGACTACAATCTTTAGCATCGTCTGATTTTTTGAATCATACCAAAATGGATGTTTTGAAATAGGTAACTATTTTAACACATTGAACCAACCCGCTATATATTTTCTGGTCAGTTATAAATCTTAATAGTTTATTCTTAGCTCCATGGTCAGGTCCATATGACAGCATTCAGATTATCCAGTCTGCCAGACTGGCACCCGTGACCATTTTAGAAACACCAAGCAGCTAAATCAATGAAATAATTATTACAACTACTATAATCAAACTTATGTTGTTTCTGAAGTATTTTAGATTTACATGAAAAATTAAGCTGGGTAATAAAAATCCCTGGCGAATTATCAATTTTACCTTAATTATGAAGTCATCTTCAAGAGTAAGCGATATATAACGAAGTAAAGAATATGAGCACTCAACAGTCATATCAGAAGGAATGGCTGATAAAAATTTAAGAAGTTCTTCTACCTGGAAGAGGAAAACAAACACAACTGAAATTAATACATCTGTCATAAGAAAAAGAAGGGTAGAATAAAACAGCTATAATACAAAATCAAAATATTCAATATATCAATTATATAATTATTAATGAAGAAATGAAGAAAAATAATTTAATTTACAATCCTTTATATTCAGATCCTTCAAAATCTGAAACTTTTCTTTGGATCTGACTGACAAGCTATTTGCGAAGCGAAGATAAAAAAATTGTCCTGCACTATGTTAATTTATTCTTATTATTATATTTGATCATTAGGACAATACCAGCATGGGATTCTTACAAGCGCTATGCATAACTTATAAAATATTAGTGAAGGTCCAAAGCCAATTATTTAAGACACAGAATAAAATGTCTTCTATATTTCATATTTGTATGCACATAAATTTATTTACTAAAAAAGAAAATTAAAAGCTATAATTATTTATCAATAAGAGTAATTAGATGGTTTCTGAGAAAATGTTGGGACAATTTAGAATATTTGGAATTAATTTGAATAATTCTGGGGATAAAATTATGCAATTCCTGTTCAATCTAGATTTATTACTGGGTTTGATTATTTGTACTTTATTTTTAAAAATAAATTTAATTTTAGTATTACCTTACTATGGTACCTGGGTATCAATGACACTAACTTACTTTTAAAATGTCAATGACATACATTAAATAAAAAAATATCTTTTCTCCCCTATGTAATATTTGATTTTCAATTAACCGGAATCTAGAAAACCGGAAAAAATAAAGATAGGCCGGGAATAGTTTTTCTTCTATCCGATAGATGGCGCCACCAAATTTTCAGCCAGAAAAACTTAATAAGAATAGACTCTGAATAGTTTCTCTCTAGAATTGTATTGTAAGTAGAACCTCTCAAATCCGGAATTTCTATAATCCGGACAAAATTCGGCCTTCCAAATAATAATAAATTGGTATTAACAAACGAACAAACAATGCTTTTTTGTATTGCCTCAAAATGCAAATAGATGACAGCACCAAACATAATGAAGACTTCAAGACATTTTATGCTTTTTTTTTTTTTTTTTTCCACAGTTTTTTTTTATTTTACTCATAAAAGGTTTTATATTCACTGCATCAAATCCCAAAGATGTATGTGCACTTTTGAGGCAGATGGATACAATATTTTCGTCCGCCACCGCTTTGTACTGGCAGTTCCTTTTGCATTGTGTAATCTGTTTCGGGGTGGGTTTGCTTGCCAATTCAATTCTGGTGAATTAAAGTTTGCAATTTCATTATAATACTAAAACCAGAAACATTATTCTTGTTAATAGAATAGTGTCAGACAGGTTCTAACATTAAAAAAAAAAAAAAAAAAAGCATAATTATAAAAAAACAGTCTTTTAGTGGTGGCATGCCCAGCAGACAATCACTTCAAAAACAAAACAAAGGAATCTATCACGGCAAAAGCAGATGAAAAGATCATATCCACCTGTGTCAAAAGCGCATACATATTTGCAGCATCGGAAGCAGGCCAGAACGTTTGCTGTTAAAATGAAAGAGCGAAAAATGTAAAGGAGAGGAGGGGGAGAGAGTTAAATAAACATTTGGGCCGGAAGCAAGTTGATTACGTAATATGACTATATGAGCAGACATTGAGTTGTTTATTTTAGGCTTTGAATGCTGTGTGATGATGTTTTATTTTTTCTGATATTTGTTGCATTTGGGTTTATTTTAAGAGTGATCAGAGTTTCTTGAACATGCCAATTAATTGTATGTTTTACTGTAATAATAAATTATAAAAAGGTATTTGTTCAGTATTAAACGATATACATAAACGATACACATCAGGAGCGTATTTAAGAAGGGGGCAGAGGCGGGCCACGCCCCCTCCGAAAATATAAAGCAATTATTATAAAACACGTATTTTAAAACATTTATATTAACTCAACTATCATTAAAATACCAGATCGCCCCCCCCCCCAAATGGAAACTATACATGCTACTGATATGTATAAATGAGGGTGCTTTTGCAGCACTTTTTATAGTTGATATTACAGAGTTTCTATAATCTGGAATCGGTAAAGTCAGTCCCAGCGATTCCGGATTTGAGAAGTTCTACTTAATCATAAGCGGCACCACGGGCAAATTATGATTCAAATGATACAGTTCAGTTCGTAGGCCACAATATAAATTCTTAGTTTGGGTAAATTTCAGATTAGATTAAAGTTTTACAGTCCAATATATTGTTTTAGTGTAAAGTAATCATGATTTATATTATAAAATAAATTAAATATCGGAACTGCAAGCAGAAAACTAATTTGAAACAGTTAAAAGTACATGAAATGTTTAATAAAAAAATTAGTTCTGCTTAATTCAGTTATTATTATTTTTTTAGAGTAATCTTTAGAAATCTTTTTTCCGGGGGCGTGCATGTTGATAGAGAAAAATTTTGTCATTTTTTTATTGCTATATGATTGAAACTACTAAATAATACACAGGTAAGTGTTTTTTAAAAATTTAAATGTAATTTTAAGGTACATTTATCTGCCATGTTATGTTTTTGTTAAAGATTGCTCCCGATATAACGTGGGTTGTATACAAAACTTTTAAATATGAAAACTGCCAATAGATGGCGCTAACAGTAGATTCCAGAAAACCGGAAAATTCAGTTATCCGGAAAGGGTTGGGTAAAACTGATTCCGGATAATTGGTCCTGTACTGTATGATGAAAAAATAACTAATATTTTTATTGATGTGAACTTCTATTAGAAATTATCATACAGAGGTTAACATACCAACTTAAAAAATCACCTTTCAAAAATCAATATACCTTAAACTACATAAAGATAAAACAACAATAATAAATTTACCTTATTTTGGTTAAGGAAAAACTGAAGGAAATTTTTATAAGTTTGAACACCTAAAGAATTGTCAGTAGCTAACATAAGACTCTTTGCATCTTCAAAAGCAGAAGTTCTGTTTTGCTTGAATATGTAGTTAATAAGAGTCTATAAAAACATTATAAATTGTACATTTAAATTAGCTTATTTTAATATAATATAAACAATAATAAAATATTACAGATAAAAGCAGGATTTAAAGAAACAACAACAAAACAGTTACTATTATATTAGATAACTGAAGCAGACATATAAAAACAATTTATGCAAAATAAAATGTGTTACTCATGAAAGACTCAAAAACAAAAAATAAACTGATTTGTAAAATTCAAATGACTCGTAAAGAAATTTCAGCAGAAAATATATCCACGTTACTTACATTAATTATCTGTAAATTATCATCCATAGGAAAATTTGTAATGTTATATTTCACCAAGATTTCTTTAAGGCGCACTTGTTGAGACTGTTTCTTGAAGTCCTCTTTACTAAAAAATTGAAGGAATAATGCGAGTGCAACAAAAGGATAAAGAAAAAAAGATAATCATGAAAAATTAAGTTTTATTTCCCTTTTTTAAATAGCAAAATAAATGATAAAAACACAGAGAAACTGTTACAAGCAACCAGTGATAAACTTTTAAACTAAAAAATTAAAAACAATACTTATATATGGCAAAGTGAAATTTAAAAAGAAAAGAAAAGACATTATATATATATATAAACTCATAGCAAACAAATTCATTGATTTTTCTAATTTTTAATTTCAATGCAAATTTTCTATTTAAACTTCTATTGGTAATTTCTGTGGAATATTTCACACCAGGGCCGGCCCAAGGGGGGCACGAATGTAGGCGATCGCCGAAGGCCCAACGCTTATAGAGGCCCCGCTCCTGGGCCATTTTATTGCTATCTCATAAGACATGATAGAGAAGAGGCCCCGCACTTGTGCTTCACCTGGGGCCCCGCACGCCCCTTGGGCCATCTCTGTTCACACATACAATTTTTTTAAAACTTGAGATCCCATTTTATAAAATAGTAATCAAAATTAAGGGCATCTTATTAGAGTCATAAATTTAATAAATTGAAAGAATGAAAATGTTGATCTATTGCATCTGCACAATCATCGTGAAAACCGCAGGAAAACATAGTGCAAACGGCAGTGAAATTTCCCATTTCAGCTGTGAAAATGTATTTCAAAAACAGTGAGGATAGATTTATACTTTCCAGTACATTATAACTAATTGATGGTGTCACTAAGAGCAACACAGCAGAGAGGATTGGAGAATTTGAAGAACAGATTTTCTACACTAACACCACTGCTTTTAGTGATGTCCTTGCTGAATGCTTAATATATAAAGATGCTATACCAGAGGTAAAGTGAGGAATGAATTATGTCTCTAAAAGTCTGAATGATGACTTGAATGAATAATTCATAAAAAGTATTCTTTCTATAAGATACACCAGAAATCCATAACGATTACGAATAATCCATAATAGTTGGCATCTTCTACAACTGTGATGTAACTAAAAGCTCAATTTTCTTGGAAAGCACAAATCAAATAGGTGTGTTATGTAGATAACATTCCAGGTGTTGTGTAATCATTGTTTTCTGAACTTTTTTAGCAAGAGAAGAAACTGCATGACTTCCGCTGACAACAGCTTTTCTATTCTTGTTTGTTGTTTAAATTTTTGTAATGTCTATACTCTAGTGGTTGCTAAGATATTTACCCACTGTCATAAATTCGTGGCAGCATTAGCTGTTTTTAGAACTGTAATAGACACATGGTTAGTTATTTGGCTGTAGCAAGAGCTTTTGTTTTGAGAGAGTATTTTTTAACTGAACTTGCATTTCACGCAAACAGCTTGCTTTAACACCAGGAAAATACACAGGAGTACAAGACTTCAGGATAGCACAAGATAGTTAGAATTTTATTAACTGTTTTTTCTCCCCTTACCCCAAATCTATTTTATATCATTCATTTTTGTAACCATGCATATAACACTTTAAAAACAGTAAATATACTATGACTTCCGAACTAATATCTACAGATTTAAAAAAAAATTGCCCATAAAACATATAAAGCAGTTAAATAAAATAAAAACTATGTATGCTTAAAATATCCAAAAAATATTTTCTTCATTATTAACAAAGTATCTGCCAACCTCCATACACACACACACACATGCAAAAAAGTTTAAAAAGGTCATATATAGACGGGTGTGTACCTCAGTTGATCTGAACTTAAACCTTGTTGAACAACTCTTTTTATTCTTTCACTCCATGGAACTGTTGCATATGAAACAAGCAACAAAGCACCCTTTGCCCAGCGAGTTGTGTCATGAATACATTCAAGGACAAGAGTTAGATGCTCTTCCCAAGGAGTTTCATCCCAAGAGTACCATGTAAAATTAGAATTTCTAAGAGTATTCTAAAATAAAGTCATGCAAATCAATAATTTATCAGTTACAGAAAGAAAGTATGGGTTAAAAGGGAAAACAAAACAAATGTAACTACTCCTTACCTTATATGGGACAAAAAAATTCAGCACAAAAGTTTACACATATTATACAAAAAAGAAGTCTTTTCAACAAATCATAGATAAGTCACCAAAATTTGTTCAGAATATAATAACTTTGAGCATTTTATAGCAGGGTTTCTACAGATATCCAAGTTTTTATTTCCCTGACTTCCATTCAGTTCCTCCCCTACTTTTTATTTATAATTTTGTTGACCTGTTTTTACTATTTTAAATCTGTAACCCCATTTTCTTGTTTAAGAAGTTGCAGACATTAATCTTTGAATCATAGCAGAAGAATAGGAACATTTTTTAAAATCCTTTTTTTTTTAAATCCTGGGAGTTTAAATGCTTATTCTTCAACCATTTAAGTCTAGTTTAAGCAATACTATCTTTTTAAAATAATTAAGTATCCCCCCCCCCAAAAAAAAGGGCAAATTTAAAAAAAATCTAGCCATGGAATTACTACTAATGTGTAATCTAGATACTGATGGAGGGGAGTAATTTTTAAGGAAAATCAGTCAAAATTTTAAATACAATACCTTGATGTACAGCTCTAAGCATTGATCCAAATCCAAACCACTTTCTAAAGCGTAAGGTCTTGCAATTTCAGTTATTGCTTTACCAATATATTTTAGATTGATTCGATCCAAAAGAGCAAAGATGACATCCATTTTTGAATCCTGCAAGAATAAAAAAAACAAACTATTTATTTTATTTATTTATTTATTTATTTATTTTTTTAAAGCAGCAAATGCTCTTGATTAGAGAGAGAAAAAATGTAACTGCTGAATTCTGAACTTAAAGGCAGGTGCAAACAAAGAAAGTGCTATAGAGTTTAATTATCTTCTTTGAGGCAAGGCAGGTTTAACTTGTTCATTCTTACTGTTGCAGACACAACAGTTAATATTTTCTTTAGCTTTGCTGGTTGCTTTGTAAGCCATAATTGCTTAATAACAATATAAATATACAACTTCTTAAAATGTATTAATGTTGGCTTCCTTTAAATAACTATGCTCTAGAATCTGGCTGGATGGAATATTTTTAGAATTACATATTAAACATTTTAAGGTTATATTTACCTGAAAAGTAGACAAAGAAATTTTACAGTTGTAGTTTTCTTTCAACTTCACAAGTAGTTTCAAATTCTTTGACAGTTCAAACAAGCACCCTGCACGATAATCAGTATTGACTAATTTTTTCTAAAAATAAAATTGAAATAGAACATAATATAAAACATTGAAAAAATGTGAACATTTTTTAAAGACTATAAAATGAGAAAAAATTTTGAATTTTATAAATTTAGAAAGCTTGACACAGTTAATAATAATCCTTAGTGGAAAAAAAAAAAATAATGACACTATTTTTAACAAGAGCAAGAACATAAAATCGCACAACTATGAAGCTTTCCATTCTCTTTCTAAATAGGTAATAGGCTTATACATATGCAACAAAGAAACTAGTGCAAATTCGAAAATTATATGAAACAACATATAACAAATTAAAAATATGCAATGAAATTCTTTTTAGTAATTGATTATTAGCTTTGGAATATTTTTTTTTCACACCAGTTGGTAAAACTGGTAAATGTTCCAAAAAATCTGTGTCATTTAACTATATAAGTTTTTAAGCAAAGGCCAATAGAATTGCACAAATATAAATAGTTTGTTTCAATAAAGTAATAAAAATGTTCTGAAACATACATCCCTATTCTCAACTTCATATCCTTACACATGCTTAAAATATATTAAAACTTCATTTTACAGTTAGGTATTTAAAAAAGTTTTGGAGCTTTGAAAAGATAAGAACATTAACCAGTTTATAAATCAAGATAATCACTTTTAGATGCTGATGAAAGAAAATCTTCAGTCAGATGTAGTTTTTGGAAATTTTCAATAAGATAAATCATTTGAATTAAAATGTAACTAAGAAAACTTTTAAGATTGTCGATATAGTGAAATGAATTGTACTTACTATCAGTATCTAAAAATAAAAACTATACAATAACAAACAAAAATAAATATGGTAACATAAACCCTCAGATAATTACACAATATTTTTACATAAGCATTTTATTAAGGCTGACAAATGCTCTAACATTTTTATCATGTAAATTTCTCGTTAAAAGTTACTGAGTTGATGCACTTGAGTTTCCCCCAAAATCTTAGAGCTTTTCTAATGATCTACCCAGTTATATTTATTTTATAAGTATGTCAGCACATAGATGGGGTTGTATTTCACCAATAATTTAGAAATATCACTTAATGTTTGTACAGTAAACTATATTAAAGAAAAACAAGAATTTTTTTTTTTTTTACTCACACGGATATATGACAGTGATATATTAGTTGAATAGCTTATAGCTCTTTTCCCAGCATTCTCTTGCAATTCTTGTATGACTTCTAAAAACATGGATGCTAAAGCATAACCATTTTCTGGCCACAATTCCTATGATGAATTTCAAACTTTTATTTTAGTTAAAAGGAGAAACATAAAAGTAAAGCCTAGCAAAAATCTTACAACTAAATCATTCACACACACACAAAAAAGTAAAAGTTGCTACCTTGAAAAAAATAAAAATAAATAAATGTGGAAGTTCAGAGTGCAATTCTGACCATGCTATGATGAGCTATAAAGAACTAAAAGACATTGCATGCTGATAAACAAAATGTTGCTTCTTCAGGATAATGCAAAGACTCAAATTTCTGCCATACCTTATGAAATTTTTAAGCCCCTAAAACATCACCTTGGTGACAAGCACTACAGTAAGGACAAAGAAGTGAAAACGACCATTAGGTCATGGTTAATTGAGCAGGCAACAATTTCTTTTGAAAGGGTTTGAAAAGTTAAGTTGCAGGACATGACAAATACTTAAACAAGGTGATTAAGAGAAAAAATAAAGAAAAACATGTAAAATTAGAAAATAAACATATTCTCATAAAATTGCTTAATAGACACCCATTTTAAACAATATAAAGAATTGGGGTTTTCTTTCCTGAAAAATAAATAAATGATGGCCATCAAAAAATATTCTTTGCAGATTCAAATAAAAAAAGGTTAGTTAACAAAGTCCTTCAAAAAATTCCTTGACAGGGATCTACTTAGGCTTAAGCGATATATTCTTTTCATTACAAATACTTAAAAAAAAAAAAAATTAAAAAAATTATGCATTCTTGCTGGCTTTTCTGATTTTAATAATAAATTAGTAAATGTTGATAGATGTGGCTAATTAAAGTGAATCATAAGCCTAAGGAAGCAATACCTTGGAAGAGATTTTTCTCTGAATAACTGTCTCACATTTATATTTTATCCAAACCTATATTTACAATGCGTTAGAGATTTTCCATTTAAAACAGCATGCTAATCTTAGACAATAATAGGACAAATTTACTTTTAGAATAATATTAGTCTTTCAAACAGAATGAAAAAAGGCAGAAAACAATTTATTTTCACATTTCAAGTAGGATAAAATTAAGAAACTGACATACTCAAGGTATACAGTGAATATGTACAGTTTTTTTTCTGATGAAAAATAAATAAATAAATTACTAATAATACACCATCTTTTAAGGAGTCAGAACTTTTCATATAAACTATGAGAAATATGAAATTTTTATAATATGTATTAGCTTGTTTTGGAAATATGCTAATGCAAAATTGCCAAAATTTATGAATCCAATTAGGAAGAGAGTTTTTAGGATGATCAATTTTACTAATTATGCCAAAAATTCCACAGCTGTGGAATGAACCCTTGGCAACTGCTTAATGTGTTGGTGCTCTATCACTCTGCGACTCTGGGACGATCCCCAGATGGAACATGATTTTGCAGCAACTGTGATATGCCGAGTTCAATCTCCAGCTCTGGAATTTTTCATATAGCTCGTAAATTAATCAATCTGAAACACTCCAATCTTCCTAATTTACTTCAAAGGTTGGTAAAATGTGCGAAGATTCTCATTTTCTAAAAAAATATGTGTATGAATCTAATTTTATCAAAAGTACCTTTTCACAAAAAATCAATAACTATGTCTCTATTATACGACCAATATCTATATAATTAATCACACAGATTTAAGGAAAATATACAGGGTGCCCTAAAAAAGGCGATAACATACTTTTATTCTTTATCTATTAGAGATAGTAGGCAATGTAAATAGAAAAAATGCTCAAAATAAGTTAGGAAAAAAAGACTATGCTACAAAAAAATTCTTTTTGTTAATTTTTAAAAAGTTACACTTTAAATTTGTATAAGCCTACTATCTGGTATGCTAGTTTTAGTATCATGGTATGCTAGTTTTAAAAGATAAGCCAAAATTTTCCTGGGTGACATACTTTGAATCACCATAGCAGTTATCCTAATTTTGATAGCTTAAATAAGTGCTTTATATTACTTGCACTTTCAAAAAGAGCTCTTGTAAAATTCGAAGAAAAATACGTTGGATTTTATTTTGAGAAAATCATTCATACTTGTTTTATTTTTTAAATTTAAAGCTTTATGGAAATTCCATAAAGTTGGAGTGAAGTTTACAAATTTTCAAAATGTTACACAACTTCTTAAGTAAAGATCTTCCCTTGCCTTTTCTTGATATGAAGAATCAGCCTAATCCCTAAAGACGGTACTTGCGTTAGTTTACAAGTTTGAGTGCAATCCTCAGGCAATGGATGGTGCCAGAGAAGAATGCTGTTGAGGGATGTTTTGACTGGTAATCATAGACACGTGTATTTAATTCGTTTAACTTTAACATCAGTTCGCTAGAATAGATGTTTGGAATTTGAAAATTTTCATTTTATGGATGGAAAGGAATGAAATATGTTATTGTATGAAAAGGAAGTGTGTGTGTTTGTTAGAAATGTGATTAAAATATAAAGCTAAATAAAAGAAAGCAGGTTGGTTGTTGGTGTGCGGATGTTACGTTAAGCTGGTGGGTGAAGGAGAGCAAAGGTGATGTAAGGGACATTTCAGGATGGCAAAGTAAAAAATAAAGGCAAGTGCTTTTCTAAATGAATCTTTGAATTCTAAAAGGTTTTTTTAAAATCACTTTTAAAGTGATATTTGATGTTTTTTGTTAGTGCTATTTATATGATATTCTAATCATGCTGACTTCAGATTAGGTGTATAGCTAGGTTGCTTAATCCACCTAAGTTTTTTAGAATTGAAAACAGACCAGTATTTGCTCAGTTTACATTAGCTGTACAATAGAGTGATTCATAAAATTCAAGTTTTTATTTTTTTGACTCTCAACCCATAATATCATTCTATCTACTAAAATATGAATTGGTTATTAATTTCAGAATTTTTTATTGATATTTAGGGGTCGCTACCAACTCTCAAAGTTTAAAAATTAACTGCAATAATGCCCTTTTGGGTCTACGCGTTTCCTTCTCTTCTCTACTTTCGGCCACCCCTATATCAAGCAAGTACCAATAAATTGAGCACCTCCCACTGCAGGAGGGGGGGGGGGAGAGAAAAAAGAAAAAAAAAACATTTTATGCATATGACATTCCCCAGCTTTAGTTAGCTGGACTGATATTTACAACATAAACAATCCTGCTTCTTACCCAGAGATAAAATCATTGAAATCCAAAGTGGTTGTGTTCGCTCGTGAATGCGACTTACTTTCGTTTTTTTTTTTTTTTTTTTTTTTTGTTGTTGTTTAGTGTTGTAATAGTATTCATATAATGGCTTCAGATGCTATAAAAACAAGAAAAAGAGATGAAATGTGGTTAATCGGACACACTTACTCAGAATTAGTGCAAACAAGATTACCCTCAGTGCAAGAAGTAATGAGTTTATTTTTTCACTATAAAAATGTAATGAAAAAGTAAATAGAGAATCAGCGTCATTAACTGCTGGTGGTGTGATGGCTATATGGGAAAAAGCAAGTATTCCCACTAAGGAAAAGCAACATGTTATCACAAAAATACTCAAATATTTCAAGGAACAGCAGAATTTAAAAAAAAATAAAGACAATAAGGCAAAGCGTTCAGCATCAATCAAAGAAAAAGAAAACAAGTGGCAATCAAATTTAAATGTTCTGTTTGATATAGCTCACTCTAATGCTATAAATATTATGAATATTGACGAAGATAAGCAATTTCTTAACCAAAGAAAAATGAACCGTCCTTCTACAGAGGACAGGAGTGATAGTGACATGAGTCAAAGTCGTCCTAATTCTCCGAAGCCAGGACCTTCTTCAAGCAAAGATTTTTCGATACCAAGGAAACGAGGCCGAAAAACAATCCTAGATTCTAATTTAGCAACTAGTCTCGATGTCGCTAAATTGAGCAACCGGAAAGCAACTGTTTTTTTGACATCTACACTCAAAAGTCTAGGCTGTAATGTATCAGAATACAACGTAAGCTATTCCTCTATACGTCGCCAAAGAATGAATAATAGACTGCAGCTTGCTGAATCAATAAAATCTGATTTCCAACCCCAAACTACACTAACTGTACACTGGGATGGAAAAATGCTCGAGGACATAACAGGGCATGAAGTAGTAGATCGTCTACCAATCTTGGTATCTGGAAAAGGAGTGGACCAGCTCTTGGCCGTTGCTAAGCTTCCAGATGGCAAAGGAGAAACCATGGCGTCTGCTACTTTCGAGACAATTTCATCGTGGAACTTACGTGATAAAATAAGATGTATGTGCTTCGACACAACGGCATCTAATACTGGGCGAATAAACGGAGCCTGTATTCTTTTGGAACAAAAAATGCAAAAAGAATTGATTTGGCTCCCTTGTCGGCATCACATCTTAGAAATCGTACTGGAAGCTGTCGTAGTATCAGCTATTGGACCATCCAGCGGTCCTGAAATTATAATTTCCAAAAAATTTAAGAGCCGTTGGACAAAAATAAATCAGGAAGACTTCAAAACTGCAATTTTTGAACCATCTACTTGGAATTGCGTTCAAACTGCTGCGACCGATATAATTACTTTTGCTCAGAATCAACTACAACAATTTCAGCCTCGTGACGATTACAGGGAGTTCCTTCATTTAATCATTATCTTTTTAGGAGGGATTCCTGAAAGCGGTATCTCATTCAAAGCCCCTTCTGGAATGCATCGTGCACGTTGGATGGCGAAAGCTGTATATGCATTGAAAATGTTTTTATTTAAGCACCAGCTTAAGATCACAATTAAAGAAGCTAAGGCCATTACGGATATCTGCATATTTGTTGTACTTGTCTATGCAAAATACTGGTTTACAGCGCCAGTGGCTTATATGGCACCTGAAAATGACCTGAAGATTTTGAAGGACATAGTTTAGTTCGAAAAACATGATACAGTTTTAGCCAAAGTCGCCGGGAAAAAGATGTTGGGTCATCTTTGGTATCTTTCTGAAGAACTGGTTGCTCTAGCTTTTTTTGATAAGCGAATTTCTAATGAAACAAAACGCAGAATGATTTTAGCACTGAATAACGAAAGTTTGGAAAACAGTCCTAAAAAAGGTATCTTTGAGGTATGATGAAATCAAAAATCAAAATATCGAAGATTTCGTTACAACAAATACAATGAAATTTTTCAACACGACTGGTATTTCATGCGAGTTCATACAAAAAAATCCTGAGCTGTGGGAAGAAGAAAGCTACAGGTCAGCTAAAGAAATTGTACAAAACATGAGAGTCGTTAATGATATAGCTGAACGAGGTGTTGCTTTGATAGAAGAATACAACAAATTACATACAAACGATGAGGAGCAGAAGCAGTACTTGATGTTGTTAGTTAAGAATTATAGACAGAAAAACCCCAACGTCAATAAGTCAAATTTTATATAACATTTTTTCTTTCTTTCTACTTCGAGGTTTCAACACTGTTATTTAGTATTTTCATTCATAAAACTGTATTCTGATTGTAATTAAAATTATTTATTTAAAAATTTATCGTTTTTGCTTCATTTCTCATATTTTAAAATTCGGTAGCGACCCTTAAATATCAATTAAAAATTTTTTAAAAAATACTGGTATGTTTTCTAGTGGAATAGACCATTTTTAGGGGTAGACAGTGCTAAAAAAAGGGAAATTTTTTTTTTTAAGGTTAAAAATGGCCCACTGCTTGCTTATTTTAAATTAGCTGTTCAGAGAATTGCTGAATTTGTCAATGTTTTTTTAGGTTAAAAATGGATCGGTGGTTGAAGATTTTTGAATTATTTTGTAGTGAGTTTGATTTGTTAAAATTATTCCAATTTGCTTTATTAATGCTGTGTTTACACGGGACCCGTACCGCCTCATTGGAAATTACTGAAAAATCTTTTTGAAGCAGGTGACTATTAAGGTGACATTGATGAGTTTATTTGATATAACACAATAATCATAATTTGAAGATTTAACAAGCAGAAAGCAAATAAATTATAAAAAAGTGACAAAGTTATTACAACATAAAAATTATTGTAAAACACTTAAAAAAAATTGTGGAAGATCACTAAAATATTACTCGGATTATAAAACAAATTAGAGTGTGAGGGAAAAAAAACTCCCCTAAGATGCATATACTAATTTGCAAAATATCATATTACATACCTTTTCAGTTAGTTCCAAAAGATGAATACGAGATATAATCCAATCTGAAACTGTATCCTAGGAAAAAAAAAAAAGTATTTAAAGTAATCAAATAAAAGTAAATTTAACTAAAAAAGAGTTTTAATAGTTTTAGTTACTATTTAAAAAATAATAAACAGAAAATCCATACATAAAGCAATTTCTGGCCAATCTAGGACAAAAAATTTTTTGGCAGAAAACATTTCATATGTCAATACAGAATTAAAATGTATAGACATACCACAAATAACATTTCAAATGCATAACAGAACCAAAGACTTACAACAATCTCAGGAATTTTCATGAGCACATAAGGTAAGAAATCTTCTTTCAAAAAGGATATCAAGTGATGAGACGATATGTCATCTGGAATACCGTTCAATATTTGTTCAACTTGCTCAGGTGTAAATGAAATAAGGAATTCATTCTAAGAAAAGAAAATATTTTAAATTAAAAGAAAATGCAAAAGAGAGAGAGAGAGAGGATAAACAAATATCATAGAATCTGAAACTATCATTTGATGCTTGTTATCTCTCTCATTCCTTACCAATTATATAGCTGATAACTAAATGTCACAGCTGTTAAACCAAAGCTTTCTGAAGTAAACAAATGTAATTTTATATTTATACTATGGCCTGCATCTCCCTTTACTGCTTATAACTTTTCCTTTATAGTAAGGGATTAAGCATTACTTAAAGGCATTTATACTTAATTTTAAGATGCTTACAGTTAAAATTTAATGAATAGTAATTAAAATTCATGTGTGGAACAAATTTCACACATGAATTTTAACAAATAAAAAGCTGGAGCATCCTTTCAAGTTCTATGAGATATTCATTCTTATCAAAATTTTTTGTACTGTTTGCGAAATTCTTCTTCTACTTCAACGGTACAATTTTTTTCTTCATTATTTCGGCGGTTCATTAGTTAGTGATGTCAAACCTATGATCATGTAGATGTGCTATAGAATGTATTTTGCAAGGTTTTTTTTTTTTTTTTTTTTTTTTTTTTTAAGAACTTGCTTTCTTTTGAATAACTAGGTTCCAGGGGCCCACTTTTTCAAGATTTTAGGCATACTTGATGACCTACTTTTATATCTCTGAGTTAAACTTTCAAGTTTTTTCATTATTTTGCAATGTACAGTACAGCCTTTATTAACCAAGGTGTTAACTAAGATGGAAAAAGTGCGATATTTATTTTTCTGAATGAGTGCTGAAAAATACGATTTTACATGAAAATAACAAACAGATTGATTTTATAAATTATACAAGCTGTTGATCCCTCATTGGACATTAATGATGCTGACAATGAGAGCCAGGACTTTGAGAATTTAAGGACTATAAGCCATACTGCAGGCGTTCAAGTACTAACAACTTCTCTTAAATATTTGAGCAAAGAAGTGATGTTTCAATGATAGTTCTTCTGTTGCCCAAAAATTGACGTGATCAAACAGCCACTGACAGAAAGTCTGGACTTTTGCAATGAAAAGTAACACTTAAAAATAAATATAAAAAAAATAATAATGCAAATTTAACAAATTAATGTTTATTTAATTTAAAAAATATATTTTCTTGGGATCTGTGCTATTTTTTAAAATGGATTTTTCAATTTAAAAAATATTTCAATTTGCTTTTTAAAATTTCCTACAAAGTAGTTCTTTTTTTTTTTATTTGTTCAGATGTGAAACTTAATTTTATACATGTTTATTTTTATCATTTAAACAATGTTCTATAGTTCATTGCAGAAGATGTTACATTTGCAAGCATGCCAAGTTCCTATAGACATATTTTTACTATAACTGAAAGAAGACATAGCAAATCCAGCAAGCGACTACCAAATTAAAATATGAGCTAATGATTTTCACTTTATTACTCTGGCACAGCATAGGTTAAAAGTTCGTTAAGTCAACAGACTGTTATAATTTACACATTATGTGTAAAGAAACATTAGCAGTAGCATGGGAATTTAATAATTAGAATTAGATATCTAATTTTTTTGATACATGACAGTTTTACCGAGTTAAACAAAACAGGAGATAAAATAAATATCATGATCTGGTAATAGGAATCACTTATTTAAATCTTTTACATCTAAAACATCATGTTACATAATAGTTCTTTGAATTACCTTGTGACTTTGCCAAATAACTAAAGTAGTACTAAGACATCCTTCTATTAATTCATTTATCATGTACTGTAACAAATTTTTTTTCATAAATTCTTTTAATGAAACCCTGTAAAAAATAAATAAATAAATAAAATAAAAAAAATAAAAAATAGAAGTTGATAAAAGACAAACAGGAAGATTCTCAATTAATAAAAATAACTGCATTTAGTTCCTGTATAGTTTGTTCCCTAATAATTCTGCTAGTTAGTGACTGAAGCAAGATGTTTGAGTAATTGTATAAAAAGGATAAAGCCAAGTTCCCATAACCTTTTTTAAAAACAATTTTTGTTGGTGTTTTAATACACAGTAATACCACAAAATTTGTAATAAGTTGGTCTCATGGATAATTGTCTGAGTCGAGGTTCAATTTTGTAAATAAATAATACAAATAAATCATGTTTAATGCATTTTCTTCTAAAAGATAGTACAGATATAAAATCTATAGTCAAAAACTTGCTAAAAATTCACTTGTATTCATTAAAATACATTTTAATGATAAAAGCTTTCATAGGTGTACGCTTTCATAGGTAAAAGCTTTATAAGGTGTACTTTTAAAAAAGTTTTCATAGATAAAAAAAGTGAATTTTTAATGCCTTTAACTATTGTTTTCTTATGTCTAGGGCAGGGATCATACTGACATAATAATATTTGTAGCAGCAAAAAAAAAAATTTTTGGTACAGGTGAAACATTTTTGTAGCAGAAAATTTACTTTTGTAGCAAGGATTTCTTTGTTTTGTAATTTCGGAAATGTCGGGAATTCATTAGGCCACTTTTTTGGCAGAAAAATGCTCATATTCATCTTAAATGGCAAATAATTTTAAAATAACAATGTCTGTTAATAAAAAATAAAAACAGAAAAGAGAGATGATACAGTATAACTGGTAAATATGTAATTTTAAATTGAAGTAATTTTTAACTTAAGTTTTTGGTGTGTAATATAATTACTATTGTACCCTTATATTATTTACGCCATTTAGTTCCACCAAAATGCCCTGCATCTTCTCGTTCATAATATCATACATAGGCACTTTAAATAATTCGCAGGGATTTTCGGGGTTCGTGGGAGAAGAAGGGACTAACCCCCATGAATACGGGGAGTACACTGTATAAGCATAACCTATAACTTTACTTAAAATATTAGTAAAAAATCAAGAACTCGAATGTAACCTGAAAGTAAAAATGCAGTGCAGATTCGCTTTTCTGACTCTCCGATGCGCGAGTCACATGATGTACATAAGATTTAAGCTGCGGTCAGTGGAAGAGAAATGTTAATTTTTGTTAGCTTCTTGTATAGACTTTGTCCGTATTTCCCCGTAGGTCAGCTGCGTTTGTTCGACAGCTAGGTCTTTCGCCCGTAGCAGAAATTAATGTAGATTAAAGAAGTTGATTCAGTAGCGATTTCACAGTGGAATAAAGGATACATAGACGAATATTCCTGGCAGCGCTGATAATAAAAGCATTGAAGAAGTGCAGTATCAGCAATGCTATGGACTGCAGTGAGGATGATGCAATTTTTGATGACGACAGGCTTATTTCGGTAGGCCAATAAAGACTATGACTATGAGATTCAAGCAGACATGCGAATGACTTAAGGCAGAAATTTAATTAGCTGTGTAGAAACTGGCAGAGATCGCTCTTTGATGGATTTTAAGTGCTGCTTTTTTAGTACCAAAGGATGGCCCTTTTTTATGGAGATCAAATTAATAAGAAAGGCAATTTATTTTTTTAGCAGGAAACTCATGTCTATGGTACATATAATACTTTAGTGAGGTTAAGTTACCAAGAAATCACAATTAGTGGCAAATTGATAAAAAAGAAATAACTTGTAAAGTTAAATTTGGGACAGCCAAACAGAAAATAACATGTGAATGTGAAACTTCAAAAACACAAATATAGTATAAAAATCATTTATATAATATATATTTCTAAAAAGTGTTACAGGTTTAGTTACTTTTATAGAAAAAATATATAAATACAAAACACATAATCGATAAAATTATAATGGTAAGTGAGGAGAGAATAAAGCAATTAAAAGACAAAAAAAGAAATATTAAGTTTATTTCTTTTTTATAAATATACTTTTTCACTGTCAAAATATTTCGTTTTTTACTTCTACTTTAATTCTTACACATTTTCAATCCTATCTGAACACGCCCTCTTTCAATAGTTTTTTTCTTACTAGCAAAAAATATAATTTTAATTGAAGAATAGAGTCAATTTTTACTCTTATGGCATTGGAGGTTTAAATAAAGGAATGATTAAAAAAAGATTTGAAATTCAAATGCTAAAGAATAATACTATTGAAATTGAAATGCTAAAGAATTAATACTATTGAAATTGAAATGCTAAAGAATAATACTTATCAGAATTTTTTTCCGGCCAAAAATTTAATAAACAAACTTGCGGGATTCTGGGTGAAAACTCATGCCAGATAAGTAATTGATTTCAAGGGACTCTACTACTGCCCCTTATTAGAAGTAATTCACTAAGGTATGAAGTTAAGTTTTGTGGCACAATTTTCGATAGCCTTGTTTTTTAGTTCTATCTAAGCGTTCTTTAAAAACGAATTTCAGATAATCGAGGGTCTGCAGTATAATAAACATAATATCAATAAAATAAAATCCCTTAACACTTTCAATTTCTGAAAAATTTCTCTGGTTTCCTTGAGAGAGCCTCCTCCTGCTAACACTCATAGGTTGAGCCATTTTAGTAAGTTAGCCAATTGGAAGAGAGTTCGTGAAATACATCGCATGGATTATCTGTAGTCAATAATAAACAGCCAGAGAATGAAAAAGAAAAAAACACATGACGAAGAGTGGCACATATAAATAAAATTTACTATTATTGTAGCAACAGAAATTGATTGCAGCAATTTGTGGCATTAATAAAAATTCATTGCATTTGGAGCTGATATTTTCATTTGGCACAGTTTTACGATCCCTGCTAGGAGCTAAATAATGATTTAAAAGAAAAATCATCATTATACAGCAACTTTTGATCTAACCAAACTAGCCATTACTACTTAAAATACATCATCCTTAGTTGCTTTTCCTAAATATTCTTTTAATCTCTCAAAAATCAGCCTAAAATGAGAATGCACTATGTTCTGATCAACAAGACAAATATTCTCTTATTTAAATACCACACTATTATTTTAAC
>JAWZYV010012816.1:0-143866 GCA_038373885.1 Cheiracanthium punctorium | reverse complement strand
AGCGCTTTCATAGCTGTTCAAGTGTCCATGCTCGTATGATAATTAAGCGATCCTTGTAGATAATTTACTGTAGTAAAATGGGTTCTTCTGCAAGAGCGATGAAGGTGACGCTTTCTTTCCCTTCTGCAAATTTTCATATTTGCTCTACAACAATCTGCTGACGGTAAGCTATTCCGATTTCCACTGTAATTTTAACTAATAGACTCATTTCTTAGTTTTTTGAAATGTATTAGCGCTATTAACCATTGTATAGGCCACATTGTCGCTAGATACGATAATGTTACTCAAAATTTGCAATTTACCTGTTGGTCGTAAAAATGTATTTAGTGTTATTCGATATCAAAATCTTTTATTAATTAGTGGTTAAATCCTATTTTCCGAAAAGATCTAAAATGTCAAAGCGAAATATTTCGAATTCTTACATTTTATGCATTTTTTTTGTTTGTTTGTTTGAGAAAAATATTAATTATTCGTAAAATTGACGTAAGAAATTTTCTGTTACTGAAGCCTCATCAAAAATTGGAAAATTTGAAGTGTAGATTTTCTGAGTGTATATGGGTTAAGTCTTAACAGCTTTTCTTCGAAATTTAAAAAGACTAATACATGCGTAGTAAAGAAGAAATTTACTCTAATCTAACTAAAAAATAAGTTTTGATTTTTTCCTCCAAGATAAGGTAAATTTTAACGAATATGAAATATCAAAATATCAAAATAATAAAACAAGCTAAACTTAAAAAAAAATATTTTTTGAGTATGGTCGAAATTCGTTTAGAAGAAATTTCTAAAATTGGTTCGCTTTTCACGATCTCTTGCTGAACACAATATGACATTCGTCGATGTAGCGAGGTAAGATAATATGTTTAATAAATAAATAATAGTTACTCGTACAGTATTCAATGACATAGTAATAATAATAATAAGATATAACAAGAGACTTCTGTAGTAACAGTTATCGCTCATTTCTACAAGCTCAAAAGTTGTATATGACGTTATCGGTATAGTAATAGAAAATTTATATGTTTAAAACTGCTTTTTAACTGAATGATAATATTAAGCCAGTCAATTGTTTTTAGGCATAATACGAAATAAATAATAACTACAAGTAAAAAATTGAAGTATGAGTTATGAATAGTGGATGAAAAGGCTCTTTTTTAGATAACTACAAGCGATACACAAATATTTTACAAGAAATGTTAATTTGAAAACACTACCAATATTTAGAGAAATAATGAAGACATATACAGAATGATTCAAAATAGATGTTAAGGCGAATATTTTTTATACCTTAAGTGATCGAAACATAATTCCAATTAGGGAAGTTCGTCAAGTTAAGAGTAGCTTTCAGATATGGCATTTTTTACTGGGGGTTGTTTGCATATTAAAATACAAAATTTAATTTTTGTACGGTCCCTCCTTTCCTACCCTTTCTATTTAGAAGAATGCTGCTCTTTGCCTAAAAATTAATAAAACAAATCCCATGTCTCTATGTAAAATAGTTTCCGAGATATAGCAATTTGAAATTTTTGGCATTTGTCACCAAGCAATAAGGGGATGTCTCCGAAGTGAGACAAATGTAATTACTTTTCGACTGACGTTAATTTATGTTAATAGTCACTCGATAGGCACAATTGACTCCTTAAATACTAATTTCCTGTAAAGCATGCTTGGCAGGTTCTAGGGAAATTTACCACACCATACCTACACCATTATTTTGCCATTCTCTTTTACACTTTAAATTTCCTTCTCTAGAAGCGTGGTGTAATGAGTGGGTGACTCCCCCCCCCCCCCAAAAGACTAAATTATCGCTAATTTCATACAGCAGTACCGATCATTTTAGGTAAAACTGTACCTGTTAATTTCACACATTTGAACGCGTTTATTTGCTTTTCCCAACAATGGGATCTTTATTTATCTTTTATCAACTCATAGTGGGTCCCCTGAAATAAAGATTTTTTTCGCTTGAAAACTGACGCCAACACAGCAGGTAAAGTGGTGTAAGTCATCATTAAAAAAAATTTTTTTTTTTTTTTTTTTGCTAACTATTCCATGTAGAGAACGGAATTTGTTTTATTAATTTTCTTAGTTAAAGAGCAACATTCTTCTAAATAGAAAGGGTAGGAAAGGAGGGACCGTATAAAAATTGAATTTCGTATTTTAATATGTGTACAACCCCCGGTAAAAAAATGCCATATCTGAAAGCTACTCTTAATTTGACGAACTTTTTTAATTGGAAGTATGTTTCGATCACTTACGATTTAAAAAGTAATCGTCTTAACATCTATTTTGAATCCCCCGGTATATTTAAGCCTTTTGAGAAAATTAGAAATAACTACCAAAGTATTTCAGTAGTTATTTCAGTACTTTTGATATATTTTTTATAGGTTAAAAACTTTTTCTTGACTTCATATATATACATATATATATGCATTTAACAACTTTCAGAAGATATTTGTTTCATGAACTTTCTATTCATTACAGGTCAAAGTGCATTTCAAATTCAGCCTTTTTCATTTCCTTCCAAATCGGTCATTGGCAAACGTGTCAGTGTCACCTGTACGCCTACAGTTGGAGAGAAAATGAATTTTCAATGGCTGAAGAATGGAATAGAGCTTAAAAAAGGCAGAAATGTGGATATAAGATCATACTCTGATTTATCGAATCTGATAATTGATCCTTTAACAGAGGATGATAGCGGGAACTATACATGCGTAGCAAATGCTAGAGGACTCACAGGGAGTTACACTACTGCACTGCAGGTTTTAAGTAAGTAAAATGTAATTTCCTGTTTAATTGAAATCTATTCAATTAAAATGTAATTTCCTTTAATTGAAATCTATTCTATTAAAATGGAATTTCCTGTTTAGTTGACATTTATTCAATTAAAATGTAATTTCCCACATTATTAATATCTATTCTAAAACTATAACGAAAATTGTAAACTCTAATAGCTCTTTTTCAAGTGTTTTCCTTTTGAAAAATTACTTCTTTTTATTGAAAAAATAATAATCATCGAATAGTAAAACTTGGGATTTAAAATATCTGTATTATCTACGATTATTCTTAAATCTGTAACACAGTTTATTGTTCTTAGATAATAGTGACGATGCTAGTAAGTATTGCTGGCATTGAAAGGATAACCTAAATAAATCCGGAACAGAACATTTATTCTTATCGATAAGATTTATATAAGCAAATTAAAATCCTTAATAATTATATTATAAGGATTTAATCCACAATGTTCTTATGTAAACTTTCAGTTCCTCCGTCTTGGACTCACATTCCAAAAGATATTGATGCATTGAGTGGAGATTCTGTCGTAATAAATTGCCAAGCTTTGGGGAAGCCAACTCCAAGCCTTTCTTGGTTTAAGAGTATTGGTAAGAATATTGAATAATAGTGACAAAAAAACTACACATTTTTATAGATAGTATACTACAGCCATATCTATAATTACATTCTCTTAAATTCAGTATAATCTATAACTTTTCTTGGGGATTTGTCAAATATCTTTATACATGTCAATTTATCAAATATGAACATGTATGAATTACATAATGTATTTTAGCAATGAACTAAATAAATTAGAAAATAAAATAGTGGTAAACAAATAAATTTAATATCAATTTTTTTCTAATTATGTCACGTCTTCGAAATGTGTTTTTAGCGCAAATTTCTTTTTATGAAATTATAGCAATAGATATGTGGTATATTTAAATGCAATTTATTTAAGATTTTTATGAAATGCATGGAACAAATAGGAAAACTACGATAATAACGAATGGAAAAAAACAGCGTTTGTATGGTATGGATTTAGGAAGGAGAGATAGTTGCCAATAGCAGGAAACTAAAATTAGTCATGACATAAAATTTTTCACATTGAAGATTGGTTTGATAAATTATTTAAGCAATAAATGAAATTTTCGTAAATGGGAATCATGAGTATGGCCATATTGTTTGTAAATTGTTTTTATTCTTATGAAACACCCATCTATTTAGAACTCCGGCCTTTATTCAGTCTAAATAAAAATACCTTGTATCTTCGCTGTATCTGAAAAAAAATATTATGCTTCATTATAATATTGTTTCCTAGTTTGAAAAGCATCTCCCTAGATTCAATATTGGTTATGGCTCAACCATGGCCGAATGGATAAGACAATGAACATGATATATGTATAACTTGTTAAGGTCCAGAATTCTGTCCCATCGCGCGGCTGTCGATTTAAAGGTTTGGAATTTTGGGAAGCTTTCTCCAGATATAATTTGAATATGCATTAGAATCCCTTAAAAAGTCTTTCGCCCGAGGCACTCTGTAAATTTATCTTGAACATAATACACATTGAATCTAAAATGATTGTTAGTGTAAACATTACAGAAGAAGTTCTCGGGCAGCTTGCATTTAAAATTAAACTTTTTGATAATTCATATCACTTTAAATAAACTTTCGGATTAACATATCGATCGATAGCACATGAGGAAAGATTAAGAGAAAATCCTTTCTCGTGCAAAATGTTGCTGGTGTACTGTCATAATAAATAAGCAGCCAAAATTAAAAGGCGTTCAAGTTCTGTTTACGATTCTCCATCTACCAAAATAGGCCTTGATTTTTCCTCAGTTTCATGTAATAATCCAGATAAATACTTCTGATTATAACCATAAAATGAAACAAGTTAATGAGATTGTGTTTTGAAAGAATGCACCAAAGAAACCATACCACTCTTCTTGAAAATGATTTAGAAATATCTGAGAATTGTTGTCATTAGAATTTAATGGCATATTTATAATTATATTTAAAAAAATAATCTGAAGATAATTTTTTCTGTAGATTGTCCTGAAGAATTCAAATACATAGTTATTACAGTTTCTATGAATTATATTTTGTACATAAGATAGTTTGACTGAAAAGAGTATTTTTCAAGAATTTCAATGAATTTTGTATGATCAGTAATAGACTTTAGAAGGTTAGAACAGACATTACTGAAAGTTAATCTTTCTTTTGATGAACACTAATGGATGTTTTTAAAATTGCCTGTATTTTACAAACCTGTATCCAGTTATTATACAAACTATCAATTAAATTGCAGTATTGTTAATCTATTTTAAAGAACTTTGTCTAAGGAAATACATTTCTATCCAAACATAGATAACAGTGATAATCACGGACATCTATTTAACTTCTTTTAATGCAGATCAAAATTTGTATGCTAAGTATATACTAAAAAAATAATTTTATTAATACTTTTAACTAATTTTTTACTGAACTATAATTAGATGTGTTACATTACAAATTAACATAATATATTTTACAGTCAAATACATCTTGTACAATTACTTATTTTGTTGCGCTGACTTTTATGTAAATTTAAAGATTATATTTTTTGTTATTTTTTAAGTATATGTGTAGATGTCTTTTGATACATATTTTACTTTCTTCTTGTTCATATGAATTTTACTGCAGGCGAAGGAATGGACTTCGTTCCCCTTCTGTCTTCTCCTGAAATAACTGTTCACTCAAACGGAAGCCTTCATTTAGCAGCTATCAGTAAGGAAGACGAAGGCATGTACAAGTGCAATGTGTCCAACGGCATTGGATCCCCTTTGATAAAAACAGTTGTTGTTCGGGTGATAGGTATGACTTTTATGACTTTGCTTAAGAGTAACCGATGTGTTTGTTTCTGGAAATTTGTACTTTTATATACTTCTTCTTCTTTTCTCTCTCTGTCTTTTTTTTTTTTTTTTTTTTTTTTTTCGAATGAAAGAAAGAATGAAATAGTTAAAATAAAATATCAAATATGCGTACTTTAAATTATTTTTGAAATTCCTATAACTGTTTATTAGTGTCTATATTGAATAGTTTGGGAACTTATTTCACTAAAAAATGGATCATTTTATAAATTATTGAAAAATAAAAAGATTTTTTTCAATATGTTTAAATAAACTTTCAGTGCTAGGCTAGTACTCATTCTGTTCTAAAGTAATAATAACGTGTTTTGGGGCATTATGAATTTTGTTCGTATTTAACTGAATTCATTCTCGAAATTAAAATGGAAACCTATACATATAAAATGCTTGCTGGTTCCGGTACTATGACAGAAATCGGCGTGTTGTTGTTTTTTTTTGATAATTTGCGCACCCTGACGCTCTACTGTAGTGTAAAAAGGAATAACGCAAGGTGAACTGCTTAGTTAATATATTATTGGAATTGTTTTGTTATCTGTAATTATGTGATGTTACGTACAACAACGCCCAAAAACACTTAAAAGTGTCATATTACTAGTTATCTTATTTTCAGGGGAAACTTGCGGGGCAATCTGAAAAAGAATAAATTTAATGTTCAAAACTTCAATGTACACACACAGAAAAAACTGATGCTATAAAATCGATTGAATCAAATAACATTGTACGAAACAACCATTAAAGCAAAACAAAATTCTACACAACTGGGACACCAAATATGTAGGTTCCTTCTTAAGGAGTAAAAATATTTCTCAACTCACAGAAACTTAGGAAATTCTTTCAGTTAGGTTGGTGAATGTTTTATTCTTGAAGACGGAAGATCACGTGTATTTCTTCGTACAGGAGAAACGTTTTAGTTTATTGTTTTGTATTTGTTTCATAAGATTGTTATTTAATTTAATTGTACTGCAGCGTGGAGAAAATGTGAAAACTGGTGTACGTTAGATGCATTCTTTGTTGAAAAGGCAGATTTGAATGCCTGTTAGTTTTACTTTATAAACATTTCGTGCATATTAAATTTTCATGTATATTAAATTAAAGTGTTTGTTATATTAATATTCATAATATGTTTGGACATGTTACTGCGCTCTCTTCTATAATACATCTTCGCTAATTCTGAGACCGATCTTGAAGTCAGTCCTCTTCCGCTTGCTGATTGTTGAAATGATACTAATAAAATAATGAACTGGCTTTGTTGAATTTATTAACAAATTTTAATAAATAGTGGATCTGTTTTTATAAAAGTGAATTGGTCAAAATAAATTACGATTCACAATGCTCAATAGATGTTAAGTGCATTTTGAATGAAAAAAAAAAAGAATCATTTTCATCCAATCATGGTTGCAAAATTCCCCAGCACAGCAAGCCTCTTTATAAGTGATTGTAATTTGGTACATGAGACAACGTTTATTGTTCACCAGATCCGGTATTTTGAGTTGTCTTGATAAATTGCACACTTCCTCGAAATTGCGTCTTTTGTGATTCTTGATACATTTGTAGGTTTCAGAATCTTGAATTCACTCAAAATATTGGTTATAAAATAAGTATCTCTACTTGGATCTGACTGCTGCATGAAGAACTTGTCCAAACCAAATCAAAATTGGTTCACTTACTAAACAAGAAGGGGGAAGAAAAATGGAATAATAATTTAAAAAATAGTTGCAACGATCGCCGACAGATAGCGCTTCCAACGAAAGACCGTTGTAATCATCAAAAAGATCCAGAAGCGGTCATTTCTGCCAGTAACGTGGTACGAGATGCCTCTTAGTTTGTCAGATCGACCTTTGGTTTTAAAACTACTCTACGTTAACAGCTCAAACGCTTCAGCTGCTTTACGTGAATTTAGGGGGTGGGTAGAGCTAGGAAACTAGTACCTCTCCCCACACAAGAAGAAATTGCCACTGAAATTCAGGATACAACATTATCTGCAATATTTTTCTATAAATTAAGCATGCCATCCGGTTTTGCGTTTTCGTTCTTGTATGACACATTATGCATTTAAAAGCGCCACCTGTCGTCAATTATTGTGACTAATTTTTTTTTAATTATTCATTTTTCTTCCCCTTCTCGATTAGCAAGTGTACTTATTTTGGTTTTATTCGGATTATTACTTCAAGCTACAGACAGCTCTAAATAGAAATACGTATCTTACAACCACCCTGTATATCAAACAGTAAAAATACTATCTGAAATAATCAGTATATGTAAACATCCACATGTTAATGTTCTTCCACATGGTAAAGCTTCACGTTGCCAACATGACAATGTTCCAGATGTAAGATGGAATAAATTCGAAAATACATATATTTACAATCGCTGTGACTCTTGTAAGATGCTACACAGCAAATTATAAACTTTAATAAATGCAGGAATTCTGTAATGTGGCTCAGCAAATTAGCTAATATCTCAAAATTATGGAGCATTATTTTGCTAACGGAAAACATGGTTAATCAATATATATCTATTTGTAATATTTTGACTACTTATCCCATGAACAAATAATTAGGTTTTCAGGTCAACAGACATTTGTGGAAGCACGACTTCCATGAAAATATATTTTTAATAAGCTATGTAAAATTTAAAAGGAATAAAAATGTGCTTTTCATTCTTTAAGCAAGCCTATTAGACAAAATGTAAATTTTAATGCTTTCAAGAATTAAAAAATATATTGCAAATATTTTGCTTTTAAATTTTTAATACTTTCCAAGATAGATTGAAGTATTTTTTCGATCACTTCGTTCTGTTTGTCTGATTACGATGTGATTTTTGTAAATGCGAACTCGCAAAGCACCAATATGCATTAAGAAAATTGAATATGAGACACACATGCGAAACATGGAACGTTAGTAAGCTTTGGTGTTTCGTTTTCACGTAGGTTAATTATTATTAATATTATTTATATATTGTACTCCGTAAGAGAGAAAACTTTTATGTCTTTCGAAACATAAAGTTAAAAAAGAAACTCTTATGTGTGCTTTACACAAAATTGATTTGTTTGAAAGTGGTAAAATGTTAATAATTTCGGTTTTCTATCAGCCTATTCGTCCGGCTGTAGCTGCCATACGTATACATCAATTACCATAAGTTGTTATTTATATGTCTTATCGTACCACATTTCCTGTTTAAAATAACATATATGCATCTTTTATAGTTCATTGTTCCCTCAAAAATAAAATACATTGTGATTTATGGGAAATCATTTTTAATTATATATTAATAAAAAAAATAATAATAAAATGGATTTGCGACATATTAAAGAGAATCATGACGCTATGCTGTTCATAGCAAGTGACCTACTCCTAAAGATCTTTTATAAGATCACACAAACTGTCAATGATCATATAATAACTAAATGGCAGGACTTGAAATAAATATTTTGATGGCACTGTTTTTATTTACATTAGCCTATTCACTGCCACTTTGAGAAAAAGCAAGTTAATGTAATATTTATGCAAAATGCAATACGTTTGAAATTGTATAATAATGTATGCTACTGTCTGGATTTGTGTTTTTTATTTGACATTAATGCTCAGGTATCACGTGTTCTGAAATAGTCACATAATCAACATATCGAGAATGTTTTACTTTCCTTTTGCATCATAATGAAGAGATTACCTATCTTTCATGCCGGTTTGGAACTTTAGTAGAAAATATTTTGTGAGTTAGTTCTGACATTTTCAGGTTACAGTGCATGCTTGAGATACACGACCTTATTCACAAAACTCTTCACAATCGCATATTCAAACACATGCATTTAGCTACAGGTAAGATATTTAACCTATGACTTTGGCACGTGTGTTTGGATTAATCCGCGTGTAAAAGTGCTTGGTGAATAAGGCCGACAGAGACGTTTTTTCTGTGTAAATTATAATTATTTTTAATACACTTCAGATTTTCTAAAGCATAAGATGCATTCGTGCGTAAATGTAAACTACATGCGTTTCACTTCTCTACTCTCCCCCCCCCCTCCCCCTAAAAAAAGATTACAACAAACGACATTTTATAGATGAAGAATAAAATTTTAAAATGACACTTACGCTTTACGCATGACTTCATTTAATTATTTGTAACCTTTTCTAAAAGAAAAAAAATATGTACTTCATTTATCCATCTCATGTTATTTATGCTTAGATAATTGTATTTGCTACCTGAGTATCTTAAAAGCAATGCATTATATCTAGCTGATGTTTTTAAACTTTTAACTCTCAAGATTTTATCGAAAATTCTTTTCTTTTGTTTAATTTCTCACGACGAAATAGATTTTTGAAGTTTCCTGTATTTAAAATAATTTATCAACTATATTGTTTCATGCAACATAATGAGAATTTGGTTAAGCAAACTGCGTGTATTTGATTGAATCGCCTGGTATGATACTTAAGTGAGATATTTTATGGCGTTTGAGATTCCCACGTATCTTTAGAGATGGAGAAATGCCTATTAGCTAACAGAAAATTTCTAGAATATTTTTTCTGAAACAACCATAAAAATATTTTTGTAGTCTGCTTGGACAACATTATCAATTAAAGGTATGACCTACAAAAGAGCTCAGTGTTTCAAGTACCTTTTTCGTTAACTAAAACTGCTTTTTACTACAATCAAATAAAAGAAACTCTATAAGAGTAATACAATTTAATAATGTCTGCTAAAGTGTATTACTCTACTCAGAATAAACACAGATGACACCTATGAATATATACAGATAAAGAATTAAAGCGTGTTACCATTTTGGGGGGACATCCTGTACGACTTTGTAATATATTGCTTAAAAGTTTAACATAAATGATGTTTTATAATATACTTTCTAAATAGTACCAAACCGTCGAGTACTTCTAAATACTTTCAACTTAGTTATCTTGTAAAGTAATGATCTTTCAAAATTTAAACAGTATTGTAAGCACATTGATTTCCGTATTTTACTAATATTATTCTTTGTCATTAAAAGCATCTCAGTTGTAAATTCATGCTGTTTATCACAAACTTTGATAAATCTTCAAACTAAGCAATATTAGACAAGGCTGACTTGCTAAAATACTATAACACTGGGATTTTAAGAGAGTTGCGTAACATACATATCTGTGTGATTTTCTATTTACCTTTTTGATTATGAAACATTACTCTTCAAAAAAACAACCTACTGCAGGATTAATTTACTGTAAGCAATCTTCAGGTGGAACAATGTTGGGATCGCAAAAGAGGTGCCTAGCATATATATACGAAATGATGTTGGTAGTACATCCAAAAACAGTCGCTTCTCACTTTTCTAATGATATAACTTTGTACTTTCTGAAAATACTATGCTAAGGATATTTGGTACTTAAGTATTATACCGGCGGTCATTCCCGCCAAACTATTTTTTCGTCAAATATGCTGGCAAACTGCTGCCAATCGTATTCCAAACCATAAACAATTTCAATTCCCCGGCATTTATCTTCGCAAAAAATCGAGGATCTTGGCGGACCGCCGGGATGATATGTAAGTACCGGATATTTTTAACAATTATGATTAGTATTTTTTTCATATTTGGGGACGAAAGAGAAATATAAATAAATCATATTCTTTTATTCGAGTCTCGTCGGTACCATTTTAAGTACAGTAGAAATCGCTTAAAGCGTAGTGAGGACTGAAACAATCACACGTTATATCCGAATTACGTTATAAACAACCAAACCTGTATTATCTCTTACATGTGGGACTCTTCACTATAACCGGGTTTTGTTATAACCAGTAAGAACCGTGTTTAGTTTCAGAGTATCATTTCGAACAAATTAATAATTTATTCCAATGAATAAAATTTGACCACTGCAAATTAACATCGAAATATCTCTTCAACGAACGTTTAATAAAATGTTGTTTCAGCAAGCTGTATGTTATCGAATCTGACTTATACAAGTTCATTTGTATAAAAATTACGTAAGCCCTTATTGAATGAAGTCATTTCTTTAGTATACTGCTCTTCAGTATTTCAATACTTTTCATCAGTACTTTTCATCAAGCTCTTCTACTATGATAGATTTGTAATTTGGAACTTCTGATCGAAAGGTTTTTATTCAAGAGAAATGTTTCCCCTGTATTATACAATTGGGGATTTTAATCCATGCTAATAAATTATCGATTTAAATTAATATACACCCTTAAAATAAAAACAACATAGTTACATGTATTTTAGTTCTAAATTCAGAAGACTGATGGCGCTAGTGTGCACTTAATGTGAAAAGACTTGATGACTGTGTATTAAAGCGTCATTGCCAAGCAGTAAATTTTTATTTCACTGAAATCATGCATCAAGTAACCTTTAATTTCATTTTTTAACGCGCTTCCGATTAAACTTTATTTGAATCCATTATCAAATCTAGATTTTAGAGAAATTTCTGATGTCTCACAGGAGTATCATTCTTTACGGACTTACAAGTGCAATCTTTGCGTTATGGATCAAAAAAAGCGGTAAGATATTTTAATTTTTTATATAATACATATGCTTTTCTCATTAAAATGTTATTAATTATCTTCCTATTAAATATTCTTAATTGTAAATCTATCAATATTACTAAAATAACATTTAATCAATTTTATGTTAAATTGCTATTTGTAAACATTGCTGTACTAATGGCTTTCCAGATGATGCTCAGCTGCATCTTCACATTGCATCGATATTGGCTCTGATTGTATGCCTACGATTTCTGTAAAGAGCATGAAAAATATAAACAGTATTTATTACGACTGTATTCAGATTACATGTATATGAAAAGTAATAAGATGGAGGATCAACTGTGTAATTGTGCATAGAGATCTTTATCACCATGAGATAAAGCTTTTTTCCTTTAATATTAAGATTATCCTTTAATATTAAAAATTTCCTTCAATATTAAGAATTCCTTTAATATGAAGAATATAAAGACTTAAGCTATATTTCTTCTTATATAATAGTAGAGTTTAAATTGTGAAGAAATCAGTGCATTAAATGCTGCAAAAATATTTTATTATCGTCAGTTATTCTTTTGTCAACACATTCTTCCACAAGTTATTGTCTTTTTTGCTATTTTATATTTATTATTTTGAGTCCTGTAATTAAAATTTACCTGTAATAGATTATGTAGTTATATTGGACAATCTATTTTTGCAATTAAAAACAATTTCATTTGTTGGCAAGAGAAATTTGAGGGATTTTATTTTAACACACGCGATTCATCAAAAGTATCTTTTTACTTTCGTGCGTAATTTAAAAGCAATATTGTTTAAATGATAATGAATTTTAGAAGGGAATTTTTAAGAGCCCTTTTATAGTCTTTTACGAGACACAATAGAGATTTTAACTGTTTCGAAAACAGTGAAAGGATATTTATTCAAGTAATCCAGTAGGAGGGAATTCTTGTTAATATAATTAATTTTAAATCATACTTTGCGTACAAGTTATGTAATTTAGTAGTAAGATATAACTGTATTTAATTTAATGGCTTGGATGGTTGAGTTGCATGCTTATTTTAATTTGCTGTTGCGTAAAGCGTGGTTTTGAAGTATGCAGATTATTTTTAATGAATGAATTATATAAATAGTTCAGCTTTAAAATATTATTTAATTTTAAATCAAATTTATATATGCTATCTTTGAAAAGAACGATTTATTCATTCAAATTCGAATAGTAAAATTTTTAAAAAATCGACTAAATTTTCATTTTTGGAAGGCAGGCGTGAGATTAAAATGGTATATAAAAAATCTTGATAAAAATATGTATTCGCTGATAGCATCCTGGTGGATTTTATTTGAACAGGATACTGTTTGAAAGTTCTCAAATTGATTGCAGGGTCAGATCCAATCGTAGACTTTATCTCTTATGTCTTTATTAAATGCACAATTTTCATAACGAAATTGAACTTTACTAAAACGTATAATCAGTTCGTGATTTTTAAGTACGATTTTTAATATATTAGGTTGTAACGAAAGTTTCCCGCCACCGCAAACATCGTCAGCACACAGTTCGCGTTGGCGTATTTGCTCATATTTTGTCAAACGATTTTTGGCATTTGAAAGAAAGAGGCTTACTTTATAACACTGTGTTGTGAAATCTGTAAAAAATATAGTTATCATTAAGTATAAGGTGTCCCAAATGGAACTATCACTCTAGAGGATTAGAACCATCATTTACTTCCATTTGTGTTGCAAAAAGTCAGCTACATAATATCAACAAATCATGAGTACAGCTTTAAGTACTATTGTTGTATCATGTGACACTGTGCAGGTTTGGTACCGAAAGTTCAAAATCAGTTATCTAAGGAGTTAGAATTTAGTTTTTCAGGCAGATATGGCGGAAAACTTTCGTTACAACCTGATATATTTGGTCTCTTAGTCTGGATAGCACTTTTTGAATTTCATCAATAGGCCATTTTAAATTCCACACTCAAATATAGACATTTAAACATGACAGAGTATTTTTACTTACCCTTTTTAAATTTTTGTTCTTCTACTTATTGCAGCATGCAGCTCTTTGAAAATTCAGCCTTTCGCATTTCCAGCAGATTCCGCTATTGGAAAACGTGCAAGTGTGACTTGCACCCCTCTCACTGGAGAGAAAATGAATTTCAAATGGTTCAAAAATGGCAAAGAAATCATCGGTGGACGGCAAAATATAAATATTCTGTCTTATGCAGTTTTATCTAGTCTCGTCATTGATCCTTTAACATCAGAGGACAGTGGCAACTACACTTGTGTTGTCAGCGCCAGAGGACTGTCCGGAAGCTACACTACGTCACTGGATGTGCTAGGTAAGACATATCATATCTAAAACTTAATAATTATGTTAAGTTATAAAACAGTTTCAGATATTCAAATTTTAGAAAAATTTAAAAACAATAACAGCTCCTTAGAAAAATTGCGTAAAAAATGGGAAGCATTTTTATTTGTTTTATAATAATTTCATCCCTTTTAATTAAAACTAAAATTAAATACAGGAAAATACATTGCCTGTATTTAATTTTAGTTATTAAAAGCCTGTATTTAGACAAATTTTACCTTTCATTGTAATTTTTCCTTAGAATATAGACTTTATTTTATTCTTTGAAAAGAAGTTAATTGCCAAAAGTTTTCTCAGAATGTCTCACTGTGTCCCCCAAGAAGTCAAGAAGAAGTGAAGAATCCAGACTCAATTTTTACAAAATTTATCGATAGACTAAAGGTCATTACAAACATGCGATTAAGAAAGTTTAAGATTTAAATCAAAGCAAATATATTGATTAGTTTGTGGTAGTTTACTGCTAAAATCCGAAACAGTAAAACTTGCCTGACCCTTTCATCAGTGAAAGTTGAAACAAAAATTACAACCCTAACAACAACCCTACAAAGCAACAACCCTAGAAGATGAATCGTGACTGTGACTAGTTTCCACAGTGTTGCCATACAGGTTAACTAAATTTTCGAATTTTTTTTTCCAATTTTTGAGATTTTGAATCATAGTAAAATATCTATTGCCCTGCTGTGACCCATCTTCCCCCCCCCTTTTTTCTGTTTTTGAAGTTTTTTGATGAAATTTTTAGTACCTTTAACATTTGTACATCATTGGCAATTCTTCAATAATTAATTACTTTGTTGTAATTTATGCAAAATATTACTTCTTTGTAGAATAATAATGTTTACATTCATGCTGAATAATTCTTCTAAAAGCTGTTTATTAAATAATGTCAAATTGAAACAGTTTGCTATTTATTTCAACATTATTGCTGAGCGTGGCCGAAGGCGACGCAAGGCTTAATTTTATGACATTTGTGTGCTTTCCTCTGAAACCACGCGTGCAATCTTGACCAACTTTGGCTTTCTGATGGTAGTCAAGGCATAGATCAGGGTTAGCCAAATCGCGGCGATTGCGCGAAATTTCGCGCATTGGATGATTTCAAGCGGCGCGCCTCATACTTGTGCCTACTTATCGTTTGAGACATATTGAAGATTTTTGAAATAATTTCGTGCTCGGAAATATTTTATTTCTTGTAATTTATGATGCTTTGTCAAAAGGAATCATTTATGCATTTCAAAATACACTGCCACCAAAAATAAACAATCTCGGGTTCCCTACTAACTATCCAAAAAATCAATCCTAGTATCGTCTTCCACAGAACAACAATTTAAATCTCGTGTTATTGCGTTTTTATTTTACCTCTCCAATACTACAGCCTATCCGTATGCATTTTTTTCCAACTCTACCTGTGAACGTAAAGAAGTAAAAAGGTGCTTTAGTTGTATGGCGCATCTGAAATTCTCTACGAAAAAAAAATTGGCTCATCATATGCAAAAGGTTGGATACCAGTGGCATAGATGATAGAACAAGAAAGGTGGAGATCAGTCATGTTTTTAAAATATAATCACTGACAACATTCCTCCATAGATTTAGCATTGCCTTGTTGTTTGTGATTGTTTAGGCCTACGTACATTTTTTTTCTGTCATTCTGTGAAAATAATGCTTGATTCATCTTAGAGAATGAGTAAGAAATATAGTTACTCTGAGCAAT
Organism: Cheiracanthium punctorium; assembly: GCA_038373885.1. Taxonomy (NCBI): domain Eukaryota; kingdom Metazoa; phylum Arthropoda; class Arachnida; order Araneae; family Cheiracanthiidae; genus Cheiracanthium; species Cheiracanthium punctorium. The sequence continues at coordinate 127,643 of JAWZYV010012816.1, read as the reverse complement.
TCCTGAATTTCATGCCCATATTTTATTTGTACATTTGCGGCACATTATCATAAATCTATTTAGCTATATAAATAATTTATTCAAAGGGCATATTTAAATTGTTCTTCATTATTTTACATTCAAATAATTTGGCTAAAGTAGCTAGTGCTGTATTTTTAAACATTGCTCCTTCTTAAAAGGATTGTCAAATTTGCTGCATTTGTCATAGATAATGCATTCATCTGAAATCCACGATTCATGTTTTTAAGGTTGCAGTCTTTTCTTAAACTAATTTTTGTGTATTTATATTTTCTTCAACTTAATTCATTTAATACAGTACTGTGCCAATCAATGTGAACAAAATAATGAAACTATACTATTTAGGGTTGTAATGCAGATATGGTTTCAAGACTAACCGATATCAGAAAACTAAAAAATTGTGAATTCAATGCTATAGTTGCTAGAATAAGTTGGAAAACGTAAAAGGCAAGGAAGGGGGCATATTTCCTATTAAAAAAACATGTTGATGTAAATATTCTCTCCCTCTCTTTCTCTCTGCGTGTGTGTGTGTATCTATCTCTTTTTGATTGCTATTGTTGTTGTTTGTCACCAATAAATTTGTTATTGAACTGTTCACTTATGTTACTATTTTATGTGCACAATATTAAAGCAGGAGTAATGAAAAATTCTACTTAAAGACAAAAAATAGTGGTAATAAGCATTCCTATCTAAAGCATTATTTTTCTTTTAATCGAAACCAGTTAATAACATAAAATGAAATAGATTCTTTTATTTTTATGAATTTAAGTTTTTAACTTTTGAAATTTCAGTTCCTCCATCCTGGATATTAATTCCTACGGATATTGATGCTAGAAGCGGAGATTCTCTAGTATTAAACTGTAAAGGATCTGGTAAACCTATCCCTAACGTAACATGGACAAAGAGTTTTAGTAAGTTTGACAAGTAATATTTATACTCCAAATGTTTAAATATTTTATTCAGATAAATTTATATAAAGTTATAAGTGAAAACAACTTTTTAATTAATTGGGCAGTTATTATTCAGGCAGTACAAAGATAGCACAAAATTTAAAAGTTATTTATTATCTATGAAAATAAGATTTCATTAGTGATCGTATTTACTGCAAGAAGTGCACAGTATCCATTTTAGAAACATTTGAAAAATTTTAATTTATATTTACTATGTAAAATTTTTAAATATTAACTAATATTAGATATTTTGAAATTTTGAATCTTTTACATAAATGTAAAAAATTTTATACTTAGTCAATTTACCTGTTTTAGTAAAGTGATCAACAATTTTATGAAAAAACTGAAACTTATAAAAGTAATTTTTATTGAAGAATTTTGTTTTAGAAGTTTAAATCACATGGAATGCTATTTTCAGGTTGGTTTATTTTGATTTGCACGAGGAATCATTTACATCATTTCATCAGCAAGATGAATAATCTACAGATTGGAATTTTGCATAATGTGACTAAATATTCTTTAAAGTTTGAATTTTAAAACAACATTAAGTAATTCAACTTAAAAACATAGTCCTGTTTTGATTTACAGATGCACATAGTAGCATTATATGTTAACAATATTTGTTTTATAGAAAACTTATCTCTCGTGCAAAATTTCTTTGATATCATTTTTCTTACGTGTAAAAGTAAAAGAAAATAAGATATCTTTCATGAATTGCATATTCGAAGTAATTTCTCTTAGTTCAGCTAGTTTTTTTAAGTATATCCTTTACTTTCTTATCAAAGTAGAAATTGGTTATATATATATATATATATATATATATATATATATATATATATATACATATTTATTTAATTTCTTTAAGGTGAAACTTCAGATTTCTTGCCTATATCTTCGAGGAGTCACATTTTGGTTCACCCAAACGGAAGCCTTTATGCCGAATCCATAACAAAAGAAGATGAAGGAATGTATAAATGTAATATGACCAACGGGATTGGAAACGCTCTAGTGAAAACAGTTATGGTTAGAGTTATAGGTAAAGTACATGGCATGAGATGAAGCAGCATTTTGTACAGTTTCATAAATATTTGCAATTGTGTCAAGAAAAATAGTTCTTATGCCTGTATTGATCCGTTATTATTTTGATCTACACCGTTATAGCAATCTTTTCCCTTTATAACTGACTTCAAAAAGGAGGAGGTTATCATTTCATCGAAATCTGGTTCTTCTTCTTCTTTTTTTTTATAAATGCATGTACGTTTACATACAATTTTTTATAATTGGGAGTGATTTCGATTATCGGTTTTCGGTTCTTCTTTTTTAGAAAGTGGTTACCTTACAGTTGGTCCCATATTGGTTTGGTCAAGTTCTGATGATATGATCAATAACAAAATAATGGAACTCTTCAATTCTTATGCTGCCAAAAACGATACTCGGTCAAATTTCATACGGCCTGTTCATAGTTCAGGTGACTTTAAATTAATACGTAGCTGACCGGAAAAAACAGTCGCAACTTTTGTATTGTGTGAGGTACTGTTAAACCACAAACTTATAAACGATCTATAATTATCTTTTGTTTGTTAAGTTATTAAAAAGTCGTAAACCTAGCTCGGACAATGTCACCCTACCACCTGCAGCTGAACTACTGTTTTGTGGACTGTAATTAGACCTTTAGGCCATCGGGATAGATGAGTTACCGTGATGTTATGGTAAAGTAATTTGAAGTAATGTTAGTTTTCTTTTTTAAAAAATCATACTTGTTAAACAACTGATTGCACTGAATGTGTACCATTATTTTCACTTCGAATGTATGTTTATAGTTTTAGCATACAGTAAGGTTAGTTGCATTTACTCATTTAAGTATAGTTGTTTTTCTTTACATTGGAACAGATTGTATAGTTCTCAATGTACAAAAAGTGCGTTAACAAAAACTTTAAATACGACACGCAAAAATAAAAACAAATTATGTTATAGATTATTATGTTGATTTGCATTTATAACTTGGATAATGGAATATTTCAGGGATCATAATTATTACTTTGATACGTGTAGTTCATTCAAAACAATTAAGTTTCATTTTATTTTTCAATTTACTGGCACAAAAAAGGTTTTTTTTTTCTTTTTTCAGTGGAAAAAACTGAACGTTTTAATAGCTTATCCGTTTTTATCTTTTCCGTGCTTTTTTAAACTGAAAGGATAATGAGATTTTACTTCAGATTATCGTTTGTTTTAGCCTTTGCATGCATGACTTGCAGAATTACACAATACACAGAATTTCGTGTGCACGTCATCCAATATGTATTTGTGTTTTTCACTAACTTAGTTTAGAAAAAGTTCAAATGTCGTTGATAAAAATCTTTCCACGCAATAATTTTTTTCTCTTCTTATTTGGTAACTTAGTCTATTTCTCTCAATAATTTATACGACTTCCCTGAAACAAAAAGGGGTACAGTTACCGTAGCCTTTTTTAGTTTTCTATTAGTTTTTACATATGTTCCTGAATTATGTGATTGTGCGTATAGTTATGTTTTGAAAACATTCAACTACATACTAATATAATGTATCTAATACGTTATGTCATACAAATAGTTATATTTTTCACTAAAGTGGGCTTATTAATTACAATTCATCTAATATGGTAGATTTTTGACGAAGTTCACTAAATAGACATTGCGGTATACGTAGAATATTAATTAAGTTAAATAAAACTAATAAATATGATTCTTCCAATGTTCTCTGTATTATTAACTGGTATCTTTCAGAAAATTAACATATTTAGAAAAATATTTTTGATAACATTTGGATATGTTTATAAATATTCCATACCTTTAAAATTCTATTACATTAAGTGCATTACTTTTTTATATCGTTTATGATCTTCTGAACTAAAATTGTTATATAAAACGTACAATTTTACAATGAATTGGATTTTTCTGAATTAACGGTACAGTCTGCATCTTTAACTGTATTAAATTTCCTGCGTTTTCAGTGACACTGCATGCTTATTTCAGTATGTGTTCAGCATTTATTCAGTTTAAAAAGATGAAAATTATTATCACTAGGATGCTATTTTACTCAGTATGAGAATTTTGTCTAAGCATTTTTTTTTTTTTACGTTATTTTGTCTACACAATCTTGTCGACAGGTTTTGGAGATATGAACTGTCACTGTGAAGATACTTTCAAATGTGTTTGCCAGATAACGTGGAGGGGGAGGGCATTAATGAAATGTTGAAAGTAGCACAAGGTTTGCAACTTTTGATAACTGATCGCTAGATTTGGTGCCAAAACGTGACAATTTATTATAAATATTATATTTCGAGTGTAGTTAGAAAATTCCTGGCGAATATTGTAAAATAGTTTTATTAGGCGATTTTAATATCTATTTCAATTCCGAAGAAGTGTTTTATAGAACAGAGAAGACAAATACGGTACACTCATAGATTATGATACACTTTCCAAATGGTATTTATTAAGGTGAAGTATAGTTTAACTATGCCTGGAGAAAATTGTTTAACAGTTTTGTTAGCGATTTTAAAATAGATTTCTATTCCGAAAAAGTGTTTTATGGAACAAGGAAGGAAAGCACGGTACATGCATGGATTATGATACCCGTTCCAAACAGTATTTAAAGTGATGAAGTATAGTTGGAACATGCCTAGCGAAGATTGTAAAACAGCTTCAGTAGGCAATTTTAAGGTAGTTTTCGATTCCAAAGATGTGTTTTATGGTACAAGAAAGAGTTGATTCCTATTTTAACGCCCCCACTCTCGCCAACCTAAAAAATCACCGCACTTCGGCAAGCTTTGTAGTCATGGGTCTCTAGAAGTTATGCACAAGTTTCAACGCTCCCAAAAGAACTAGATGAAAACTAAAGTGAACAAATTAGCGATAAACGCACCAGTTAAGGAATTTTAAGACACTTAATTATTAAAACTGCATTAATTGGCAACCCAAAATAAATGAAAATGTAACGGAATATTGTACTTACATGTTGTTACAAATCGCCATTATAATCATATATTACGGTTGCCACATAAATACAAAAAATCGTCATGGTAACTGAATATGTTTAATTATCGCCATCTAGGCGAGAGTCGGGGCGTTAAAGTAGGAATCAACGCAAAAAGACAAACACGGCACACTCATGGATTATGATGCACATTCGAAGCAATATTTAAAACGGTGAAGTATAGTTGGAATATACTTGGCGAAGATTGTAAAATAGTTTTAGTAGGTGCTTTTAAGATAGATTTCGATTCCAAAGATCGGTTTTATGATACAAGGAATAAAAATAGGGACGACGCATAAATTATGATACGCTTTTAATATATAGCACTTTAGTACGTATTTAAAATCTGAAAGTGTTTCAGATTTTCTTCCTTTTTTTATTTATTGTTCATTCTTTTCAAGAAAGATATTTTTATGATCAGCTTGTTATAAATTATAACTCAGAAATCTTGTGCGTTTTATCGGTTTCAAAAGATTTTATAGTAATAATATAATTGAAAATCTTCTATGTTTTTAACTAAACGATTCCAAATATTACACCGTACTAAACTCCTCTATGAGAAGTATGCGATATCTGTAGTAAAGATTATAACTCAAGAAGCCTTAGCAAGAAATTTGCCAATGAAATGTCTCCGATAAGTACTTTCGAATTCACATTCCTGCAAATAAATTTTTTTCTCCTAATTGGTACAAGAAATATGTTGGGAAGCATAAATATTAATTATACCGTATCTCATTAAAAGTCAACATGTGCCTAAAGTAAACAAAATGAAGAAATTTGAGGCATCATGCAATTTGGGGATTTAAGAATGGAAAATGATCGACCTTTAAACAGGAAGAAGTTAAAAAAATAAGCTTCTTCATTTAATATTAAAGTATAATGTTTATATACTTAATAGATGTTTTTGCATGCATTTTTGGTTTATCAAGCGACGTAGAATATAGAGCACAGTTTTCTTTTTCTGTGATGTTTTGTGTTTTATGAAGAATGAGGTACACAAATAACAAAACGACGATGTGAATCTTAAGAAAAAGATCCAGATGCTCCTTCTTCTTGTTGCTGTTGCTACTTACGACTGTTTTAAGATTTTTTGAAAAAAAAAAAGATCACGCTTAAAAGATTACAAAGAAATTCAGAGAAATGAATCAGTAGCACTTCTGCTGATAAAAATAAATGTATGATTTCGTACCTCATGCATTACGGTAAAATCCGTAATTGGTACTAAACCTTGTATACTTTGTTTAATAAAAATCATTTAAAAGAAAAAATTACAATAATCAACACGCCTTCTAAGTTGTAACTACATTTTATGATGTATTGCAATCTAATTTCATCATCTACAGCAGTTTAGTTTCATCTTTTGTTCTAATTTAACTTTTCTTATTTTCATACAGAAATTCTTTACTTGTTTAAAATTAAATTTATTTACTTTACTTTAAAATTAATTTTAAAGGTTTGCATATAATTAATAATATTTGTAAGGCTTATATCACATAATCTTTATGTTATATGTCTTACAAAATTCTTTATATGTTTAAAATTAAATTTATTTTCTTTACTTTAAAATTAATTTTAAAGGTTTGAATATAATTAATAAAATTTGTAAAGCTTATATCACATAACTACATCTCTTTATGTTATATGTCTTACAAAAATGTTAAACATTTTTTTTATTCTGAAAAATATTTTTTGCTATATAACTATCAAGTTATATAGTAGTTTTACTATATAACTATCAAGTTATATTCTACATCAGTAGAATTTTTCATTAGCAGATTTTTTTTTAATTTAGTATTATAGAGAAAATTTTCAGTGTTATAGAGAGTAACTATTTATTTATATATGTGCGTGTGTGTGTGTATTTTTAGTTACTTTATTCCTTTAATTCGGTATTCGAACATTGTTTTTCGTTACTCTGATAGTGTATGCAGTTTTAGTTTTTCAACTCACATATCGAGGGCGCTACTATGCACATTTGTAATGTTAGCTTCTGTGTGCAAGCCTACCGCCATTGTAAAACCATAAGCTTATTTGACATAGGAACAACTTGGACTATTTACAGTGTGTTGTACAAATAGATATATAACCGCATGTAGTTTTTTATTAGTGCCATTTTTATTAATGCCAAAGTAATTTGCTATAGTCTGACCATGGATCTGATGCCTTACGTCTGTATAATCCTCATAACATTCATATCTGTTACTGGTAAGTAACTTTTTCCTTTTTGACATTACTTCATCTTTTCCATTTGTGAAATTATTATGTTATTAAATAATTTTTATTAACTATTTTATTTTGTTATTATTACTTTTTTTATTTTGTACAAATTCTATCAAACGATATATTAATACCTGCGTGTAACTATTTTTAAATATGTTTTAAAATGTCTAGTTTCTAAAACATCACTACTTATTAATAATATTGCTTGAATACAAGTATTATACTAATACGCTTTCTAGTTATGTTTGTAATTAAGTTTATTAGTTTGAAAATAGCAAATTTTGATTGTTACTAAGGGATGTGGTGCATTTCCTGCAGTAATATTTTTAACAAAATAATTTTTAGTGAAGCGTATATGCTATAGGAAATTTTTTATTTTATGTGGCTTTAACGTTGTAGTATGAAATAGAAATTTTCATTTAATTATATTAAAACAATTTATCTGTTTTATTTTTCAGAATGTAATTTTATAAATATACAACCGTTCTCCTTCCCGACGAATTCTGCTATCGGGAAGCGAGTCAGTGTTACATGTACGCCACTCATGGGAGAGAAAATGGATTTTAAGTGGTTGAAAAACGGCAAAGAATTAAAATCAGGCTATCAAAATATCCATATAATATCCGTTGGTTTAGTATCGAACCTCGTAATAGACCCACTGCTGTCCGATGATAGTGGAAATTACACTTGTGTTGTTAGTGCTAGAGGTATGACGGGAAGTTACACGACTAATTTAGATGTATTAGGTAAGTAACATTTTCAGTATTTTTTATTTGACAATTTCATTCACATAATTCAAAACTATATGTTTTAAAATTTTATTTATTAAGTTTATTTCAATTTTTTTACATTTTTTTAAATTTATGCATTTCAATAAATTTAAAGAAGAGTGTTGTATTACTTATATTTAACGACTGTTTGCGAAATCAGAGAACATGATTGGGGAATCTACAATATCGGATGGTTTATGATGGAATTAACCTATAATATTTAAATTTTAACGTATAAAGATGTCTCATTCCGTGAATATCAATTTCATTATAACGATAATTATAAAAGTATAAGATACCATTTTCTATTTAATCTAATTTTAATGTTTTACAAAAGGCGCAGCTTTTTTGTCATAAACAAGAAAGACTAAATCCAGTGTTAGACATATTCTAACCCTGATGAAAGACAGTATTAATTGACGTGACAATTTTGAAACTTACAATGGAGTAAATACGATAGAAAAAGTTTTTGCACACATCAAAACATTATTTTAGAGGCATGTTGTTAAGGTATACTTTATAATCTGATAAAGGCACTATCACTGGCGAAAACTATAAAATGCTACAAAAATATCCAGAAATTCGGAAATACATGTGCGAAAAACTAAAAATTAAAACACTCAGGCCTTTTCTGAAATAAGATGTTTTAAAATTATTTTCCCTATAAGAAACTTCAAACACCTACTTAAAGAAGTTATCTAATAAGTAATCTCTAAATTCTTAGCCTTAATGGAATGGAATTTTTCTTCAATTGCCGTACCAAAAGTGCGTTTAAGCTTTTTGGATAATATTCTTTCCAAATATTTAAAACTCTCAGATCTGATTAAATAACTTATTCGGAATAGATCTATATTTTATATCAAAATATTTATTTTTGAGTAAAAGAAACAAATTCCCGTAAAATGTTCACAACCATTTTCCACTTACAATTATTTGTGTTTACTTTGAAATATTCTATAAAAATTTGTGCCCTCAATTGCGGATGCCTGGTCTGAAAGGGTTAAGAAACCATTAAATAGTGTGTATGGATCTAATAAAGTAAAATCTTCTTAAAATAGCACAACTAAATTAAGCATACTACTGTACGGTCGTTTCTGGTAGACTAAAGGTTCACTTTTCCTCAGCTGTTTCACCATCTACTCAGGGAAGAATGTTAAAATAAGATCTCTTGCCCGAAACGATCTTGTTATGGTATTTTCTATTTATGAGTTTTCTTTTGAAAAGTTTTTAATAAATTTTAACGTTTATTTAGTGTTCTTAACAAATGAGTATAGATATTGGTTTTACTTTATAATTTAAAAATAATTGTAAATGTTAGTTTAGTTGTTCTTTTTCCCACCCGATTCCCCTTGAGTAGAATGCTATATTTTTTAAATTCCAATTTCATAAAAAATATTAAGTTTTATATTTGAGTGTGTAGTACTATTGATTGTCATATTTGAAAAAATTTACGACTTCAGAAGTAAAAAATATCAGTTTTAACAACAACAAAAAAAAAAACTGTTTAAGTGTCTCATTAACTTACATCTGCATTTTATAACTCTCCTTGCATGTATACAATTACCTTTATTGTCGTAAATTGAACTTGGAAACCTTTAAGTTATTATTCAGAAACCTTAAACCTTATGTTTTCATGACGTTATAACCATTATTTTGACTAATTTCATCTAAATAAGTGCGAAATATATCAATCATACGACATTAAAACAATCATAAATCTTCAAGATATGCTTTAGTTTATCTTTCAGTTCATTTAAGTATCGTTTATTCTGTAAAAGTAACATATAAAAGTTGAGATAAAAGTAAATTAGAAGACTAAGCTCAAGCAAATACTAAGCACAATTTTGGGTATTTAGAATGAGCTAGAATAAGTAATATCACTTTGAGTTTTAGGTAGGGTTCCTGGAAAAGTTGTGGATTGGAAACATTTCGCCTTCTAAATAAAATAACTTATTCATAAACCACATATTTTACCAAATGTGCGTTTTATAATAAGTTATTAAATGGTATAGTAAAACTATACTTACGTTTTGAGAGATACAGCCTCAGAAACTGTATGGAACAACCCAGGCTAAACCAGGCAGAATGGAGAACCAACATCCTTTGGATATTTTGTTCGATAACCTACAATTGGAGAAGACAGGAACTTTTTAATGCACTTTTTGTCTAATTTTTCAGTCAAACTATTGAAAATGCAGAACAGTTTTATTGACAATGGTATAGCAGAAAGGGTCTTTGTGGTTTCTTAAACTACAAAAAAAAAAAAAATTAAGATGCTACAATCGAGATGATATCTACCAGAAAACTTCCCGGTAAGCGTTATCTTCCGACGCATTCTGTTGATTGATTTTAAGATAACGAGAACTGCTATAATTGTTCAGTTTACTGGGAATGTGAGTCAAAATTGCATTGTGAAATCCCATAAAAAAATAAGTGATTCGAACAAAATATTTCAACAAAGATGATTCACAAATTTATTTACTGCTCAGATATTTTCAATAACAAATATGTGAGACACATATCTAAATTTCAATTATAAAATGCCTTACCTTAGACTCAACAAGAAACACAATGGCTCTGTTAAGGTTAAGAAGTTAGTGTTCTGTTTAAATGATAGAATTTACTCTACTTTTCCGCCGATGTTACATGTTAGAATTAATTATGATAATTTTTATTCAGTTTTATTTCATTTAGTATTAAAACAGCATGATATTCTTTGATTGCAGTGTTACATTGAGGTCTAGAGTCTAGAAGCTTCGCTCAAACGGCATAGACTCGTATCACTAAAGAGACTCGAACGTTCAAAGTTTTAAACTGAAAGCTGGGAAGCTAGAAGCTTGTCTAATACTTTAATTGATCCATCGATTCTTAGCTCTTTTTTACGACAAAACGGATCCAGATAGAAACTCCAATAAATTGAGAGTTAGTTGTGTTCAACACTCTAGACGAAGTTATGCAATCTTCGTATTTTATTTGTTAAAGTTATTTTTAAATATTACAGTAAGCTATAAAAACTGTTTTCTTATTTAATAGGAAAAATAAATACTTTACGAATAAAATAAGTATTTTAAAAAGAACCTCCTACAAATTATCTCATAACATTTTCAGTACCTCCATCCTGGATAACTCTGCCACTCGACGTTGAAGCGAAAAATGGGGACTCACTCTTACTAAACTGCAAAGGATCGGGAAGACCAGATCCTTCTGTTGTCTGGACAAGGGCACATGGTAATAACGTATCCTAATAATTTTTCTATAACCTAGATTTCTAAAATCTAAAGATAATTTTTTAGATAGACGATTTATTGATACTGTTATTAACTGTGTTTTACATTGTTCTGCAAATCATCATGAGCTGAGTGGCCTATCGAATATGTAACTTCTTAATTTGTGGATAAAAAATAAACTATTTTATTTAAACACACATATTAAAGAATTAAGATTGCGCGATCGTTTCAGGTTGTATAAAGGGTCAGTCCTTCTTCAGAATCGCAAAATTATCAAGGTCACAAACTTGTACAAAAGTAGGAAGCCTAACAACAGTGGTAAATTTAAGAATTAAATAAAATGTTGCTCTTCGGAAGAAAGAATAAATGTCAGAAAAGAAGGGTGAATAAAAGTGGAGAAGAGAGAGCAAAATAAAAATAGTAGGTTAATATATAGCAGAAAAATAAATAAAACAGTATTTACACTGGGAGGGAACGTTGAATAAAAATGACATAACAATTAACATAAACAATATGAATCAACAATGGTGTGTATGCGTGTTTGTTTTAATGTTTTATGCCTTTGTTTTTATCATTGTTACTTTTTGAATTTTCTCATATTTTAACCTGTTATTTTTATTTATTTATTTTATTTTACTAACTTCATATTTCCCCACTCACTTCTTTATAGTTTTTTTTTCCACTTTCATTTTCATTCTTTTTCCCTTGAATTGCAATTTTCTTTCTTGTACTCACCTCAGGTGTTCGTTTTCCTGCTATGTACGTTAATGACGTTGCGCCATCCGAGACATGCATACAGCTTTTATTTCTCCATTATGTGTGTTTAAACAAAGTTGTTCATTTTTAATTTGCTTTTAAAGGCATCATGTTTTGGGTGTTCATGATATATTAGTGGGCAAAAACAAAAAAAAATCGTCTGTGGCAAAAATTGTACGTATTGCAAATCATTTGAAAGAGATTTTACAGCGCAACACTTTTTATCTGTTTCTCATTAGCTTTGACCGATAGGGCAGTAAATTCGGACATCACCTCCAAGAGTATAACTGTTTTAATGTTCAAGTTTTTGATTCTATGCGCATTTTAAACTCTTTCAGTGTATAATAACTGATTATTAATTGACATAGGCGTTATTATTCGATTAGCAACCCATAAAGATTTTTACTACTACCCGGTGATAAGATGGTTAGGGAAAGTGCAGTGCATTTTAATTAGCTTTTAAGATCAGCTCAAAGTCCTTCATATCTGCACATTCTATGAATTTTAAAAGTATTTTAGGCTATTTAAACTTCACCTTAGAAAAATTAATGCTCACAGACGTGTATATAGCAGTATAAACATTGAATAAGGAAAGTGTTACTTTTCAAAGCTCGAACATTTGGTATCTAAAATAAATTAAGCGCCATTTATCTACTAAAGTGGTATGTATGGGAGTAAAAAATTAATTTTTATTCTTTTTTATCCTACTAAAAAATTTTCCGTGTAAGGAGCACATGACAATTTTTAAGAAACACGTGTGCTGTTCGTAATAATGATTTTCATAAAATCCATTTCAAATAGTAAATAAAAGATACTAACTCTCTGAAAGCTTCCAGTGAAAGGATAAAACAATTGACTTGTTTCAAACAGTAGCAAGTTTGAACAGTGTGTACGTAGGAAAGTGTAAAATTTGCAGCATGTTTTAGAACAATTATAATAACATTTTTGTGTTTGTAAAATATTCTTTTAAATATTCTCTAATTTAGTTTTTAGTATTTTTGAGTTTTTTATATGTTTTTCTTGTGAAAAAGTGTAGAATGCATAACTTTGCTTTAAAACTCCATAAATCAATATTTAAATGTGACTTCTTTGTTGAAATTTTAGGTGACACTTCTGATTTTCATCCTGTTTCTGGACTGAATGAACTTATTATTTTTTCAAATGGCAGCTTGTATTTAGAGTCCGTCTCTAAATCTGACGAAGGAATGTATAGGTGTAATATTTCCAATGGAATAGGAAATCACTTGGTTAAATCTGTAATGGTGAAAGTGATAGGTAGGGAGCACGTTGTGTTTATAATTATTATTTAAAAAACCCTGTCTTAGAATATTTATAATCATTATCTGCCATTTTTAAATGTAATACTCGTACAGCAGATATTTTAACACTTTCCAACAAAGTTGAAAAATTATTTTGTGTATAATAAAAGAATAAAAGATCCTTTTCTGTCCATCTGCATCTATCTGCTTTCTTGATTGATCCTAAATTCCCATGAAATTGAAATATGTCACTATGTACTTCATTAGGATGTCTACTGAAAATTGTTCTATGAGACATGTCTAGCTTTTTTAAACAGGAGCTCACAGAATAATTCCCGTTTATTATGTTGGTTAAAGTAAATTTACTGGCATTAATCTGTGTTAAACAAGATAGTATTTTTTAAATAGAAAACATAGTTTGAAATATATATCATAGAATCTCTTTGATGGCCAGTTTTGCTTTAATTCATTGTTCTTCTAATGCCTATTGCGTCTATGGAACGATGGAGATTAATTATTGATTAATTATTTGGTATGCAGTAGTCTATATATTTACACACACACACACATAAGTTTTTGAAATTGTTATACAATTGAAGTCTTTGGCATGATATTGTTTTAAAGATACAGTAATGTCTCTTCTACCAATACTTTTAGGAAGCTGTCTTGTTTCCTAGTCAAAGCCTATCACAAATTATGCGTTTTTTACAGTGCGTTTGTTTAAATAGGATGCTCTAATTGTTTTTGCTCGTTGAAAATTTTCTTTGAGATCAAACGATGCAGTAGCTCATCAGTATATTTTTATGCGAACTTTTTCTACATAGTTTTAACTTTTTTTCACAGCTGTATATTTGACGTTTTGATGCTATGTAAATTCTGAACATTGTATTGGGGGAAAATCAAAACATGACGGTTGTTATAGTGTTAGCGTAACCGAAATTCATAAGCCATAAAAGATCGTTTTTAGAGTACTAGTCAACGCTTTTTGAAGAGAAATAAGAGTTGTAACTTATGATAATTGATAGTATCAATCATTCATTAAAAAAATACTGGTAACTCCTTGTTTCATTCCAATATATAAGTATAATGTTCCGGTGTGTTAATTTATTATACATAATGCAGATATTTATAACTAAATGAGTTGTAAATTGATTTTAATTGGAGAACATGAATATCAATTAGTTCTTTATGATGTATCTACACTACATGAATTAACTATATCTTGGCATATTTTACTAGTAGTAGTTGTTATTAGTGTATCCGTACAATTAATGTATGTCAATTCTACAACATTTACTATTTAATGCCTTAACCATTATAATCAGAAGAATGAAACTTTCGTCTTATTGAAATATTTCCTAATTAAATGTGTTTTTACACATACAACTGCTTTAATAAAAAATTCATAAAGCTATTCTAATTTAATTTATTTCATTTTCACTCGCGAGGTTTTTATGTGGCTAATGCTTATAATGCGAATTTGACATTTGTATTAATTGCTTTGCAAAGTAATTGGAAGAGTGATAAATCCACACTGCTACAGAAATAAATAACACTGAAGGTTAATAATGTTATACTTTATTAGGGTTTGAAATGTGCGTTTTCTGTTTGTGAATAATTCTTTTTTTGTGTATACAATAAACGCGTATATCTTAGAAACTCAGTTCAATTAAACCAAATGATACGTTTCTTATAGTATCTTGTTAACATAATGTTTTCGTAAATGTTTGAGGAAAAAGTACTAGAAGTTTTTAAAGTACAATTGTATTGTAACAGTATTCGTAAGATATTTATCAATATTAAAAAATTACCTTTTATTTTTATTGAAACAGAACTGACAATTATTTTTGTTTCGACCGAAAGGAATTTGTTTGAGCTAAACATACTTTATAAAATACGTGTGTACTCATGCACTTTATTTTTAATCTTTTATTTAAACTGATTTTCTTCCGTTGTTTATATCAGTAAAGATTGGTCAACATAAATTCATGAACGAACCACGAAACCATGGTCTAAAATGAACTGTGAAATATTGTACTTAATTGATGAGTGAGCGGAAGAAGATACGTGTACTGGAAGGACGAGAAAATGAGATCATGTATTAACTGAGAGACGCCATGCAAGGATTCTAAAAATTAAAAGTGGGGGGGGGGGATATGGGACTTAAGAGTAGTTTTTCCGCCTGGTAAGTGTTGGTGTTGGAATTATATTTTTCTGCTGCAACGTTACTTCACTGTGTATTAATAAAGATTTCTCATACGTTAGTCTCATACACAAGGTCTCATACATTAAAATGTGGTAAAGAGTTTTATTTATTTATTTATTTATTTATCTATTGGTTATTTCTCCTTTGCAAAGAAGAGGAGCCTTAGCCTGACTATAACCATGTAAATGGATAATTTATATTACTCGTTCAATGCAAGGTTTGTTATTCAATATTAAATGCTGTTATACATTATTACACCACACAAAAGATTGAAAATATGTGTAATTTGCATGCTTCAATTAATCCGTGCATATATATTTTTCTTATATATATATATATATATATATATATATCTTTAAGCAATTGTGAATGAAATTATTATTCAAAACAGTCTAAAAGTAACATATTTATTTATATGTTTATTTCACTTTGTTTTTGTAATTTTTACGACTACAGGCATTCTATTTCACTCA
Organism: Cheiracanthium punctorium; assembly: GCA_038373885.1. Classification (NCBI taxonomy): domain Eukaryota; kingdom Metazoa; phylum Arthropoda; class Arachnida; order Araneae; family Cheiracanthiidae; genus Cheiracanthium; species Cheiracanthium punctorium. The sequence continues at coordinate 111,753 of JAWZYV010012816.1, read as the reverse complement.
ACTGCCATTAGCATACCCAAAAACAGCTGCAACTTTTAAACTATAATTGCATTTTTTTAATGTCGTATGAAATCAAAAGTTATAGAGTTTTACGTATTTTTTTCTGGAATATTAAACATGTGTTGGCAGTTTTAAGCCCATTTGGAGAAACTTTTCTGATTTATATTTTTAATTTGTATCTTGTGAATGGAATTTTAAATTAAATATTTTACCTTGATGAAAAAAAAATAATGACCTTGATAACAAAAAAATATTTTATACTTTTCATACTTGAAAATTCAGCTGAAATCCGTTAATGTAACTTTCATACGTATGCTTTTTTGTATACATATGGTTTCCAGAAAAACCTTCTCAGACTGCGTACAGAAAAATTGAATCGAAGTTTACTATATTCTTTTGAAATGTGATGGAATTGTGCTAAAAATTTTAGCCCTATAAATAAGCAATATAACGTATGCTTGTCACTATTCCAATGAATATTGGATATTTTTGATCCATTTAAATCAAATCTTCTCAATGACTTCTATAATTCTTTATATATAAGCAGGAATTTTAGATGAAAAGCGTATAAGCTGTTACTTATGTAGTATTTCCGATCACATAAAAAAAGTGATTTCATTCAGACTTTATAGATCGGAAAAATATTAATAAATACAATAGTATTTTGTAAGGGACGCATACTTACTGATTATCTTTTCCTTTAACTATTACCTATAAACTAATGAATTATGGTACCAACAGAAAATATATTTCCATATTTAGGACTGAATAAATGTTTTTATTAAACATGTTGGAATTTTTTTAATGGATGTTTTTAATGTGAATGATTTGAAATCATTTTATGTTTGCTGTTTTAAAATATATAATTAATGTAGAAATGCATTATGTGAACTAAATTAATTTATTTTTAAGTATTTTTCATACAGATTTGCTTTACTTTCACTTTAATTTGTCTGTTAAGTGAAATAAAAACTTTAGTTCTAACAATATAACCTTGATGGCGCTGCTGTCACTGTGAGCGTACAGTATATTATGTGTGCGCCATTCTTCAGTAATGCGAGCTTCAGTCCAATAAATATATTCTGGGTTGCTGTTTCATTAGATTTTATAAAATATTTAGAAAAAACTATTTTCTACTGAGATAAACTATTGTTTGTAAAAACTGATTTGTAATTCAACAACTTAATTAGGATTCAGAAATATATCCACGAATTTTTAGTTATGATTCCAAGGATATATCTTGAGTTGTCAGTAGACCACCCTAGGATTTTCTCTTTCTCCAGATTTATCCTGATTTTAGCAGTGCTTCAATTTGTGAAAGGTAAGCTACATTTTTTATTGTAAAAATATTCAAAATAATATTATTGTTCAATCATTATCATTAATGTTTATAAATAGCGTGTCTATGGAGTACCGACAACAGATAAAAAATTAAATGTCACTAGCACTAAAATATTGTAGTACTCGTAGCTTTATGCTAATACAATTCCACTTGAATAACAGAGCATGTCTGTCGTCTGATATTTGGAAGATATGTCGTAAACGTATTTAAGTTTAATTTTTTTTTCATAAGCATCAAATAGAATGACCATGCTAGAATGAATTCATAAATAAATTTACCATAATAAACGATGTGCATTTACGCCTTAAATTTTTTATCTAAATAATAATAATAATAATAATAATAAAGGAATGGAAATAATAACCCTGTTAAGCAAAACATTAGTTCTATGCATATTGTTTTTCACTTTACAATATTTACAACAATATTGATATTTTTATATTAAAAAAAAATGTAATAACAGCTCTAAAAATAGTTTGCAGGTTAGGTAAGAACAGTTAGAAAGTTAGATAAGAAAAGGTGAAAGTAATTAATTATTTCGTTGCATTCTTAATATTTTCAATTAAGGCAAAAGAGAGTACAGTTTTCTTTATATAGGAAATGTGTGGATTCACTTTTTAGGAAGTATTGTAAAGTTATGATAACATTTACGAAAAATAAACATTAGTTAATTTAAATGTGTCTTCTCATCCCGGTAGAAAAAAAGACCTCCAAAATTTCAGTCAAGATTAAGTCTGTTAAGCTTTAACTAAATTAAAGAGTCAAAGTTTGAATTTCAGATCATATAATATAGCTAGGTATTCGGCACTTTATGTGAAAATTCACTAAATGAAAACTTATGAAGTATATGTTCATTAAATTTTCTGTTCAAAATGCAGTAAATAAATAATATTATGTAATCAACTATATCAATAAATGAAAGAAAATAATAATACTAGCTTAACTATACCCATTTAAAAAAATCTGCTATATAAAATTTATTAAAATTATGTAAACTTCAGTGCATTGTTTTCTAGTCTAATATACATTTCACTGCTTACGACGTAAATAAAAAAGTATATTTTTCTAGAGTAACTAGTAAGATACGAGCAAAAATTGGGAAATCCTCATTGTTTTGGAAACCTCTGTTAAATTTTAATGGAAATAATTATTTTTCCAGGTGACACATCTATCAAGATTCAACCGTTCTCGTTTCCTAGTACATCTATTATTGGTAAACGTGTTGTTGCCACTTGCACTACTTCTACGAACGAAAAGATGGACTTCAAGTGGCTTAAAAATGGGAGGGAAATTAATAACCTACAACATAGCAGTGTCCGTACATTTCCAGAGTTTTCAACCTTTATCATTGATTCACTGGCGGAAGATGATGCTGGAAATTATACTTGTGTAGCCAGTTCAAGAGGTTATTCTGACAGCTTTACAACTGAGCTTAAAGTCTTGGGTAATTACGCTCTACATTTTTTTCCATGTGTATATTACAGATAGTTTTACTATTAAGCAATACAATGACTATTTATAAAAATCTTTCTTATAATTCTAGTTTTGTCATTTTGAAATAGACTTTTTACAATTTTTTTAGATAAAAATTAAACATAATCAACACAAGCGTGCGCCAATAAATTCTAGATTGAACATTTCTAAGCAGCGGTTCACATTCGGTGAGGCGCACCCCCCTTAGGAAGCATATACGTTAGCAGGAAGGGCGCGAGAAAAACAGACAAAGAGGAAGTGATCATGCATGTTTTATAAAATCATCTTATTTATTCTTATTTTTACTACAAAACATATAAACTTTCGCTTAAAATGTTCATTTGAATATTACATTATTTTGCAGAAAAGGCGTTTAAATGTTCATTGTTTAAGAATAAAAAACTGTATGAATGCTGAGGAATGTGAGAGGGGGGCGCGCCATCGTAAGTTATCCTTTGTTGGGGGTAACAGTTTTGTTACCCCCCCCCCCCGAATTACTTTTATTGTTATTAAAATGTTGTTGAAAGGTTGGGAACCGCTGTTCTAATTATATGTAAGCAGCTCACACACATGTCTTTTTAATACCTGTGCGTTGAACGAAAAGAAGGAAAAATAAAACGTCGTTCAAAGACCCATGTCAGGAAGCAACGGTGAGCACAGATTGATTTCCATTGCTGTCTTTGAAAAGTTTAAAGTTAAATGTTTATCTATTTGTTATGTAGTGGCGTACATACAAGTAAGATTATAAGATGTAAATAATCACAATGACACTCAACAAAAGGCTGCAGTCGAAACGTAAAATTAATTAAAACTTTTGAAAAATAGCACACATAAAAAAATGCTTATCTATATGTTCGTCTCAGAGTGTTGCAAAAGGTTCACCTTTCTTCAGTTGCAATCAAGAAAGATAAATCATTTAAAACGCAACGTTTATAAAACATGCTCGAACACAACAGTCTTTTTTGCGCCGAATTCAGCGATGTATTGCCCTCAAACTGGGCAAGATTTTGTGTATAACCTCAAAACAGCTGTGTGTCACTAATGATGCAATTTTGCGAGATCTTATGAAAGATCTATAAATGTTATTTATATCCTTCAAATGAAGATTAAACAGTTATAATTGTTCATATACTTATTGAATTGCACTTCAAAAGGATTAATGTCGCTAAACTGCTATAGACCGTAATGCATTGGAATTCTTTTGAATGCTCTTGTAGGAACTGTAAATGATACAGACACTACGTTCAGTGGAGAGATTTGTTTTGTAACCCTTAATAACGTATATTAACTCTGTTTTGTTTGAAATATCCAAATATTTTATACGCTTTAAAGAATGGCTACCCATAGATTGTAATGTATTGTAATTCTTTCGGGTGTTCCTGTGAAATATCTATAAATACTACATACACCATTTTTAGAGGGGTGCATATTACAGTACATTTCAATAACATATATTAATTTAAAAGCAATCGATGAATATTTGCGGCTGTTACAGCCCAAACGGACAGGCACAGACAAACCGAAATCATAAGGACTTTTCAACATTGTTTAAAAGAAAGTTTCACCATCTAATAATCATCTTTAAGTAGAAAAGTTTGCACCAACAAAACTTGCACCATCCACACAGACAGATAGGCTAGAGCAGTTCTAAATTTTTACCTTTGTGAATGGGGAAACTTTAATCCTACAGAAGAAGGGTTGAAGCTTTTGCACTATCCGAAACGAACACATAGATAAGTATATTTTCAGGTGTGTTACTGTTTAAGAAGGTTTGTAATTAGTTTTAGGTACAAATAAATAGGATAATAAAGTATTATGTGTGTGTTGTTTGAGTTTTCGTAATGTATGTGTTTGACAAGATTTGTTCTTTTTGTTTCTGTCTATTGGTATAGTTTCTAATTAAAATAAAGATGAAAATTAAATAATTGATATTCGGTATGGATGACACTGTAAATAGTTAAAATAATGATGAAATGGTATAATATTTTCATTTATGTGTAGACACTTCACTGTATAAATCGATAATAATTGTTTTCTCTCGTGTTACGAATATAAGCACTTTTCATTTTCAGTTCCTCCAAGCTGGGTAATTATACCAACCGATATAGATGCAGTTAGTGGTCAACAAATATTACTTAAATGCTTAGGGACTGGAAAACCTCAGCCGACAGTTCAATGGTCAAGATCATCAAGTAAATAATGTTTTACCCTCTTATGTTAGTTTTCTGATTGCCAGACCCGACTAACAGTTAACACTGACAGACAATTTTTTAATAAATTAGATGAATATAAAAACTCTCTAACACCTTAATGGGAAATAATCAACGACATTTCCAAAAAATATTTATAATGGTAAATAAATCATTTTTATGTCTAATTTTTTGAAAGATTTGTCGATTTTTGTTTATCCTTTCTGTTCTGTGTGTTCATTTTTCCATTTTCCGCAACATTTCTCATAATAAGTGCTATAATCAAGAAATATAGCTTGCAATAAATTAAAATACATTATACATAGCCCATGACTCAGCATGTCGATTTTTATTCAATTTCTAATCTTCAACTGCCTAAAATGAACGGTTTCATAAATTTACTAGATATGTGTGTTTTTGCTGATGTAAAACTTCTAAACAAACCAGTCACCCTTAAAAAAAATATCTTTACTCAACAGGTAGTTTAAATTGCATGTCAAACAAAACAGAAACTAGAACAGAATTTCGTGTTCCTTTTTAGTCAATATTTCAGTATCTTCCCGAATTTTCGGAAGGTTTTAGCACTTACTTGAAAATATATGAAAGTCATATTTATTAAGTTACACTTTACAAGAAAAGCAGAAAGTTACTGGATGATTACAAATCGCTTGTTCTTTCAGAAATTAAATATCAGTTTAATGTTGATAAATTTAAAAAGAATATATATTTACTGACTCTAAATTATGCACTGTTTCCTGGTTCGTCATTTGCTTGTTCTCACGTTCAGAGAACTTACATCTCTAAAGCATGTTCTGCCCATATCAGTGGTATTTTATATTCCTGGCTTTTAAATGGTCAGTTGAAAATAAATAAAAAGAATACATTTTTTCTAAAGTTTAAATTTCTTTTTTTCAATTGCGTTTCGTCGTCTAAATCTATTTTCATTTCTTCCAACAAAGTTGAATAGTGTTTATGATTTCGGTTTGTCTGTTTGCCTTTTAATTGGCGTTCTAGTTGACGTAAATTTCCAACAATTTCCACGAAATATATTAATGGTGTTACCATGTTAAACAACATGCACTCTTTTGAAAATGGTACATGTAGCATGAATAGTTATTTTTCAGGAGCAGTCAAAAGAATCCCAATACACTTAATTAGTTATGGAGATGTAACTTTATTTCAAACAAAACAAAATTAATGTATGCTATTTAGGTTTGCAAAATAATGGCCTTCATCAAAAAGAGTGCATGCAACATTTAAAATTCTTGTACAGGAGCACAGGAAAAATTATCAGTACATTACGATTTATGGAAATTCAGGGATGTCCATTTTATTGAAGAACAATAAAATGAGTTAGATGTTCATGACATTAATCTCCATCGAAGAGGATGGGCATAGAATCTATATCTCTTTTACACGATGTCACACAATTACATGAATATCAATACACCTTTTAGAGATGATATATGAAATCGCGCCAAAGGGTTGCTTACTATTAACGATAAATCGGCCAGTTTGGTGCCAGAAAGTCTCCAAAACTCTCAGTTGCTTGAAATAAGATGCAAAATTTGGCTATTTCTCAAATAGTCTTTTAAATGTATCCCAAATTAAAACTGAAACACATATCTCAAGTAGCAAATACATAACAATAAATTACGCTATTTTAATATTGATTGAATTTTAATGAGATTGTTTTCAATTTTTTACTACGTAATTTTATATGTGCATTGAACATGTGTTTATAACAGTGTTTTATAATAAACTTGGTTGGTATGGCTTATCTTTCTTGTTTAAAGTATATTTATAAATGCTCTATTAACTTTCTCAAAAGTATAATTCATTTCTATCTTAGTATTATATGAAAGTGTTTCTAAAAATTAAATATCAGTAAGGTATTTATTTAAAAAGTTATTTTTAAAAACTTTGAGTATTTATTTAAAATGTATTTAATCAGTAAAGTACTTATTTAATTATTTTAATTTTAAAAAATTACTTCTAAATTTCGGAAATTGATTCGATACATTTTTGTAGTGCATTCCAATGCTTGTTTTGTACGGATTTTTTTACTTAAATTCGATTTCTGTTTGGAATAAGTTTTTCCTTCAGAACTATGCTAATCTCAAAATTAAAATCTTTTTCATGATTGATTTGTCCTTGTTTGTTAAAATATGTTAAGGAAAACATATATAAATGATTTTTTTTTTTGACATTGTAAAAGCTGCATAGTAATTTTACTTTTTTGAGATTAATACTTAAATAAATCATATAACACTATTAACTAAATTATGAGTTTTATCTGTGAGCTTTCAGACTAGATTTCATAATTCATGCTTGAAAAGTTTCCTCCGTTATTTTTTTGTTCTGACTTAACTTTTCTGATTCCTCTTTTATTATCAAGGGAACAACGTGGAGTTCACGATAGTATCAGATACTTCTCAAATAAGTGTCAGAACAAACGGCAGTTTGGAAATTGGTGCTGTGACTAAGGAAGATGAAGGCATGTACTTGTGCAACATATCAAACGGCATAGGTACATCATTGCAAAAAACGATAGTTTTAAGAGTGATAGGTAAGTTTATCTGGGTGACACAGTTTTCTTTGCTGTAAATTAACACATTATCAATAAAAGATGTCTGGAATTAAAATGTATTTTTACTGTATAAGCGTATGAGTTTCGAGAATGAACTCTTTAAAAAAAACATCTTATGGGAAAAAAAACATGCAGTACATCAGCAATCTGAACACGGTGTACCTCTGCACAGACTTTAAATAAGTGGTTCCGAAATTTATTTCGGCGGTCACTAGCGGTTTCTGAGAGGTTGCGACATTAGTTTTCCGATGAGGATATAAATTGTTGCAGTAAACTCCAGGAAAGGTGTCAGTAGCTCTAAAATATTATTACGATATTTTAAGTAATGAAATAAATCATATTTGTGTTTTCCTTTTAATTTTGAAACTTATTGATAAAGGTAAAAAAGAACTGATTTTAGATTTAAAAAAGTAATTTTCCTGAAACTTTTCTTGGTCATAAGCCAATTGAATTCCCATACATGGTAAGTCCCATATAAAAGATATTATGCAAAGAGTATTTATTTCTTCTATAACGTAATTTACCATCCGAAGCGGAAGCCGGAATTCTGGATTTTTCTGAAAGTGCAGTATTTTCGAGGGGAGGAGGGGGGGGGGAGGATCGTTCTTTAATCGTTCAAAATCTGGAAATTGACTTGAAGAAAATCAGTTTACAGATTTTGTAATGAGAATTGCCTATGAGCTAAGGGAATGGCGTTTCTTTTGTTGTTCGTTCAGGTAGTGTAGTACTAACGATCCATTTTACCAAACCTTGAGTCCGGGCTCGATTCCCGGCAAGGAATTGGGTATTAATTCGTCTATCCTTCATTGGAGTAACGTTGGCTGCCTACTGGGTACCCCCCCCATACTAAAATGATCAACACTTAGTATTGGTGAATGCCTGATGTACAAATTTTCGCCCTTGGGGATAAAAGAGGGTTTTTTTCCCTAGAAATGATTCCTAGTGCTAAAACCAAGACCATAATATATATTAGCTTATCATTCATCAACTTAAACACTTCTGTTGTAATCCCTAAGACTCTTTGTATCCCATTTGTCATTAAAAAAAATTAACTATTTATTGAAAACGCACATTACAGTGAAATTGTATGTCCAGTACTGTGTAAGATAGAATTTTCGCCGATAGAATTTTTTGTAACATACTACTTTTCAGATCCCGTGAGAGTTCGTTATAATTACTTTCTGCTGTATTTCTTTAACTTCAGCCTTTATAAACATATGTAATTTTTAAAAATGTATTAATCAAACGGGTTTCTTTAATTTAAGTATGATAAAAATATCTAATATGCCACAAGTTTAAATTTTTTTACTATCACTTTCCATTAGCTAACCTAGTCTCACGGGTTAAGTTAAGTGATTTTCTTTTAAGTTGTAATTACTGCATTATTTTCGTATGTTTATTTTCAATACAGAAATTGATAACAGATTTTTACATATTTTCCTCTAAAGAATAATTTGAAACTTGCATACTTGCATACAACTTATGATGTAAGATAAATGTTTCCTTTGGGAGCATTATGTCGGAATTATTACTCACTTTACAGAACGTATTAAAAAGAATATTTAATTGCGTTTCTGTACGTGATGGATTTGTGTAACTTTCTAGTATATAAATAAAAATAAGTTTTTTGCTTTTTTTTATACACTGGCTTTGCATTGATAGAATTAATAAATTTTCAAAAGTTTGTGATATGAGTAAATTTTAAGCTACACTTTGTTTTTGTTTTTTGTTTTTTTCAATATAATGTGGTTCATTCATATTTTATATAAAGTACTAATTCTTTATTTTAAAGGTATTTCATGTTCAGAATAACATCTATGTATAAATTTAAAGAGGAATACTTTTTAGTTCCTGAAAGTAAGTACCGAGGGCGCTGCAAGTCTTTAGCATATAATATTAGTGTACGACCGCCATTTGATACGCAAAGCTACTGAAAGCTAGAAAGCACATACGCTTGTGTTACTTACTAAATATTCTAGTGGACAATATTTTATATCTTTTAATTCCAGAATATCCCTTTAAAATATAAAGAAAGGGGTAAAATGATGTTTTTGTGAAATAATTTCATCGACACTTTTCTTGACATCTATAACAGAACTGAACAAGCTGATATTATGTTGGATAAATCTCCCCGCAGAATTGCTTTTCTCATATGGATAATGATTTTCTTTTGGGGTAAGTATTTCTGTTAATTACGTTACATTTATTTAAGAATTGTATTTTTAATTGTAATTTTAAAATAACCATGTTCATAGCTTCTAAAATAATTATGTAAGTGTGTAAAAATTTACAAAGCATGGATTAGTAATAAAAAATTACTAATTAAAATAAAAAATTATTTTTAATAGACATTTAAAAAATATATTGCGATCTTTCTTTATTCAGCTCATTTTCAAAATCTATTTGTGTTTTACATATCTGTAAAATGTTCTGTAAGACCACAAGAAAATGAATAGCGGTATCTAAAAATAAACAAACCTCTGAAAGCGTAAACTATTAAACTTTTATAGGAAATAAAATGTTGCGAGGATAATTTAAAATGCTTCTGTATTTGACATCCCATTTAATTTGTGTGACTTTCTTTACATTGAATGAACAACAAAATAATTTATTTACCTTTATAGAATGTTAAACAAATTTCTAAATTTTGAACAATAAAATTAAGGTCCTGTTTTATTGCTTACAACGGGGCTGTGTGTCTATAATACTAGCATATTCTAATTAAAAATTATCAAATTTCATTTATTCATCCAAATTTAAATAAACTGAGTACTACAAAATTAAAGACTTTTTAAACACATTATATTAAGATAATAAATAAGAATATAAAATTCCTTTTCTTATTATTAATATATTACTACTATTCAGTGATATTGTATATGCTTTATTTTGTATAATTCAGAAAGCTTTCTATGCACATTTTCTAAATACATATAGTTCAGTTTCTGTATTATGTACAATTTATGAGCTTTAATTTTCATACTATTTTGTCTAATTTCTCCTATTGAATCTTATGTAAGCAAAACGTCACTTTGACTTTTTTAATGATACTTATATTCATGTAAAAAAAAACCGCTGCATGAAAAGTTAATTACGATATTTCTTCATTCAGCTTAATTTCTAAATCTAATTATGTTTTAAATGTCTGCATAAGACTCTGTTGGGCCATAAATAAATGGATAGCGAAAATATGTATGATAAGTACACTATAATAATGACTACACATCATAGTAATGATGCGTAGTCATTACTATATCATTTCAAATGCTAGAAATATTGCTAAATAATGGCGTTTCATGAAAAAACGCGGCTGCTGAAAGTACTACTAATTAAGAAAAATGTCCAGAAAAGAGAAAGCATTCTGGTGATTCCCACTTAACAGTAGTTTGAAACTTCCTTGATTTTATCACTATTGAAATCTGTTTCTCCAATGTAAAAACTCGTTAGAGAGTTACTTGAAGATAAAAGCATTTAGTGAACTGTAATGATGTTCAACCCTTGCGTCAATCCGTCAATGAACAAACATACCCCGAATTTTCTAAATAGCTGGTACCACAGTACCCACGTATAATATATATGTCTAATATTCACTCTCCATTTGTTTAATTACCTGATATCGATTTTATAATCAAATAATAATTTACTGCATTATTCAAATAATAAATAATTATAAGAAAAATAAATAATTCATAATAATACTTATTATTATGTTTGCTTATATTTGTAATGATAATCATTTACAATCTGTATGTATAAGGGAGACAATTATGGGTACCTTTGTACCCGAATTTTAAGTAAGGATATTTGAAATTATAACGCATAAAAGCTCAACGATAATTTTTCCCAAAAGTTTCTAAAATGATATGTTTAGTTCAAATTCATGTAAATAACGAGGATTGAAAGCAATTTTACCGAGGCTGAAATAGAAATTATTAAAATTAACATGACCCCATGCCCAAAAGGTACACGGGTACGCGGTCATTGACGCAAGGGTTAAATTGTAATCGTAAAATGTCAGAAATGAAACAAGTTACAAAAGATTGCTTTTCTCATTACTCTTAGAAGGAGAGTAGTTAGAGTAGTTAGAAAGTAGTTGGTAGTAGTTGGAAAGTTAGTAGTAGTTAGAAAGAGTATTTTTTCAGCTTTACTTAATTGAAAATTTCTAGATATATTATTAATGTTATTATTATTTAAGATGTTAGCTCTATAGCCTCTGTCTAAAATACTATTGTACTTATATTACAGTTTATTATATGATTTTGCAAACATTTTAACTATTTCAGGAACGTATTCCTTCAAAATCCAACCTTTTTCTTTTCCAACAACGTCGATCATTGGAAAAAGAGTCATCACCGTTTGTGCTACGACAACTGGCGGAAAAGTAGATTTTAGATGGCTTAAAAACGGAAAAGAAATCGTTCGAAATTCAAAAATAAACGTAAGATCGTTTCCCGAGCTTTCAAATCTGATAATTGATCCACTGACAGAAGATGATAGTGGAAATTACACATGCACTGCAACTGCTCGTGGTATTTCAGAAAGCTATACGACAATCCTGGAAGTTTTGGGTAAGATGAAGCAGCACTTTTTGTGTACAATTCATACTTTTTAAGTTTTATCCGTATTTTAAACATCTTAAACATCATAAAAAATTTTAAGACTTTAAAGTTATTCTTCTTAAAGGACAACATTCCTGCTTTTTAAAATGCGTAGATGTAGGTTTCACTATTTTGCTTTAGTTGTTTTAGACGCAAGTGCATTTTATGCTGTAGTTGATTTCATATAAAGTTACATTAATTTACGTTACACTAAAAAAAATCATAAATAAACATATTATTTATGATATTTTTTAATGGAATTATTAGTTTAACTTGGTTATTTTGAGATGTATATGTTGTCTTTGAGTAAACAAAAACTGTCCATAAGAATTGTATCCTTCCATGTAAGTTTGTGGCTTTAATCAGGAAAACGATGAACTTAGATGGTGAATGAATTCCCTCTCGATATCGTTATAGTTTACAAATATAAGAGTTTTTTGTGCGTTATGCCAATCCCACAGGAGGCTCATCTGTCTACTTTGGAGGTGCCTTGGTCGCAGAACTTTTTAAATGGTTCTAACGCGCATTCACATTACATTGAAAGAACAGCTCAAAACTGCAGAACATTAAATCGACAGACACATGGTAGTTTCGAACTCCAGACCTTCACACTTCAACCGTAACTTCTTGGCAAGAGAAAATATTTTTTAAGCTAAACAAAAATCAAAATTGTAATTCTAGAACATTTTAATCATTTCAAGTGCTAATTTGTCTTAATACAGATTTTAAAATCTTTAGAAATGTAAGCTAGTATCAGAATCTATATTTATTCATAATTAGAGCTATATGCATGGCTTGCACGTCTTATCTGTCATACATTCGGAAGGTCTATGAAAATTATACTTAAGATTATATTTAAAATTCTATTTTATTATAATTCTTGTTTAGCTCCTCCTGTCTGGAAAGTTGAGCCGTCTGATGTTGAAGCTATTCACGGAGACTCCTTTTTATTAAATTGCCAAGGTACCGGAAAACCTGAGCCAACTGTCACATGGATGAGAAGCATAGGTAATGCTTTGTACTCAAATTAAGATTTCGCAGTCATAACTTATTTGATTCAAAAAATGGTTACTTATCAGAAACTTGTTTTTTATACTATTTTTCATACTTTTCTATTTATGTTGTTTAAAACTGTTTAAGATAGTAACTGAGCAAATCAGGAATCATGAGGAGAGTTTAAGAAGTCTCTTATTTCGCACTTATATTTGTTTTCCATGAAACATTGACCAAAGATGTGTTAACGAAAATATTTTTGTGTCGGTTTATAGGAGTCTGGGGACATCAATACATTTCAAATAAAAGTTCATTCTTAGATGTTTTACAGGGTCTCACAAAGTCACATTAATAGTAATATAGATTTGCTCAAAATCTAACGCCATCTGTTTGCTAAAATTTCATACTATTTTTTTTCTCATGCCACATGCTTTTCCGCTTCTTCAATAATATTACGTTTTTATTTGACGTCATTCTGATCAGTGGTTATTTCTTATGGGATTTTGAAACTTAAACTTTAATTATAATCACCCTTTATAGTTGTTCAAAAGCAGACATTGTATTAGAAAGTGTTTTATAATGGATGCGCATGTAATGCTTTATCTTTCTTTTCAGTTTTAATATTTCCTAACTACTGTTTTTAATTGTAGGTTTGAATCCAGATTTTGTTACGCTGACAGACCCTATCTATAGTCCCATGAAAAATGGGAGCATTCTCTTAAAGGAAATTGATAAAACAGCCGAAGGAATGTACAAATGCAACATATCGAATGGAATTGGAGATCCGTTAGTTAAGACAGTAATAGTCAAAGTTATAGGTATATTTAAACGCAACATCTTATTTGAATTATCTTTTAATAAAATTAATATGCGCAATTTAATATTGTTGAATACTTGATTGTTATGTACATTATGAAATGTTTTGCTTTGAAGAATAACTGTTATTTTTTATGTACATTATATGCACTTAGAAAAATGTACAAATTTCATTTTACTGAAGGGAAATTTAGTATCTGCGCTTTTTTAGTTATTGGTATAAAAGTGTACATTTTTACAAATTATTTAAATTTTTACATTAGGTAGGATGAACTATTAATATAATATTAATGCTGTAAAAACTGACTGCTAGTAAAATATTTCAGCCAAAGAGGAAAAGCAGGGCTAAATCTCTTTTTCAAGGTTGCCAGTCACGACAAAACTTTGAAATAGTAATCTAATACTAAATGTTTAGCAGTGCTTCTTGTTGTATATTTTGTGCGTTTATTTATAAGTATTGGTAAATATTTCGAATGATTATCATTGAAACAAACAGTATTAAACAACTACCTTGAATTTAAATATCGTAACGAATATGCGTTAAAATCATGATAAAGAATAAGCGTGCCTCTGTTGCTTATTAACGCACGGGACTTGTACAAACTATTCAAACTTTTTTGACTCTTCAAATTTTTTTACGACTTACATCACTTTTTGTTTTCAGTAATGTTGTGTTACTTCATAGTTCAAAGAATCATCCTGACCGAGAAAAAATAAATTCATTTTTTCTTTCATATATAAAATTGTGTTCAATGTTCAAATTGTAAAATTGGTGAAACGTTGACGGTGCATGTAAAATATTCCTGCATTTGTATAAAACTCGTTAAGCTGTTGTATTCATAAAAATGGGGTGCTGCAATTTTTAATACCATAATTAAAATTTTATATAACATGAACTTTACAAATCTTGATCATTCGTATTTTTATATTAGCTTATCTTTACTACGTCACATTAAGTTTCTGACAAGTGTTTAAGTTTTAATGATGGTCCAAGCTGTTTTGAAAAAAATATCCTTGTACTAACTTTACTAACCCATATTTTTAAAAACTATACAAATACTATATTTTGACTGAGAGTATTTTTTTTAAATACTGAGTTGATTTTTATGGAAGGATCATAAAAATTCTTTTTTAGTCATGATTCAGTCTTCTAATTTTCTTTCAAGTGATCTTTTAAAAAATCAGATATGTTTATCCATTTTTAACATTATGAAATAATTATTGTAACAGCATATACAAAACAATTTTTTTTATTTAACTATATTTTTTCAGCGGAATTCGTACTACTGAATTCTGCATACCTAATGTGACAGATGTTTCTAATTTTTGTGAACGTCTTGAATATTGAGAAACAAATATTTAAATTTCAAGCACATTGCACACGGTAATTATTTACTTTTCTGGAAATGCATAGCATATAACTATCTTTCTTCGAAATAGAATTAAAATATATTACTGCATTTTAAAAGTACTTTTCTTAAAAATAACCCGACGTCCTCAAAATAGGTAAAACTGGTCACCGTGTGCATACTCTTTGAAAGCATCAATATATTTTCTTCATGCTAACTGTAATTATAGATTTATTTCTTGATATGCTTCTGAAATATAATTTTTATAAAATCATGGAACTAGAAAATACTATCGGCCCCACTCAAATATTGATGAAATTTATCTATGTATCATTTTTGTCAGTTAAACTATAATTTTCTTCATTGTCAAAGCATTAGTTTCACTGGTTTCTATTTGTTCTAAACTAAAGTGGAAATTTTTCATGGGAATTTCAAAAGTTTATTTTTGAAAGAAAAAATTCATAGTGGTGTATTTCATTTTACATTTCACAACTGTGTGAAAGATTCTGTTTCTTTGTGTGTGTGTGTGTGTGTGTGTGTGTGTGTGTGTGTGTTGGAAACTTATGTGCTTTAAATATATTTTGTTTCAGCAAGAATACTGCGCCTTATATAAAGAATTTTTTAAACACATTTTGCGATTATGTAACTTAGTATAGTATGATATCATTATGCCATCAAGGTCATTTATTTTATTCGGTGAGAATAGTATGAATGTAAAAGTATGAAATACGTCAGAAATGATAAAAAATGCAACTTTATGAAGAAATATATTTTTACTTAGTTCTTCGAAAAACTAGCAGATAGTGCGGATATTTTTATTGCTTTATGATAAGAAAAGAACTTTAAATCATTAAAATGAAAAAAATATGCTCTAAATACTTTATATACTTTCAATAATCTGTTTAGGAAATATCGCTATATGCGGATGAGATGCATTGATTAAGAGTCAAATAAAAGTTTTCTTACACGTCTTTTTTATCCATGCAATACTGAATTATTACGAAATGTATCTTTAGTGTGAAAAGTTAAATACGCTTATGAGTTTCTTTATTAATCTAAATTAATTTCGAAGTTGAAGAAATGTAATTAAAGTATTGCTTTTGCAAAAATATTCAGAAATACGTCTTTCTTTTGTTTAGGTTTTGAATTTTGCTCTATTTACAGGGTTCACGCGAGTGCTTAATTTGCTAAAATTCCTAACTTTTGGAAAAATTTCCTAAGACATCTTACTACTTGATATACTCGAGAGAGCTTCTTTCCGCATTTCATAAAAAAACAAGACCACTTTTTAAAAATTAGACTATTTTAGGACAATATTTCACAAGTTCGGAATTTTAGGAAAACCAGGACTCGTACAAATCCTGTATTTATTGTTGACAACATATAAACAATAAATGCAAATAAAGTGGGACAATTTTTTTTTCAACTATACAATTTGAAAAAATTTAGTTCCTCCTTCAAAGTATCGATGGCGCTACAGTCTGCTTAAATGATCAAACCTAATTCTTCAGTAAGGCTACAACGTACGCCATAGCATTCATAAAGGGATTCATTACTGACATTTCTTATGTAGTATATTGATGATCGTGTTGCTTAACCTTTCAAAAACAGAATTTAGGTGATTAAATACTGCTAAATTTTCAATGCTTTTTACCATGAAACAGATTTCAAGAAAATATGCGCATACGTATGCAGCTCTCGCAACTATCTTCTGTATACAGAAAAGCCTATGTACAGGTAAGTTCGTACTACATTTTTAGACAGTAATTTTTTAATGTGCATTTATTTAATAAATGCAAGAAAATGTTTTATGTGTTAAATTCACACATAACTCGTGAATTGAGTAATAAATTGTGTTTCAGTATTTTTATTATTATTCAAATATCATTTTACTGTACGTGTTAGAAACTGTGTAATGCTATAACAGTATGATTATTCATCAGTTAAGTTTCTTTACATTCTCTTACATTATCGAGTTCGCTTGTGTTTCTAATAAAAATTTTCTGTGAAAAATAAAAATCATATGGTTTTCCATGTAAAAATTTACAAAAATGTAACTCATATATTTTTGCACAAAATTCTATAAATATGTCTGATTTGATGTCATAGCAAATTTGATGTTTAATAAAACAATATTATGGTAATCATCATTAAATATGATTCGTATATAATGTATGCATTAACAAGTTTATATATATGTGCGCATATTTTTATAAGCACTTAAATACTGTGTTATTATTCTATTATTGTTTAAAATTCACAGCTTAGATTATGTAAATTACATTTCAATTTCCTAAATCAAAAAAACTATTGCTTTTAATGCATTTAATGCATTTTCTGTGGTAGTTGAAATTAATACTATTTTTACTGAAAACCCGCTGAAGAGCTATTTTATTTTACGACTCAAAATTTACATTTAATATTATAATCATCGCTTATATGCTAGATTAAGTTCTATTTTGTTCATTTTATTTCGGCAAAATACATTAAAATGATATTTCAAACTATGTAAAAGTTGTAAAAATATATTTATCTCATTTAGTAAAAATGAAAACCGTGACTTTTTTTTTATTTGATTTTCATGAGTAACTATAAATTTAGTCATGGAACTTTGATAATTTAGTTATTGTTCAGAATCTAATGAAGCATACACAAAAATATTAAACTACATTTTTAAATGTATTATTTATTCTTGTATAGTAACTGTTACATTTTTATATCATTAAAAATCATCCTAAAATCTTTTCAGATGAGTACATAAAAGTGCAATCTTTTTTCTTTCCTTCATCTCCAATGGTTGGTGAAAGAGTAAGCACTGTCTGTGCTACAACTACCGCTGGTGACAAACTTGATTTCCATTGGTCCAAAAACGGAGCTGATTTTACCAATTCAAACCGCATCAAAATAATGTCTTTTCCTCAGATTTCGAATTTAATAATTGATCCTTTAGTTGAAGAAGATTCTGGAAATTACACATGCACAGTCGTGTCACGAGGGGTGTCCGACAGCTACACAGCTTCTTTGAATGTTTTAAGTAAGTTTGAGTTAAAAGTTTTCATTTAGTATCATGAAAAAAATTGCATTTCAAATTTCATTAATGACTACATTAATAGAAAACCATACTTATTTTAATATAATTTCCTTTTTTATTGAATGTTTCTTGAAATGAAGTCTGGTTATCCTTTACATGCAATTAAAAGAACACCCTTCAATTTTAATTTTTGCCATTATATTTTGTATAATCAGTCTGCTAAAAGTATAGTTTAAGATTTTTTCATTCACAGTTTAAGAACGTTGATAACAATTATTAGACATTTTAATTTTTCGAACTATTGAGAAGATTTAATCGATAACATTTAATCTAAATATCTTCGGAAAAGATTTTATGATTTTTGTTTTGGTGAAATTTAAATTTTTATGTATAAGCAGAATCTTAAATAAATGGCCTTTATATTCAATATTTTGGAATTAAATGCTATAAAATTGGATTCTGATTTAATATCTGTGATTTTTATGTTAAGTAACTTTACAGCACATTTGCAAATGGAATTCAGTATTTAATAATGTTTTCAAGATTACTTAGATTGCAGAGATTTTTCGGTTTGCAAATTAATAGAACTATCACTTATATTTTTTTTCTCAAAATTGTCTTACTATTTTTTACTATGTTTTATTTTACATGAAGTCCCGCCAATATGGAAGATAAAGCCTTCTGATGTGCAAGCTAAAAGTGGAGATAACATTCTTTTACCATGTGCTGGGACTGGTAAACCAAAGCCTTCGTCTAAATGGTCAAAATTGCTTGGTAAGAGAGAGCGTTTTTGCACAGTAACTTTATTTTTGGTAGTATTTGAATCGTTAATTTTTAATTGATCACATGTGGATATAGCATTAAATCTGGTGATGTACTTAAACTTTTGGTGTATTTTTAAAATTAATATTACGTACTAGTTATATTGCAAAATGACAGTTTTATTTTAATATAATTTTTTCTTTTAAATGTGGTTTTAATAATATTTTTAACCTATGGGCACAATATGAAAAATTATGTGACGGGACATAGAAAATTGCATTTCTCTTAGATATCTTACCTATATACAAATTCATATCTATAATTTTCCCAAACATCATGAGGAATGAATTTTGTTTTTAATTTGGCTGGCATAACTACTTTTAAATGATTGGTTTCAAAAGTCCAGTACAAATGGTGAAGTTTTTTAAAAAACTATTAAGGCTATTCCAATAACAAATATCATCACACTATTAGAGATGACGATATTTAATACATTACAAATAGGCATATAGAATGTTTTTTATTTCTATTTCTGACAGTACTAAATAACTAAACGTGCCTTTTATTCTTAGATGAATTATATAATAACATCATTTTGAATTTTCAGTTCATGGAGGAGATTCTTCAACTTTATCAAACACAGATTCTGTAGTCATCCACTCTAATGGAAGCCTAGAAATAAAAGAAATAGAAAAAGACCATGAAGGTTTTTATCAATGCATCATATCGAATGGAGTAGGTTCTGATCTTAAGCGAGATGTTAATGTGAAAGTAATCGGTGAGTTGACTAAAGTAAACTTTAGTTGAATTTGTTATCTTTAACTTGTGGGGTAATTTCAGGTATCAGTTAAAGTTTGGATAACGGAATGCTATTAAATTAAATGCACTTATTGATAATTAGCAAATAAATTTGTGATAATATTATTATTTACTGTGGATTTATGATCAGTTTTAAATAGTATAACATTCTGATAACCATTCCTATAAGAAAATAAGAAAAGGCTGAACATAGTTACTTCTTAAATTTACCTGAAATAAAGTTAGAAATTTTAACATTTATCCTTCATAGAAAGATTGAAAGCGTGAACCTTCTCGTAGGAATCGTAGAATTGAAAATTCCTACTTTCAAATTAAGATTTCTTTCAATACTTTCAAAAAAGCAGCATAAGAAGATGCGTGTGAATTGTTTTTTGGGATTTTTATTTTTTTAATAATGCATGTCGATGCAGGGAGATTGTATCGAAAATATTTCAGAGCTTTAATTTTACAAGAGTTTTATTCGATTTTTATGTAAAAAGTATTTAAACTGAAGATTGTCCATAGTTTGTCTTGTTTTTATTCAATAAATTTAAATTTTTCCTTTTAAATGTACGTATTTTAGCGGAAAATGTGTGAAACACCTAACAGTATAACATTTAGTTTTAGTTCAAGCTGGTAAACACCGAGGGCGCTACTGATCTAAAACGTTCAGAGCTACTTCCTAAAATGAATAAGCAAGTAAGTTCGCTTCTGATCTGAACCGCAAGCTTTCGCCATTTATTCCTTGTCCAATGAATGAGTGAAATATATTTATTCTGTGTGCGTAAATGAAACTGTGAAAATTATCACTTATAGTTTTCATGACTATTAGCTGGTTATAAAATATCAACTGAAAAATGGAAAAGACGCATTTGTTTGGAAAGAAGTGGATTCTATACAGATTCTCGATTATACTAATGATGGATATATTTCTTGGTGAGTAATACTTCTTTTTAATTACTTCATCAATGGTTATTTATAAGTTACTTCACGTTCACTATTTAATAATATTTCTCATTGTTATATTTCTTTTAATGCTTACATGATGTACAATTTGTATATTGGAATATGTGTCATGGTAGCAATTATAAGTCTTCAATAATGAGAAATCGCATGTATGATTTACAATGACTCCAAATAAAATTTTCTTTATCATTCATCTATAATTTTAAGCTTTACACGAATGTTACTTGTTTTAAAATAAGTTATAACTGTAAAAAATAATGTACTACATTGCTGTGTAGTTCAGCAGTTATGTAAAAATTCAATTTTGAATATTAAAGAAAACTTTTCTTATAAAATCTAGTAATAAATGTAGTATTAGAAATATTGAGTATCATATAAAAAAATTATATGACGCTAAACTATCAAATTTAATTAACATTGTTTTACAAATTTACTGAATGCGAACATTGAAAAAATTGAAATTCTATAAATCAGAACATCTTTTCTTTAAGCTGAAACTTACGTAAAAAGGTGTAATTTATCATATCCTTTGAATATAGTGTACCTTACTTTCAAATTTCCTTCATTCAATTAAAATATAATTAAAAATATGTGTAGAAAGTACAAAATATTTAAAATTCCATTCTGTAGAGTCATTTTATCAATTGTTATAGCCTATAAAAAACGTTCTTTGTAATCTAGTTTCAACATATGGATTTATTTTTATGTGTCACAATAATTTTAATTTATTGAAAATTCAACAATCGAAAATTTTAATAACTATTTCTGCAACTACATTCGACAATTTCTCGTGAATTTTTAAGCATAAAGTTTGATTTCTTTCAATACAATAATTTATCAAAAATCAGTAATAGTAGTTCACGTCACATAATGTTTGTTTTTTGACTTTATAATCTTCTTCAGAAGTAACGAAAAGAAAAGTTAATATAAATGTAACCCTTACTTCATCTGTAAGAAAATCGCTAAGATTGTATTTTATTATTAAAGTTACGTGTATAGCATAATTTATTCTGAAATTTTTCAGGCTTGGATGCATTTAAAATTCAGCCTTTTTCATTTCCTCCAACTTCAATTATTGGAAAGCGTGTAATTACTTTGTGTACAACTACTACGGGAAGTAAAGTGGAATTCAGATGGCTTAAAAACGGAAGAGAACTATCAAAAAATGCAAAAATCACAGTTCGTTCTTTCCCTGAACTTTCGCATCTGATAATTGACCCTTTAACAGAAGACGATAGTGGAAATTATACTTGTGTTGCAACTGCAAAAGGTTATTCAGAGAGTTTTACTACTGCTCTAGAAGTATTGAGTAAGTAAATAGAACCATTACAAGATATATAGATGCATTTGTTAGGTATTAATTGATATTAATTAAAATAAATTTGAATTAATGTTATGTCAATATTCTGATTGTTTTTGATGCCATGATGTATATTATTTTATTTCATTATTAAAAATGTGGATCCCTTTCTTTATCAAATTTTAGAAAAAGAAGGTTAAATTATTTTTACAAAGAAACAATATCAATTGAATTCTTCGCTTATTAATGTAATATTTTTTTACATTTATTTGTGAGTTAGTATAACCGTGTAGGGCAATTAGTTTTTGTAATAGAATGAACTAATATTTTATTTGTTAAAATATTAGTAGAAAAATCAAATATTTGAAAAGCATGCATTTTACATTAATTATACATTAACATACTTATAAATTCTTCTTTTTGAACATTTTTAATTGGTCCTAAGTCTAATCAAAATAAATTAATTAATAATTTCCATATGCATTAAATTTTAGTTTGCTAGAAAGAAAAATATATATTCAAAAATTTGTAATTTTTTACAATGCAGTATTTAATATACATTTCAAAAGCATATGTATTTATTAAAATTTAGTTCTTTCTTTGTATTTAACTCTATACTTAACTTTATACTGACTTTCCAAAAGCTCATTTTGTTTCCAAATAAATGGTCTTATTTTTTAAAAAAATGTTCTTATATGCCGAGCTTTAATTGATGATGATCTGTGTTCTGTAACTAATTAATCACATATTATTTGAAGAGAAAAATTGTTTTTTAATTCATGGGAGTAAGAAAAAAATGTAAGCGGTATGGTTTTTGAAAACATGTAGCCCTTTTTTAACGTGCCACAGTCTAGGAAAACATTAGAACTGTACTAAGGCAAAAGTAAGTATTAAGCAGCAACATTCGCAGTGAAGCCGTTTTTAAACTTCCTTCAGTTCTGACTCAAGTTTTAAGCAACACTCGTTAGAAACCATAGATAACCTGATGCCTAAAATTAAAACTGTGTACCATGATATTTTTTAAATATGAATAGAAATTATTTTAAAATAAACTTCTTTCTAATTGTCCTCTTTCTTACTTTTACCATTTTTTTTCCCATTTTAACTTATATGATCTATAGGTATAATTTTACATGCATAATATTTCTTCATTTAAATATTTTTTTGTTCAACTTCTTTATTTTTGTGGATAATTGTTAAGGGGAGTATTTATAAATATCGTAATTGTGTATATCATGAAGAATTTGTAATGTTCACATGTTAACTCTTTAGTTTAAAATGTATTGTCTAAATCTTACTTTAACTAAAATGTTGTTGTTGTTTTGCTTACTAAAAATAACCCAAATTAAAAAGAATGAATTCTTAAAAGTATTAATATACTTGGAATTTTCTTCCCAGTTCCTCCAACGTGGAAAATAATACCATCGGACTCTGAAATATCTGATGGAGACTCAATGGTACTAAACTGTCAGGGATCAGGAAAACCCGAACCTACTGTAACGTGGCTTCGATCGGCTGGTAAGTGGTTAAATATAAAAATAAAATTATGATGGATTTTATAATTTGACAAAATAGTACTTTAATTTGTGTTTATAGATTTTTTTAAATTTTGAGTTTAAATGTAAAAACAGGAAATTTGTATTTATTTAATTTTTTAAATGCTACTCTTCAAAATTATGTGTGCTAGTCGTGCATTTCACCATAATTATGTAGAATCTTCCGAAAAACGTTAACAAGCAAGTATAACGAATCTCTTCGATAGAAAAAATTAGAAAGCTGAACTAAATGGCATTTTTCAGTTTTTATGACAGTTTATTTTAAAATTTAAAAGAAAAAATAAATTGAATAACACAAAATTCTTCCGTGCGTAGATACTTTTAAATAAATAGCTTTTGTTTTGCTATTTTTTTAATTAGATTATCGACAACTGAATCTAAAATATTTTTCAATCAATTAAGCATCATGCTTAATTAAAATATATCATTTAAACAAGCTTATAGATTTTGAATTATTACTATGTTCCAATTAATTTGATAATTACTTTGATCTTTGTTCTGATAAAGTTTTACGAGGGTGCAAGATGTTCTGTACGAAATAATTAAAACTAATAAATTATTACCAAAAAATGCGTTTACCAGACTTATATTATCTAACTAAGAAAGTATTCTCTGTTTTTTTTGAGTAATGAAAAAATAATTTAAATAAATATAGTCGTCGTTTGAAAAATTACATATTAATTTTGAGTACAAACAAATTGCTTTCTCCTCAACTGTACTACCAAAGCACGAAAAGTAGTTTTACAGGCAAAGAATAAGTGTTGATAATGGTTTTCAAAAATATTTGGCATAGTCTGATTTTTGAACACTTTTCGAAAAATTCGAGTTATTTATTCTAAGTTATAATTAAGTAATTATGTTTTAAAATATATTTTAGGAAAATAATTTTAAGAAAAAAAAATTTCTATTTTAGCCCTTTAACACAAAATAATCGTAAATTACTTTAAGTGCTTAAGGGGATGGTGGACACCCAAATCATCAAAATTGGCCCAGAAAATGTGTTTTTTCTTTTTTACATACTAATATTCTACAATTAAAGCTGAACCATGGAGAAAAAACCGCGTATGTCTACGGCAATTTTTTAAAAAGATATTAGGGTTTGAAAAAATTAAAAGGGACAGTTAAATGTCCACAAAAATCCAAACACACGCTTAAATAAACACGTCACAATTTTTATTGAACGTTTTGCAAAATAAGCTAACATTCGAATGAAATTATTTTAAAAATATGTTTTGTTAAGGTAAAATCATAAATAAAATTATTCAGAAGAGACGGTATTAAATGTAAATGGAAAATTACACTTTAAACTGTATTTTCTCCAAATAAAGGTTTTTGTGATTTTCTTGCCTTCAAAATGCTCCATGCGACTTAATTTTGGTCGGAATTGTACAAAATTTACTACAAACATTCTTCTCATATATTACAATAAATCTGTGTATCCTTTTTAAATATGGTCAAAATTTCCATCATGAAATTTCACTTTTATTAACGAAAACTGAAAAATTTCGGAAAATTTTGGTTTTTATGCATGAAAATATTTCTAAAAAATTAACTACTCGGTCGAATCAAAAACCGATACACAGACTTTTTTTAAATATATTTTTATGCTATTATAAAACTAAATTACTAAATTACTAAAAAAAAAGTTAAAATTAAAACGCATGGAGCATGTTTTCGAAACTAAAAAATTAATTAATTTTTAATTAATTACTAATATGTTTTTTTTAATTTAAATTTTTTTCAGTTGTTTATAATGCTTTTAATTTAATATGTCAAAATACAAAATTTCTTAATCCTATCTTATTAAATAAAAAAAAAACTTTTTAATGTCCACCATCCCCTTAAGACTTGTAAAATTGAATGATTTTTCGTGGCATAAGTAGTCACGTACTCATTGCTATTTTTATATAGAGTGTCATAAACAGTACTCTATTACCAAGAGGATAAAAGAGGCAATTGCCCAGCTCCCACAGATTTTAAAGCTTAAAAATCTTATACTTTACACTTTTAAAATTTTACAATAAAATTACGAAGGAGGAAAGAACTGTCAAAAGTTATATTATTTTTAATTTATAAATTATGAAACAATGAAAATAATTCGAATTTACACTTTAGTAAACTGATTCAGACATTTTTTCAAATTCGTTAAATTGTTCTACGCTACGTTCCCCCTTTTTTTTCTGGCAGCTTGGCGGCTCTGATATATAGATATATAGATATATAGATAAGTGGCAGTACCAAATACAATTATGTGTATGAAAGCATCTAGAACTAGAGTACTTTTTGAGCATTCAGTATCCATATTTGTTGCATTTTAATTAATTTCTCTATATAATTTTTAGTCACAAATAAAACCTGTAATCGGGTATTTGCACAAAACTTGGATAAGTTTTTATTGGGCAAGTCAGTAAAATTTTAAATGCTAATTTTTTTTTTCCCATAAAACATCCAGACATGCTTTCCCAATCACTTCTCATTAAATATTTATTCTTAATACATTTAAATACTTCCTTCATTATGAATAAGAACAGTTTGATGATCATAATTCAAAAATTATTCGAATATATATCTTCCAAGAATTTTTAGAAAAATTCTGAAAATTACCATAAATTACCAAACCTCAAAATGTTAATGTTTGATTAGTGTATACGAAGTGTTAGGGTAGCATTCCTTAGAGAAACTATTAAAATAAAAATGTCATATTACAGTAATGGTTGTATTCTTTCAGGTCACAACCCAGAATTTTTGCCATTGTCCGAATTGCACTATGTTACCGAAAAGAATGGAAGCCTGGTTTTGAAGAATGTTGATAAAACTTATGAAGGCGTTTACAAATGCATTATATCTAATAAAATTGGGGATTCATTAGAAAAATCAGTAATGTTAAATGTCATAGGTATGATACTACCTTTTATATTATTATTCAGTGCTCTTGGTAGTGTTTGTTGTTTCGAATAAAATGTCTGCAAAAAAAAAAAAAAACGTATTCCTGTAACAGAGATAGATAGTAAATATTATAAAATCATTATTAATAAAATAATTTATTAGTTAAATTGGGAGTTTTATGCTGTTATATAACTACGTTAAAATTGTACATATAAATATTTTTAATCTGAATCATCAGACTATTTCTCAAATATACATTTTTTAGTTTATGCTAGTGTGCAGAACTAATTATTTTTATTAAAGTATCACATTTGCATATGTGCACAAGTGAAACTAATTTGCTTTCACTTGACATTTGAACTGAAGGGCTTAAATTACCAATTTAGCAATTTAAAAAAAAAAAAGATTTTGGAAATTTTTGATTTCTTTATTATTATCCACCTGTGTTCTCGATTTTCATTTTACACTAAGTGAATTAAATGGGCCATTTAATTAGTTAAGGTTTCTTATTCAACAAAATATCTTAAAAGTAATTGCTTTACTGAAATGTGTTTATGCGTTTAGCAGTCAATGAAATTTACAGTGACTGAAATCCGCTCTGGTTTTATGATACAGCTCATGTAGAAAGTTACTTTATGCTATTGATAATTACTTCTTTAAAACTATTTACATTTCTTTTCGTTTTCAGTTATCTTTTCTTTTACTCGTTATTACCTATTCGTTCTTCTCGTTACCCGGACTCCATGAAATAAATATTTTATTTAATGTATGTATTCTGTTCACATTATCACTTACAAAATTATGCAATGAAGTGTTTTCAAATGCGTTACTCTCTTGGGTATTCAATATACATTACACGATTTTCATTTTTTTTTTTGGGGGGGGGTTAAGTACTTAAGTAAATTATGCTACATTTAAATTCATTTTGATCAAATTCCTGAAATGGCGATCTTCTTCATACTTCCAGTGGAAACAGTCTTTGTTAACAACTAAATTTTTACAGCGAAATTTAGTCGTGTTTACCTATACAGTTGCCCGTCTGTCCATGCTATAACAGCTCTAGTCGTTGCAAAAAGATGGTGGAAACAATTATCCTTCTGCGCACATCATTGCGACCCATTTGGATTATTTAATGGTCCCGCTGAGGCCAAGCGTCTTCAGCCAGCGAGCAAACTACCGTTGAGTCTTTGTAAAGATGAAAGTGAAATAGTTAACCAGTCATTATATATAAGCACAAATAAAATCGTGTTGGAGAGTGCTTTATAATCGATGTTGTCGGCATGGTTTATTTTTCACTTTGAATTGTAGATTATTAATTTATTATTTAAGCTTGTGTTTCAGATACATCTCAGTCCGAAATTCACTCAAATTCTTTCAAACTGAAGGAGGTGATAGCTTTGGTCAAAATATTGACAATTACACTCAACACCTATGATCGCCCCGCTTCAATATGCATATATAAGATGTGTGTGTGTGTGTGCATGTATCTAGCCTTTTAAATTTCGCGTTCTGGTGTTAAAGTTAAAATCTTAATACTGTCCATAATAATTCCTTTTTCTTCCAATGAATATAATTTTATAAATACGAAAACAAGTTATTAAATGCCATTTTAACAAAGTATCTTCTGTAATGTCCTTGGAATTAATTTGTGGAAAATCCTGGTTATCTGTGTAAAACATCTAACCATCTCTACTCCCTCATTTCAATTCCCGCTTTTCAGAATAACTTATACAGTACAATAGAATTTTATTAAAATATTTAATTTATACAAATAATATCCTTTATGTTTTAAATTTTAATACAATTTTTAGCTTGACAGTACGAGATTATTTCATTTTTAGCAACAGATTTCCACGATGTCAACTCACTCAAATTTCTAGCTAAATTACTGCTCATTTTACTAAGTAATTTCAATTAGTAATTTCATCAAAGTAACCTTTTGTTGTATGCTAAAGTGAATAATAATGAGAGATTCTCCTAAAATTAAAAAAATAGTATTTCTTTATAAACTATGTGCATTAGTTTCATTTCTAGAAGAACGATGGCGCTACTGTATTTAAAGGAATAAATTCATATGATTTAGTCTATATCGCTCGCCATTTGTATACAGCGTTGCATTTCGTTCATACGTTTATTAATCAGTGTCGATTGTACTTTTTATTTTACTCCTAAGTGTATTTCTATTGAATTATTTTCTGCCTTCACATGTTACAATGAAGAAGGAGATTGTAAGCTTCCTCTCCTGTTTAACAGCATGCTCTTTTTACATTACAATTTGGTGTGCAAGGAAAAGCTACTGTTCAGGTATGTTATTCGCATTGCTATTACGTATCATAATCAAAACTTATTCTACATGTTTTATTGGTATAGAAATATATGTCCATGTATATTTGCATATTATTTTTTAAAAACTTTATATTGAGACAAAATACATTTTTGCCAGTCGTAAGTTCGTCACTCAATAGTGATTTTGCTATATAGCTAATGTTTTTCTTTTATTTTTCGTTCTGGAACTAGTTGTAACAGTTTAGTTACAACTAGTTTTTGTAAAATTAAAGGTAACAAATATTCTAAGTAATAGTTCCCCCCCCCCCATCTATTTTTCAAGAAACGGAACTATAGGCTTCGTTTTAATTATGAGATCCAAATTTGAAAAAAACTTTCCGATACACTTTGAAAAAAACTTTCCGATTTAAATTTATAAAAGTATTTTCAGATTTGTTTAATCATTATGTTATTCAAATTCTAAGTTTTATGTTTTTGCGGATATTAAATTGAAATTACTACATATATAATACTGTTGTAAATTATTCTACTCAACGGTGATGCATGTTTTTGAAATGAAACTTAAAGGTAATCTTTTTATTAAATATATTTAGCATAAAATAATTGTTTTAAATCAAGGATGTTTTTTTTTTACAAAACAATAAACTATTACTGTATGATTTTTTTGTAATTAGTTATAGAAAAGTACAAAATATTACAACCTCTGTATTAATGCATCAAGTTTTGCAAAAAAAAAATCTCTATCCATTAATTTGGTACACCCTTTAATGTTTAATACTCTAACAATTACCTTAAACTGACACGGTTTTTTATGTTTGTAAAATATTAAGTAATTTTTAATGTTATTTAATTTAATTCGAAAATATTATAATGTTTAATTTTTGAGGGGTACCAATTGCTTTATTTTATGTAGCGAGTTCGACTTTAAATAAATTGTTCGTGCAATTTAACAAATGATTTTACATATCGTAATCTTCATTTGTGACAATCGTATAATTAGTAAATTTCATTATACATCATTTCAATTTTCAGACTTAGTAACTTAACTGTTAGCTGAACTATTTTCTACATTTTTTAAGAGGATAATTACTTCAATTTTCAGAGGAAAATCTTAAAGTCCAGTCATTTGTTTTTCCTTCTACACCAAGGGTTGGCCAACGGGTCAGCACAATGTGTGCAACAGTAACAGCTGGCGATAAAATGGAGTTCCGTTGGTCAAAAAATGGAGTGGATGTTTCAAGCTCGAACAGAATTCAAATCATAAAATTCCCACAAATATCCACTCTTATAATTGACCCCCTCATTGAAGAAGACTCGGGAAATTATACTTGTACTGTGTTTTCAAAAGGAATATCGGACAGCTATACAGCTTCTTTGAATGTTCTGAGTAAGTAACATTTTTTTATTAGATGATTATTTTTTATTTTGAAGAAATTATTGAATTTCTCGCCTATCTCTTTTTCAAAAAAGCAACTAAAATGCAACTGAAAACAAACTGTTTCTGCACCCTAATTTGTGTGTAAATAGAAAAGTTATGAAAATTGGCCTTAAGCTAATTATCATCGAATGTTCTGAATCTTAGGCTTTGCAAGCAGACAGTTTTGAGTTTTTTAAAGCATTTCTTTATGTATTTTATAATGTATTTTATATTTTTAGGAAATCTATCTAAAACCCGATTTCCCGTTAGAAATTTCTCACCTATATTTTTGAGTCATACTTTCGTTTTACTCTTAGTTCAGAATAAATATAACATAGTCTTCGAATTGGACTGTTTTGCATGAAATAAATTTTTATAATATACAATTCATCATTAAAAAGTTGCGCTGCATCCTTTTTTTCACGCGATTTGAAGAAAATTGGAAACTTGAAGTGTAAAATGACAGTTTTTTTTAAAATTAGCATGTAGATTACCAAGCGGTCTTTTCAAAATCTAAGGGTTATGCGAGAAATCATTTTAAAAATCGCAAACAGAACTACAGTATTGTTAAAAATACAGTTATGTTTAATAATGCAAGTGTCCATGTACTTAGTTTCAGTGACGAATATGAATGTCTAATGTTATTACTGACCAGTGAGAAATACAAATATTGTGACTATTTATAAGATGGTATGATTAGTTATTAAAAGACAGGAGAGGTTTGCAATGTTTACGTAGAAGGGTGTAGTTCCAAAATAATCAATTAGGTGATCTGCATACAAAAATTTTCGTGCTTTTATTTTTTTCTTTCGATACCGAATGGTTTAAAACAACACTGTTATTTCAAATGCATCTTACTCTTTAAGCGTACATTACATATAAAAATTCGATGTTTTTCACAGTTCCTCCTACTTGGAAGTTCAAGCCTTCCGACATTGAAGCGAAAAATGGAGATTTCATATTTTTGGACTGCGCCGGAACTGGGAAACCAAAACCATCTTTCAAATGGATGAAACTACCTGGTAAGTTACTCATCATAAATAAATATTAACTTTTAGAATATAAAACAACATTCCTTGTTTTTTTAACCCTAGCAGTACTTAAATAGAAAAAGCTCTTACAGCGCGTATGAATTCACATTTTATCAATATCAGTAAATACTCAAATGAATGAAACTATCTATACAACTAAATGAAGATTTTTTTAGAGATTGGTAAAATTTCTGTTAAAGAATAACAAATAATCGCTGGAATACAAATTCAAATTCTTGAAGGAGAATTGAGTTTAAATTTTCTTGTAAGCACTTGCTACGCATTTCGCAAGTGAAAAATGTGGGGAGGGGGGTGAACAAAAAAAATGGTAAAGGTGGTTATTTTTTGCTATATGTCCTATTAAAAGTGTATTTAATAAACATTCATTTTTTAATAAATAATATGCATCAGTTAATATGCGTTATCAGTTAATAATCAGTTAGTACGCATAAATATGCATCAGTTGCTAAGAAATTTACATGTGTTGTTCCTATTTACCGTATCCTATTGAAAATAGTTCTGTAGCATTTATAGTCCTTCTGGAGGAGCGCTCAGCAGAATTCCAGTACGTCATGGTCTGTGGAAGTTTCTAAGCATTCATTCATTTCAAGCACAGTACGATAAGTATACAAACATTCAAAAAAGCTTACTCTTTATTTAAAAGATGGAAATAGCATTTAAAGTTCTTTTAGGGGGCTCTTTACAGCGTTGAAAGTCATTCCCATCATTAAGAGTAAGCTTAAGAGTAAGTAAAGAGTAAGCTGTTATGAAGCTTATTTACTTTGTGCTTGAAATGCATGAACGTCTCTAAAATGCTATAGATCGTAATGTATTGGAATTCTTTTGAGTTTTCTGCAGAAGGACTATAAATACTACATACATCATTTACAAAAAATTATATTGATAGTGATATACAGGCTTTTTGAAGCTATTCCTAAAATCTCGACAAATCTGGGGGGGGGGGGGGGATGCCTGTTGTGGTGGAAAGTGTTTTATAGTCAATGCGTTTGGCAAGATTTAAATTTCTTGTTAAAATATCTCCCAAAAACGAAGTAGAAAACATGACACCGGCTATCTATACTGTATTTGTTTTTCATTTCAGCCCATGAAACGGAGTTAAATTCAGTTACTAGTTCAGAATCCATTGAATTTCATACGAACGGAACAATGGTGATTAAAGAGGTGTCCAAAGATCATGAAGGCTTCTACCAATGCATTGTGTCTAACGGAGTAGGTTCTGATCTTAAAAAAGATGTAAATATTAAAGTAATTGGTGAGTTAAAACTGTCTGCTAAAGGTGCTGATTTGTTGTATCTAGTTATGATTCATTTACTTCATTGTTTTATTTTTCATACAGCATATTTTTCGAAATAGATTAGCTTGCACCGCTTAAATACCGTTTACGCATTAAAAATAAAAAAACAAGAACAAGAAAAGGCATAATTCTGGATCAAGCAAACTTAAAAAAGAGAACATTGGCAGGAATGTAAGTATACTTATCAGTTTTTTACATACCTTTATTACAAACTTTAAACTGTGTTTACTTAAATGTTAGTTTAAAAATTCACAGTGTGACTCTTGTATATATTGTTTCTTTAACTTCAGTTTCATATACGTATTGTAGCCTTTTTTGCTCTAGTCTGTAGCTTCAGGATTCTAAAAAAAACAAAGTTATCGCTATAAACATAACAAGCTGAAATAAAAATGTATAATATTGTCTTACGCGTTCATGTAAAAAACATGTCGAATCTGGTGTCGTATAATATATTTTTATCGGTTTTATTTAAATTGGTTACTCAAAGCGATCTTCAGAAGAATAAAATCCGAAGGTCTTCGAATGCATTTTATATCAAACACTGTAATAAGATAAAGAATCATTCTTTTTTTAGGCGTAAGTTACACGCGAAATTTTATTTATTTTGTTTCGATTATTTATTTATTGTTATTATTCTCTCTTAAACAACATTTTGTCTGCGCCATATCAGTTTAGTAATTTGGTAAATGAACAAATATTTCGCTGATTCGACATAGTTTGATGATCCAAAACAATCTGATTTATTCATTAAAATATTTTGTTGATTCCAACAAATTATTTGATCAAAATGGTGCCAATGGAATTCTTATTCAATTCAACTAATCATTTTATTCGTGTGCGATATAAAATGATTTCGGCTATACTTGATTTATGGTTTATGTTAATTTGCATAAACAGTATCTCGGGATTCACTGGGGTAGTATGCTTAAGAAAAATCATTACTTATTGAATGATTTCCTCGTAAAAAAGCTTAATTGTTCTTTAACTCACTGGTTAAACAGTTGCCTTGCATCGTTCCCACATTAGTTAGAATTTAATGCAATGGCCTTTATAGTGTCATAAAACATGCAGTTGCCATTTTCCGCTAGAGAAATTAAAATTTATACTACAATAAATGCATAGCACACACTGTGTTGATTGGAAGAGATGTGAAGTTAAGAGAGTGAGTAGGTGAATGAGGATGTGAAGTTTGATATGCTTTTAATTGAATTTCGTTGTGATTTTTTTAAATAATCATGGTTTTAATAATTGTACATAAAATGCACTATTTCATCTTTTAAATGTACATTTCTGCATGTTACGCTGAAGTTTTCAATCTTTATTATTGCTTTTTGTCCCACTGAGACGAAATATTCAAGCACCCTCGAAAAATACTAAAAATCGCGAGTATTGCTCTGTTCGCTTCAGAGCAGTACGTTGTAAAGATGCACCGGAGGATATTCCCTGTCTGTGTTTAGCATTGATTTTCAAGATTGATCTTTGAACGTCTCCAGAACATAGCGTAATGCGTCAGAACATTGAAAAGCAATATACGTTTGTTGTCAGAATACGTTTCCAAGAACTTGCAATATTGTAGTACTCTCTAGTACTCTCTAAACGAAGCAGTAAATTAGGCACTTGTTTAGGCATACTGGTAGCTTTTAGTCTTTTAAGCAATAAAATGAAACAGTACAAGAAAATGTGCTTGTTGTGATATAAATAAAAATTAAATTTCCTTTAAAGAAAATTTTTTTTAATTTTAATAATAGTAAATAATAAAAATTTTGTGTATTTATTATTATAGCAATTCACCGACAAATTTTTAATTTCTCTTAATATTGCTATTCGTTCTTTCTTTTGCTAATGTAAGTAATTTTCGACATTATTTTATGATAATAGTTAATTTATGTCACATTTTCCGTCATGTAATCTTGAAAGCTCTTACTCTTAAAATCTATTTTATGCGAAAGCATCATTTATAAGACGCAACCGTGTGTTGTCGTTTTGTAAAATACCTAATAACTTTTTTAATATTTAAAGAAATTTTTACTCTTTTTCAGCCTTTCAAGCATGTGCTAAAATACATATTTAAAAAAAAATTATTTCATATGTTAAACATCTACACTAGAGGGCGCTGTGAATGCTACAGAAAATTTTTGTTCAGTAAAAATTAACAATAGCGTCTTTCTTATTGTATATGCTCTTATGTTAGTCTGTTACTGATCTCTGTGCAAAAAGCATGCATTTAACAAGTTGATAGTAATTTGTTTCGTTAATTTATCAACTACGGTAAAAAACTACCATGAGTAGGCTAATACTAATTGTTTATCATTTAATTTCAGTAGTTATTATGGTATGCGCCTTTGGTGAGTGTTTTTTTTTATCTACAGAAATGCTTAACAAGATTTATTTGTATTTAAATATATCTTTATAAAGTATTTTACGCTTTTATGATTTACATTTAAGACTTAATTATTAAAAAATGTACTTGAAAATATGTAAATACAACCAATGTACCACTGAACGTAGAAATGTTTAAGTATTGGTTTTTCAAATCGTATATAAATAATTTTTCTTTTATTTAATATGTAGTGTAACACATTATTTTTATAAAGTAGGTAGAAAAGCAAAGTTATTTTATTTATTTCAGTAATACTGTAAGTCACATATTTGATTGTGTTTATCGTAGAGAAAAATCCTGTATAAAGCAACGTGATTTTCATAAACGTGATTTTACGAAATACTTGAATATTTTAACCAGCAGAAAGGCTTTTACCTTCTGTTTAAAGTTTCTCTGTATTTCATAATATTAATTAAAACAGTCAAATAGTCGTTTTGTTATTGCATAAATTAGGGATTTTAAGTACAAAATATCGGACTTGTGTTAAGTTTGGTAACAGCTGAACTACAAAGGCTTAATTTCTATAATAAACAACTATAAATATTTCGTTTATAAAATTACACATACAAAAATTGTGAGAATAATTTATCTAGTCAGATCCAACAGTTCCTATTCTCGCTTACTCTGGAATATTCTGGTCGTCCATCGGTTTCTTTTTATTATCTACTACTTCTGAAAGTGTGAACTTGATTATATAAATTATTATCCCGTTTACCTGTTACAGAGAGCAAAAATGCAAATACTAATACATAATATATTATTAAATTAGCAATACTAATTCGTTGTATGCGTAAGAAAGACTAACTAAGCATAATTTAATTCATAACGTTGTCTAAAGTTAAAAAAACAAAGTTCTTTTAAATTATTATTTATTTAGATATTCAAAGTTATCGTATACAAGACGTGAATTATGATAAATTTCTTCACCAAAAAGAATTCTCATTCACCTATTCAGCTCCCTTTTCTTAGTTTTGCCTTTATTTTTTCACAGTCATTGGCAATAAAACTAACTTTGTTTAATCTGTATGAGTAAAATATTGCTCAATTCTAGATTCATGGAAGATTCAGCCTTTCAATTTTCCATCCGGAGCAAGGGTTGGACAGAGAGTTTCCACCGTATGCACCACGTCTGGCGGTAAAAGGCTGCATTTTGAGTGGCTTAAAGACGGAAAGGATATAAAAGATATGCCCCACGTCAAAACAATCAGTGTTTCGGATGTGTCTACAATAATAATTGAGCCCGTATCGGAGAGCGACTCTGGAAATTACACATGCAAGG
The DNA here is from genome assembly GCA_038373885.1 of Cheiracanthium punctorium. Lineage (NCBI taxonomy): Eukaryota > Metazoa > Arthropoda > Arachnida > Araneae > Cheiracanthiidae > Cheiracanthium > Cheiracanthium punctorium. The sequence goes on along the minus strand of JAWZYV010012816.1, from coordinate 75,396 downwards.
CTGTATCGGAAGGCATGACAGACATGTTCGTTGCGCCTCTTGTTGTATATGGTAAATGACTGGATTTTTTAATTTCATATTATCATTGGAAAATTATAACTACTAATACAATTAAATCTAATATCTGAACAATAAAAATAACCATGAAATTTTTACAATGCATTTTGTTAGCTGAGTTAATAATATATGTTTCCCAAGTTCATATTGCGTTATACTTCAACAATGTACCTTTCTGATATTGTATTTACTTATTAGGTTGAATATATTTTATTTAACTTCGGAAAGTTTATAATTATAAATTTAAAAATTAAGAAGTAGCATTTGCGATACATTATTGTATCGAATGTAACAGCGTTGCGTTAAGTTCTTATAATATCGCTTGGGAAAAAATATAATGTATTTAAAATCATTTTACAGCGAAAGATCTGCATTAAAAATTACTAAAATCATGTTAATAATGATAATAATATAGTTATTAATGAAATTATTAATATTTTTATATGTTTTCATGCTGTAAAATCATACTACGTACGTATGTTTATTAATGTACATATATTACACCCTGCAAATCACACTGACCGTAGATTCTTTAAATTGCAGTGTCTCCTGAATGGTTACATAATCCATCAGACAAAGATGTCATGTCTGGAGAAAATGTGGAATTACCTTGCAGTGCCACTGGAAAACCTAAACCAATGATCCAGTGGTACAAATTGAATGGTAAATTTATCTGTTTATTACCCATGCTTAAGACTCTTTGTTTACTATAAAACATTGTGTTTTTGTGAAATCAAAGGCCGGTAAAATCTGAACAATAACATTACTTTAAAATATTTCGTCCGTTATTATCATTATTTAATTAGTTAGTTATTTTAATATTTATTTGTTCTGGTTAAATACAAAATAATTTCAAATTGTAAAAATTCTATAACAATAGATTAACATTTATTTTGTTAAATAATATTCATACTTATATATTCACATTTTTGCATTTAAAATGTAATAGGAAAATCAGAAATTTTTAGAGCTTACATATTTTTGTCATCTGCCACACAATAAGTAAAACCAAACCCGATTAGTATAAAAAAGACTGCAGTGCACCTTTTTCTACTGAAAAAATCTTATTTTTTATTTTATTCTGGGGAAAAATATAAATATTGCATGTTTTTTGCGTGGTTGCTTTCCTTAAATTAGTCGTTTTAATGTATTAGTTAAGGCAAATCTACACAAAGGCTATCTGCCGATGGAAGGTGCCTTTGAAGGAGGATTTTTAAGGGGGCTCTAATGCGTATTAATGTTACACAAACCATTCAAACCTCCATACCGTTAAATCGGCAGCCCCGCGAGGGGCTAGAGCCTTATACCTGCACACTTCATCTATCTCTCAATGTTCAGTATTTTAACCATTCGGCTTCCTTGATTTATAGCACGTTTCTATCTTAAACCATGTATCTCAAAATCAGGATTACAAAATTCTGAGAGGGGTATGATATACTTAGAGGATTTGGAATGACAGGGGAGCATGGGGTCGTAAACGCTATTTTTCATTCATCTATTAAAAATCACTTTAAAAGAAAGGTTGAAACATCAGTTAAATTTCTTAACTGCTTTCTTTTATAAATGATATTATTCTCCTAATTGCATCCTTAAAATAAAAAATTTTATAATCTGTTTTAATAAAAAGATTTTTGTAAGCGATCAACTTTTATTTTTTTTTAGACATAGCCAGAATGTTGAGTATTATTTGAATATGACTTACAGAGATTATTTCATACACAAAGACGATGTCTGCAGCCCCTTTCTCCTGTATATGACTCTGAGTTGCCTAGTTCTGCCTTAACCCTCCTAAATGCTGGAGATCTTTCTGATGAGACAACCTATATATGAGACAATTTTGAGTCTATCAAAAACGTGTGCTAAACATTTGCTCTGCTCGTCCATGCACAACTCAATATTTTTCATTACTTCTTTTTTTACACTTAGACACTTCAATCAATATATTCGAACTCAATATGTAACTGTTCTTACTTGGTTTTCCTGTTTTGTTTTCAGAGTTGGATGGAAAATTCCACATCTTAGCATCTGAAGCCCAGCACTCTGAAAGAATCTCAGTTCAACAAAATGGATCTCTAAAAATTAATGATATTAGGAAAGATGACGAGGGTGTTTATGAATGCCTTGTGACCAATGAAATCGGAAACCCTTTGAAAAAGTCTGCTGTATTAAGAGTTATCGGTGAGATAGTAAAATACGGAATATCAACTGTTGTGTTTCATTGTTTCTGATATTTTTTACCTTATTGCGGTGAATGAATTTAGAATTTTTATTTCTTTAAACAGTTTATTTTGAATATATAGCAAAAAAATAGTGTATTTTTTATTGACAAAATAACACAACTTTTAATATTCATTCTGCGTAACAAGACGTACTTGGAATTTGCGCAATGATCACATCTGGTCCGATTAAAACATTCTGAATGCAGGCAAATACTATGCTGTTTGATGTTTTAAATTTGTTTATTTGTTTATTTATTTTTACTATTCATGCTTTTTTTTGTCTTTGCAATCTTTAATAATTTTTAGAGACTACTGTTTTTTATACAATAATTATGTTCCACTTTTTAATAACTGAAACCTGAAATCGTGTTGTCTCAAATATTTAGTTTAGGGGTGATATCTGAGAAATTATTGTAAAGCATATTTGTGTTTAGTATAATATTGCATTATTAAGTACTATTATTAAGTATTATATTTTATGGTGGGGGAGGGAGCGCGTAAGGGATACCCAGGGCTTATTTAAATTACTAACAATGTTAATCAAGTAGTTTTTTAAAAATTTTATAATTTGTTATTTATTCGGTATTATTCCAATGAAGAAGTTAAGAGTCTGGCAATACATTGGTGAGGTTGTGTTTCTTTAGATGCCTTTTGCTTGTAGTACAATTTGTTTATTTTAAAGATGAAATTACTATTAAATGTTTTGTGATAAACACTCAACTGACTGAGTATTTACAATACTGTAAATGCTGAGAAGAGTACACACTAAGAAAAAAAACCTATCAAGCATTTATGACTTTGGTTTATGGTTCTTCAAGTGTTGTAAAAGCCGTAAATATTCATTCATTGATACGCTTAATGTGTGAAAGTTAGTGTACTGTGTTAAGGCAAACCTACACGAGGGATATCTGGATATCTCCCTAGGGGAAGTTACCTTGGGCTGAGGACTATTTAAAGTGCTCTAACGCGGATTCAAGTTACATCTGGAAAAAAACGCTCAAAACGACAGACCGTCAGACCAACACCCACGCGGAAGGGCAGAACCCTGGACCTTCACACTTCAGCCGTACACCGTGTTCACTGTCTTATCCACTCGGTCATGGTGTTGCCCATGCTTAAAGTGATACAGTAAATTATTCACACGTGCTGCACCATATCTTTCAACAAGACCACGCATACTTACGATACTTTAATGTCTTAAGTTGTACTTTAAAGTGCGTTTCAGAGATGTTGATCTGTTATAAACCTTTGATCAATGCGAGAAAGCAATGCTACATATTTGGATATGGTAAATCTCTACCGTTTTGCCTTTGGAGATTTTTTTCTTTACTTAAGATAAATATTTCCATTCAATATGTACTTTTTATTCTGCTAATGAATATCCGTTGTAATGTCAAACTGTAAGATCGCACAGAGGCGTTTGCATTAGAAGGAAAATAAAATCTTAATCTGTCAATGTAAATATGATTAACTCTAAACTTGAAGATTACTTTTATGTGTAATACACAAAATACACTACTTCACTACACACAAAAAAAAAAAAAAATGCAAGCTAAAGGATTTATGTAACATTTGTTATGATTCTACTCCAAATTGTTGTGTGCTCTGACCGTCTTAAAGTCAGTTTCTATTTTTTACCTGTTAGTTTTATTTAATTTCTATAGAGTTGTTTCTACAGTGTTATTTTTTTACTTTCTGACTACTTTATTTCTTAGTTTAATAATGTATTAAGATTTTATTAATGTTATCACTAGAGGGCGCTGGGACCTTTATGATCTATGTCTGAGTATAGCTTTTGTGCGTCTATCGTTACTATCTAACTTTGGTGCATACTTGACACATACCGGTTTGAAAAGCCATTACTTAATCCCTGTACTAACGAAAGGAATTTCAGAAGTATGTCTTGCATCTATGCTATCTTAAAAGTCCAGTTGAACTGAAGATTGAGACGTTTTGCCATGGAAATCTCATTTCGCTTATTGTCTTATATACTAGCCGCTGCTGTTGCTGTACATTCTTCTAGTAAGTATTCTGTGACATTCTTTTTTTAATTTAGTTTAAACATGCTAAAAGTTTTCTTTAGATATTCTCTTAAATATGCATCATTTTTTATTTATTTTCTAAGAATGAATGACATTTTAACATACTTTTAATAGCATTACATTATAAAATCTGTGGCAGTTGTTCTGTTTGTTTAGATGAATATCAATAAATATGTAAACGCATATTAATATACACCCTCTCAAAACAATATTCGAGAGTACGTAAAATTTGTTAGGTTGGTTTCATATATATTGTTTTCTTATAAAAAAAGAGTCATTATCTTCTTTTATTTCACACGAGCTGTGTACTTTTTGAAAAGCTAGTAAGTTATTTTCAAAAATGAAACGTAAAATTTTCTTACACTTGAATACAGTTTTGAATGGGTACATTGCTGGTTATTCATTTGAATCTAATAGTGAACAATTCCTATTTCATATTATGACGAAAATTGTTAAATTTTTATTTAATTTATGATTATCAAACCGGGAATAATGGTGCACAAAATTTATTAAATGGGTTTTTTAAATGGAGTCTGTAAGAAAATGTCTATTTTAACTTTTTATCTTTAAAAGTTTTGTTATCGTTATGTTTATTGTAATTTTAAAACTTGCTCTTTGCAATTAAACAATGCATTATTTCTTCTATTAACTGTAGTGTGATTATGACAATATTATAAAATACCTCCTTAAAGTTGTAAAATAAACGATCAAATACAAAAATCAACTTTTCATTATTTAAAAAAAATATTAGAGTGAAAATTTGTAAATATAAAATAGTTATAATACTACCTTTATCAGTGTACATAAATTTTGACATAAGACTTCTTGCTAAGTGCTAACATCTCTCCTACCCGTATATTTCTACATACTTTTAACACTGGGTGGCTAAGAAGTAATATTTGAATTTATGTTTCACTGCAATACATGTACATTTTTCGCGAGATGAAACACACACACTATTATCGTTGATAGTTGACAGTCATAAGCTATGTTTAAACTTTAAAGTTTGAGACTACTAAACAGACCTTAATTTCTTTAAATTCTTTTGTTTTATTAAAACTTATTTTATATTATTAAAGATGCTAAAATTCAATAGTCACTTATTTTTTTCCTGTTGAATAAATACTTTCCTATCACTGCAAAGATCAATGAGGAAAAGCAATGCTGAAAACAAATACACCGCTATGTGATTTTATTATGGAGTAAAAATAATTTTAAATTATGCACTTCTTCAATGCTCTCAGGGTATTAAATACAAAATTATTTATTTATTTATAAGAATTTGGCTTTTTAAAAAGAGTTTGGTTGATAATAATCAATAAATGAATGGTGATCAAGATAAAGTGGCCTACTATTAATTTAAACTCAGGAATTGATATTACTTTTCACTAGGGATTAATAAAATTGTTTCTCTTGTTTATATCATTTATAATATATTGTGTTACTTATTAAAATAAGGTCACTGGTGGGTATGTAAATGTATTAGCTGCACCAGAAAGGGATATTTTTTTAAATTCAAATAAATATTTTTTAATAATTTTTAATGACAAAGCAATTGACAGTTGACAAATTTTTAGCAAGTTTTTAATGACAAGTTGTATCTATAAAATAGATTCATATTTCTTACAATATATATTTTTAAACAGCAATTTCATTGAAAACTTTAGATTTTTTTTCTTTCTTTCAATAAAGATATGTGAGAAAAGGGTATTGTGATAACCCACCCTCCTTGGAGGGTGAATTTCCAGTAATAGATTTTTAGGGATTCTTGTGTGTTTCAATGTAAAACAAGAATTTTATTAATATATTTTTTAAAGAAAGTGGTACGAGAAAAAAAACATTTTGGCCTTCCATATGTTTTTTTCCAATTTTAAAAAGCCCTATTTCATTGAGTATCTGCATTACAAATCTCACATACAGGCCAAAATTCGTGTTATTAGATTCAATCTGACATTCAAAAAACGCCATTACTTTCCCTCGAGAATATTAGATTTTTGTTTTTTATTAGTATAAACATAGATCACTGGTTTTTAAGTAAATGTATTTATGTGTTCAGTATTTCTCACTTCCATAATTATCGTTTTCATTTCATCATGTGTAAAATATGTACAAAAATCTATACGATTCTTCTTTATAAACTTTTTTTTGTTGTTGTTTTTTTTGTTATTACATTGTTCAATACGTATTGCACAGGTGGTTGGAAAATACAGCCTTTCACTTTTCCCAATGGAGTCACCGAAGGACAAAGAGTTTCAACGATATGTTCCACCTCAGGTGGAAGGAGGCTCGGTTTCGAGTGGCTGAAAGATGGAAAAAACGTCAAAGATATCGCGCACATAAAAATTTTGAGTATGTCAGACCTTTCCACAATCACCATTGAACCCGTCTCAGAATCGGATTCCGGAAACTACACTTGCATTGCGAGTTCGGAAGGGGTGACCGATATGTATGTAACTGCCTTGAACGTGTATGGTACGAAAACTAGTTTTGTATTATAATTTACTCAACATTATATTTCAAATGTAAATTATAGCGAAGGCATTTATCTTTTTTAACTCAAAAAAGATAAATGCCAACAAATAAATGCCAATCAATGCTGAAAAATGTGTTTCATATATTACAAAGTGTTTACCGCTGTAAAAGAATTTTTTAATGCAGCCACAGATTGAATAGTAGTTAGCGCTGTACTCTATACCATCATAGGTTCAGGTTCGCGTCCCAGCTTGGGCTTGACTGTTAAATAGTTTGTCCCTTCATCGGTGATAACGCTACCGCCTACTACGTGCCCCCATAGTAAAATGGTTAACACTTTCGGTTTTAGTAGTGGTCAATGCCTCAATAGCAAGTGCTCGCCGTTAAAAAAAATTAATGATAATCATTTTTTTATTAAATATTCCTAAAACCGGATAATATATATTCCTAATCGTTCCTAATCAGTATTCCTAATCTGTATTCCTAATCGTAGTAATCTCCTGTTTGTAAAAAATGCAACACCACAAAGTAATCCTCATAATCAAATGAAATTTAATTCACAAACTTCTTGTATTAGTACAAATAAATAATTAAATTTTCAGAGCATAAAAATGACATTAAGTGTCCGAAATCAGAAGTATTTGGTGTGGCTACCATACACTGCAATAACTGCTGCTATACGACGTGGGATAGAGTCAAACAGATTTTGAATGTATACTTGGAGAAGAGCATTCCATATTTCTTGTAGGCGTACTGAAAGGTCATCTGTTGAAGCTGTAGGACGAGGATCACGAGTGAGACGCCGATCAACGAAATCCCACACATGTTCAATAGGTGACATATCCGGCGAATAAGAAAGCCACGAAAGAAGCTGTATGTTTTCTGCGGAAAAGAAGTCTTGCACATGTAGGCGAGTATTATCCTGATGAAAGATGGCTTCAGGAAGGACTTTGGGTTTCAGAACTTCTCTTATGTACCTCTCGCTGTTCAGATTAGACACAATTCGTAGCAGCTGAGATCTTCCATGATACGCAACCGCACTCCAGACCATAACTCCGGGTGCTCGTCTACTATGAAATTCGATAATGCACTCCGGAAGGTAGTGTTGACCAGCATAGCGTCTAACATGAATGCGTCCATCATGGTGCCACAAATTAAAGCGGGATTCGTCAGAAAACACTAACTGTTGTCAATCTGCGCGCCAGTCTCTATGTTCATGAGCCCATTGCAGCATTAAGCATCAGTGGTTTTGCCTGAGGGCGATCCTGTAAAAAGGAGTTTGTACACGCAGTCCACGGCGCAGCAGACGTTGGCAAATGGACGAAGCAGATAGTGATACACCTGTAGCAGTGGACCAACTGTCTAGATGAAGCTCTTCACTCAAACAGCGTCATGCGGATCAAGTGTCTATCATCGCGCATTGACATCATTTTTCGGTGTCTACTGACGGATTTTCGAGTTGTCCAGTTCTGTCTGTCCACTGCTTCCAAACTCTCATCGCTGTGCTGCTGTTACGCTGCACACGAGCTGCTATTGCGCGGTAGGAAAATACTCCTTCACGAACGCCGATGATTCTTCCCCGTTCAAGCTCCGTAAGTTGCTCAAATGTCGCCCTCAGCTGTTGACGAGGCATAGTTATGTATCACTTGACGTTTACCACAAACAGTTGAGCACGGACTATTTTAAACATGCCGCTGCAGCCCTTTATTTCTACGGTTTCATCAGCAGTACAGAGTGAGCTGCTCAACCTACGCATGCGTAGAGATTTTAAATTTTAATCATTTGCTTTACACAGTATAATTTGCATTTCCTGAAAATCTCAGCTCATTCGCGTCATTCTTTCATGCTGTTGCTTTTTTTGCAAACAGGAGTGCATTTACAGTCATTATTATTATTATTTGGCATTTCAATTTGCAGTTTTCTATTCCTAAAACCCAAATAGGATAACAATATTTCAGCATCTTGTTGAATAGCCAAAAAACTGAACATACACTCTGAACCTACATTTATAATTTACTTTCCGACCCACAAGGTTAAATTTTTAGAAAAAGTAAGAGTTTAGTCCTAGTTTGAAAAAAGAAATGTCTATTGTCTGATCAAAATGTTCAAAATGGTGGCTAAAGAATGTTCGACACGGATTGAAAACCCTGTGTAGGAATTCTGACAAATTCTGCATTTCCCGCCAAACAGATATTTTTTACGTATGCTACTCGAATTTCCTCCCTCAGTTTGTCCCGATTGCGTGGTTTGCGACAATACAGCTCAACTTTGACTGAGCCCAATAAGAAAACATCGAGCGCCATCAGGTCTGGAAAGTATGAGGAAGTCGAACATAAAGTTTGAACGTAAAATTACTTTTTTCCAGAAACTTAACCTCGTAAGTAGGAAAATACGTTTTCATTGTCAATCCGGAGCGTGTTTTTTCAGGCTGCATTTCAAATAATTTATGAACTAAACATACTATACATCAGTGGCGGCTCGTGGGTTATTTAAATGGAGGTTCACAAAATAAATTTCGGAAATTAAATATGCAGATACGATGCACCTTACAAGTTAAAATATATTTGAGTTTTCAACAGTTAAAGGAACACAATGCATTCATCTGAAAGAAAACAAGTATTCTTTGGTCTTACATTTCGCCACCAAGATAAGTTTTAGCAAAAGTGTTGTCTTGATTTTTTTATTTCAACTTTTTTCAATGGACAATATTGAAAAATGTAATTGCTTTAGCTCCGAAACACTTATTTTGTTCCCATCTTAATTATTGACACCAGTTCGTAAAATATACCGTAGTGAAAAATGATAAAAATAAAGAACAAGAAGAAAATGAAAAAAATGGATTAGCTAACAGAATATAAAAAAACCAAGGGAAAATCCGGAAGAGATAAGGATAAAAAAAATCATCCTTGAGCACACTAGAAATGCGCGAACTGAGTGATATCAGCAGCGCCTTACTTCTCCCGCATCTCTCTCCGTGTCCTTTCTCAGAGAGCGGTTTAGAAGGCCAATTGGCCGATCGCTGCAGTTTTTGCTGTAGTAACCCACACGATACAGTGTGCTAGCTGTTATAAGAATATTTAATAATAGTGGGCGGTGGTGGAGAATAAAACACACGTTTTAAATTCACAAAAATCTAGAACTGTACTAAATACATACCTTTTAAATTTAATTAGTTAATGTCTTTATTTTTTAGTTTTTCCCCTGGGGGTTCACGTGCTCATGTGCTCAAATGGAGGAACCGCCACTGCTATACATAGTACCTTCATTCTTCAGTATAAATTTTCTCATATATGTACTTTACCAAGCGTGGCTTAATAGCTTTGTTTCTGTCACTAAGCAAGTGTAACACGACCTCAAAATTACGGGGTGAATTTAATGTGTATAATTTCTTGTAACTGTTTTTCTAACGTGATTCCTTTTCACAGTCCCTCCTGAATGGTTGAAAAGTCCCTCGGATGTAGAAGCTCTTTCTGGAGACGCTGTTTTTCTTCCTTGTTCCGCCACAGGAAAACCCAAGCCTACCATCACGTGGAAGAAACTGAATGGTAATTGTCGTAAAACTGAACATTATTTCCTGGCATTCAATTTAAATATGGAATTGTGCTTTAACTCCTCATTTTTAGTTCCGGTAGTCTAAGAGTATGGTTAATTGGACTGCAGTTTCAAGTACTATAAATATTTAAAATTGATATCGTTTAGTGAGAATCTTTCTTGTTTAATTTTTCTATATCTATATAGTACTTTCCTGCCAACCCACCATCAATTTTCCACTATTCAGACTGTATGTTAATAGACTTATGCCCCAAATATATTTTTTTCCAATGGGCGGGCATATTTGGCCATTAGCCTTTTTGCCACTACTAAGGTCCAAACCACTGACCATTTTATTATGCGAGCACCCTATGGGAGGCCTGACTTACGAAATGTATTTCGAAATTCTAAAATTATATAATATTACCTAAGACTGATAAAGAAAAGATTTCGTGAAAAGAAAGATAACAGAACAAAAGTGAATCCAACAAAATTAAATGCCTTTAAAAATAAATAAATTATCGTTTTGAACTACTTTTATAAGCCATTAGCATATCCTGTTGTAAACCTGGTTAGAAGTTCAGCAGCTTCTACAAGAAGCCCAAATGGCTAAAATTAGTCACATTTAATAACTCTGCATTGAGGGCTGCAAGAGAATGTTTCGCAGTTTACTAATTTAACAGTATATGTATGCTTCTAAATATAACTTTAAGGCACGAAGTTTCAAATTGACAAAATGTTAACCCAAATTCAAAAAGAAACAAAGTTAACAAATAAGATAATTTTTCAAGTGCAGTCATTGCTAGATTTAATATATAAGTATTCCATACTGTATAGCGCTTTCTGATAATTTCAAGCAAAACAAGATGCGCTCACTAATAACGAATAAATATACTTAAAATTAGTATAGTCCAGCAGTGGTCTAGTCACTAAACTCCGTTCCCGTAAAACACAGAAAATGGAGCAGCATCCGGCTTGGGCAGTGCTTCGGAGGGTGAACTCCTCTTTCGGATGGACTACCGTGGAACCGTGTACGCTTATGGGAGCTGGTGCACGTAAAATACGTCGCGGCTCCAACGTTCTCATTTTTAAACGATACCTCTGGGGGTGCCGATTTCAGGTGGTGGTTGGTCCCTCATCTGGACCTGGTTAAAAATTAGGGGACCGAGCGAAGTCCCACTGGGGCTCATTAAAATGGAAGCCGTCCCATTCCGCCATCTCCGTCCTATAGGGTTGTATCTGGAACCACTCAGCGATTGCCAGTGGGCATTAGTCACACAAAATTGAAGTATACTATGAAATAATTGATAAATATACTTAAAATTTGTGTAGCTGAAATTCACTAATTAAATTATGCAATAATTTGTCAAAGTATTTTCATAGCAAAATGTTTAAAGTTCAAATTCAGTACTATACAATTCTAAACATTAATTATGCATGTACTTGCATTTAGATTTTGAAGTAATCTTTCTATGATATTATTCTACTTTCGAAAATATTTCTTCATTTTTTTTTTTATAATGCAGATTTGGATGGTAAATACTATCCTATACAGAAAGATCGTTCAAATCCCACGACAGATTCCGTTCTTTTATTGGAAAATGGAACTCTCTCTATCAAGGAAATCAAGAAGGAAGACGAAGGTGTATATCAGTGTAGTGTTTCAAATGAGATTGGCTCATCACTAGACAAATCTGCAAGTTTACGTGTAATTGGTGAGAAAACGTGTTTAAAGAATTTGTGTGTGCATTTTTATTCATAATTTTCTGAAACTGTAAAAACATGCACTCAAAGAAGAAATTAATTTTCGCATAAACTCGTTTACATGTTTATATTTTTGGAAGAGGGAGGGGGGGGGGGTTATACCACGTGTTTGAGGATTCATGTTGTGTAGTTTTAAAAAGTAACAATTATATTATGTTTGGTGAACCTAAATAAATAATAACATGCGCATATTTTGAGCATATCAGAAATATACAAATAATACAAAATAGCGAAACAACATTCATATGTTTACAGTGCGCGAAAAAAGTATAAGGACACGCGAAAAATCGCCAAATCTAGAAGTCTTGCTTACAGAATCGTATGCAAATTTTTGCAGCAAAAATAGAAGTAAAACTAAAATATCCCATGCGTAAAGTAATTAAAATTTTCAATTTGAAATCTGCTAAAATTTAAATTTTGATTTTTAAACCTAAATGAAAACGGAAAAAAGTATAAGGACATTGCTTTTTCCCCAGTAATTATTTAAAAATTTGCATATTTGAAAGCATAAAATGACAATTCCGAGTTAAAAGATTCATTTGCGAAAAGAATTTCCCACTCGGCGACTTTCAGTGTGAATTTTTAACGATGCCCAACGGAGCTCAACTTTCTGACTCTGAAAAAGGAAAAATTGTTGCTTTTCGAGAATGTGGATTAAGTGGGTGGGAAATTTCAAAAAGAATCAAGAGATCTAAAACGGTGGTTTATAATTTTCTAAAAAATCCTGGGATGTATGGTATGAAAAGGCGAACTGGGAGACCAGAAATTCTCACTCGTCGACAAAAAAGAAGGATTGTAAGGAGAGCTTGCGAGAAAAAAGAAACCGCAAATGAAGTTAGACAAAATTTGAGTTTACCATGCTCAACAAGGACTGTTCAAAATGTTTTGAGTAAACATCCTCAAGTTTCTTATGGGAAATTAGTGTCACGCCCACCTCTTACAAATCATCATAAGAAAGGAAGAGTTGACTTTGCCAAAAAATACATTTCTCTTGGTCAAAAGTGGGCTGATGTAATTTTTTCGGACGAAAAAAAGTTCAATCTTGATGGACCTGATGGTTTTCGTTATTTTTGGTATGATCTGCGAAAGACCAAGGAAGTGTTTTCCAGGCGTCAATATGGTGGTGGCTCGGTTATGATATGGGGCGCTTTTGCGGCAAATGGAACCACCCCAATTGTATTTATTAACAGTAAAATGAATTCGGACAGGTATTTTGATATGTTAGGAGAAAGTTTGTTACCTGAAGCGCCACTAATTACTTCAGGGGACTATATTTTTCAGCAGGATAATGCTTCGGTACACGTTTCTACGAGCGCAAAACTGTGGTTTGAAGCTAATTCTGTGAATTTACTTGAATGGCCGGCGAGAAGTCCCGATCTTAATCCAATCGAAAACTTATGGGGACTTCTAGCCCGAGAAGTTTATAAAAACGGCACACAGTATCAATGTACGCAAGATCTTGTCGTTGCTATGAAAGACGCTTGGGAAAAAATATCTGTGGACATTTTAAAAGATCTTTCAGGATCTATGACCTCTCGGCTTATTCAAGTGATTGAAAAAAAAGGTAGTTTTCTTGATTATTGAAACATTTTTGAAGTATTTTAGAACATGTCCTTATAATTTTTTCCGTATTTCCTTTAATGTTAAATTTTGTAAAATCAATATTTTGAAGCTAAATTTTGCTTTTTATGGGGTATAAGTGTTATCACAAAATTATGCAGCAGAAGTAAGAATTATAAAAATTTCATTTAGGTGAAATGGAAATAAAGCATATTTTCATGCAATTAAATGTTGTCCTTATACTTTTTTCGCGCACTGTAACATTATTTGTGAAACAACATTCATATGTTTATTTTTGTCCAGATATATGTTTAAGACTTTTTTTCAGTGAGTGAAGCATGAAAATAGTTCTGCATGTATGAAAAACTTGTGACCATTCACATGTTCAATGTATAAAACATTTGTAATGTATTTGAATTTGTATTTAATCATAATATGAAATTTTTTTATTTGACTCCTTTAGCATCATGTTTTATAAATAATTTTTGAAATATGGCATATCTTCAAAATATCATTTTGAAATTTGTTGTGGTTCTCTTCAACTACATATTGCACTTTTCTAGAAAGTACTGCAGGATATTATAAAGGATTTTTTCTCTGTTTAAAATCTCGTATTTCTAATTATGTATATATATATATTATATATAGATACATATATATACATCTATATCTATATATATATATATATATATATATATATATATATATATATATATATATATATATATATATAAATATATATATATATATTTATATGTGCGTGTGCGTGTGTGTGTAATTACAATCGGCGTATGCATGCATGTGTCGATTGTAATTTTTTTTACAGTTTTAATGAACTAATTATCAGCGATATTAAACATATATATGTATATATAATGTGACCGTGTGTAACTTCGAAAGTTTCAAACAAGCACAGTTTTTATGAAAACATAAATCAAGTGCTTGAACAATAAAGCGCATAGAAAAATATTCTAATAAAGCTTTAAATCGTACTGCATTTAAGGAAAATATAATGGTTTTAAACAGATGAGAACAAACAGTTTTATCTTCCATTTAGTTACCATCTTAAGAGTAGAAATACTGTTGAAACATTATTTGAATGCTTAAGATGGTTATTTTAACAGTATAGAAAGCATTAATATTTTTAAGAATTACGCATTTATTTATCCTTATAAATGTACTTGTTTCTTTTATTTTTAGGCAAGTCATCCAAGAAATAAACATTTTTTAAAACTAATTTTGATGTTTTTTATCTAACTGGACTGTGGGTGTGTATAAGCTGCTTTGAAATAAAAGAAGTCATTATATGCCACTTCAATATGCTTTAGCTATTAATCCATTCTAATAAATACAATAATAAAAATAATCATAAATGTAATCATAAAAATAATTTGTAACTAAAATCATTTATTTTGAAAAATCTGTTTTATTGAATCATTCGAGTATTCTGGTAAAATATTTGTAATATTGCTTTAGAATCACATTTAAGGATTGCCGTGATGATTAATTCAAAAATGTATGTATACGATGTATGATGCTTTTGAATCAGATTTTTTTAAATATGCGTTTACCAAAATTATAATAAGCCATATTTAAGAGTTCACTAAGTCTTATTAAACTATACATTATAAAACAAAATATTAACAATACAACTTGAATTGAAATACAATTATTATAATTTTTTAAATCTTTATTGATTGGGATATTTTCTTGAGCTGTACTTTTATCACTTTTTAAAAGTATGTGAATAAAAAGTGTGTGAATAAAATTCTATCACTTGTTGATAAATACAATTTTACATGCAGGATTTCTGAATTTCCAAATAATATTCCCCGAAAAAGGCAAATAAGCTATTTTATAGGAAGTACTGATTGAAATCACGGCTGCATTCTACTTCAGTTATTTTCTTTTTACTTCAATGTAAAAGTATTTATTGTAAATATTTTGTCTCGTGATTTACTCCTGAAGAATACAGCAACTATTCAAAATATAAATATACATTCAAAAATAAAATATAAATTAAATGTACTGTACGAGATATCATAAATGTGTGTACATCCAAGAATCTTCGTAATGTCACAAACTTCGCAATCTAGATCAAACGACGGATTTTCATTATTTTTCCACAAGCCACTGCAAAATGTTTTTCTCTATTTATTGTACAATTGGTAAGAAAATTGGATTCAACCACACTGGCTGTTTGTTGGTTTAAAAAAATTAAATCTACTCTACGCTGTATAACTTGCCTTTTGGTCGAAAGTTGTTTCACTGATGAATTGATGTTTACATGTAATCAGCTAGATTCAACGCATTTTACATTTGTTAACATTTCTTTGTATTTTAAGAAGTCATGTTTCCTAATAAAAAGATTTTTTTCCAATGGCTAGTTTACAAGACAACTGAATATCACAAAAAGATAACAAAAAGTTTTTTAGTGTATTTTTTACCGCTGATTCTTCGCGATCGAAATTTTAAAGTACATGTCATAAACTAAATGTTTTAAATTTTGCTTTTCTTTTTTATCTCATATTAGTTTATATTTCTTACAGTTTGTATTTTGTTTTATTTTTTATGATTTAATGTTAAAATAAATTTACAATTTTTCCTGTTTGTTTACTTCGAAATTATGATTCTATAAATTTTACAATTATTTACACACGTATTTTGTTTCATATATTTTAGCTCTAAGTTATATTAATAATATTCACTAGAGGGCGCTAAAACCTTTTAGATGGAATTTATCAAAAGGTAGTCTTTAAAGAGCGTCCAAGGCAACTGTATCAGAATACTGAAATCATAACTATTACCAAGAACACAGTTCCCAAACTAGTGTTGTATTTAAAAATCTATTTGTGTATTTTGTAAAGTATTTTAGTAGTTAGCAGATTTTTATTCTGGTGTAGTTTGGATAAATATAGGACAAGTATGAAGAGCTATTTCGAAATAGTATGCATTATATCTGCAATTACTGCTGTTGGATATTCTTTCCGTAAGTATTATTTTTTCTCTGAGATAATTTGCTATCTATATCAGAATTTTTAACTATTAAAATTGTTATTTTAAATGCATTACTTTGAAGTATTATTTTTTTCATATGTTCAAACATGTTTTAGAAGATAGCTTCTAGAGTAAGATCAATACGCCTAATTGTAGTTACATTTGTATTTTATATGTTGTATAATATTTGTAGTTATATTTGTATTTTCAATTTAACATCATTTTTACTTGATAATTTTCTTGCATACATGACCAATTAAATGTGTTGGAATTATTGTTACTGTTATATGTGTCTAACTTCTAATTTCAATACTTTCTAAAATATAAAATTATTTGTTTTCAATATGCGTTGAGTTTCTTGTGATATATTACCTTTCAGAATTCTCACATATTGTTTATAATAAAAATAATACCTTTTAAAAGACTGAAAACGTTGTACAAATAAAACTTGTCAAATAATATTAATTAAAATATATGATGTGTGCTTATATTTTTTAACTTTTCATATTAAATTTATTTATATAAATTTAATATGAAAAGTTAATAAACATAATATGTAAGTTATAAAGAAATGTTTAAAATAAAAAATACATAATTTATTATTAATAATAAAAGTATATATGCATACATTTTTTTTTTCGAGAAACTTTTGCACAGAAATTTTGTGAAATACAATTTAAGCTGAGACCTTCAAAGACATTTCTTTCGTAGGTAGCTGGAAGGTACAACCCTTTAATTTCCCAAGCAGCGTTACTGTCGGTCAGAGAGTTTCCACAACATGTTCAACATCTGGAGGAAGACGACTTAATTTTGAGTGGCTTAAAGACGGAAAAAGTGTAAAAGACATTTCGCATATAAAAGTGGTGACTATATCCGATGTCTCCACAATTATTATTGAGCCCGTTTCCGAACCTGATTCGGGTAACTACACATGTATTGCTAGTGCAGAAGGTGTGACAGATATGTATGTTACAAGCCTAAGTGTGCATGGTAAGATTTAAAAAATATTTCATTTGAATGTGTACAAATACATACAAAATTAGAACAATTTTGAAATAGATAGAGAATTATATTTAGTAAAAGTAGTTTCACTTTTAGAAATCATTGGCTCATCATTTTTTA
The DNA here is from genome assembly GCA_038373885.1 of Cheiracanthium punctorium. NCBI lineage: Eukaryota > Metazoa > Arthropoda > Arachnida > Araneae > Cheiracanthiidae > Cheiracanthium > Cheiracanthium punctorium. The sequence goes on along the minus strand of JAWZYV010012816.1, from coordinate 57,632 downwards.
AAAATTTATTTAATATTTTTTATCCATGTGTTAAGACATTTGTGTTTCATTCTTTGAAATTTGCTGTTGAATGGTATTCTGTATAAATATTCATTCATTCATAAATAATGTTTTAAATTTATGTCTATAGCTTATCAAAAGAAAATTTCGAGTGTACATAAATTAAAGGTGAAAAGATTAAATGTTTAAATTTGATTAGAAGTGTTAACGGTAACTTTTGAATTTTTGAAACAGATAAAAGTATAATTTATTTTTTTAGAAATCCTTTACGCAAATATACATTATTTTATTTTTTAAACTTTTTTATGTTGCACTCTATGAAATTCGTCCTGTAATGTGATTAATTTTAAAGCTCCATAACGGGCATTCTGTATTATTCTTAGTCTCCTCTCATTGAGTAATATTTATAAAAAGCCGGTGTATCGATTAAAATGACAAACTAATCAGTTGATGCTGTAGAAACAACGTTACATTTCATTAACCAATTTATGTTATAATGTTCATGGAAAACTTTAATAAATTTCAGGAATTATACTATCGGTATGAGTTTTAATTATCAATGCAATATATTATTTGTAGGGGAAAAAAAGAGATAGCATCATGAAATGACTGTAAAATTCTTTGTACATTTCACTGCCTAATGCAATGGTTTAGATATTTTTTTGTTTTTATTTTCTATTTCTTTTATTAAATAATTACTTTAGTCGCTTTTAATTGCTTATAATTACTCGTTCCAAATATAAAAAATTAGCCACTTCAATTCACCAGCTAACACATAAAATATATCTCCAAAATCTTCCGTTTGTTTGAGTCCAATGCTTCAAAAAGTTTTTTTACACATGCTACCTTAAATATTACATTACATTTAATTTTTTGTGTGTAATTTTATAAAAAGATTTTGCAGTACTGAAAAGAATAAAATGCCTAGTCCATATACGGTATTTTTCGCCCGAATCGCACAGTTCATAACCTAACAGAGTGCTTTCCTATTTCATCAAACTATACAAATTATTTTGATTTTACTGCTAACTGCATATGAATATAAAATATTGTAATTTAAATTTTTTTTTAAATTTCCAATTAAATTTTTAAAATGTTTAGATATGTACGGTTAGAACATAATTTACGTATGTCACTGTTTGTTATAATACTATTCACTCTGTTAAAAATTATCTACATAGCATGAACATTTTATTTACAGGGTTATTCAAAAAAACATACAATTACTTATAAGGGCAGACATTGTGTATCTGTATTTTGGAAGTTATCATACATTTTAAACTAAACAAAATTAATATAGATAGCTGATTTTTATAAATGAATAACATCTTTGAAAATAGTTATGTGGCAATTATAGATCATTTATGGGGACAAAGGAAAACTTAATAAACGAAAAACTCATTTTCAAAATTTAGGTTATAAAAACAGTGATTAAATATAAATAGTTTAGTATCTTATTGGATTTAGGCCGTTCCTGCAGTTTATTGCCAAGAGCATTTTCAGATCCATGCCAGGAAGCAACTATGAACACAGAAGGGGAAATCACTGCTTTCAAGTAATGACAACTATTGAAGCAAACAGATTAACTGTTCATTAAATTGTAGTATTTTTAAAAATAAGATGATGTTCGAAAATGTCTTAGAACCTTTGCATTTGGCATGATTTATAATTCTTGTTTTGTAATTTTTTAAAATTTTTCTGTAGTACCCCCTGCCTGGTTGAAAAGTCCATCTGATAGAGAAGTATTATCCGGTGATACTGTACTGTTACCATGCTCTGCCTCTGGAAAACCAAAGCCTGTAATAACGTGGAGCAAACTAAATGGTTTGTACTGGTAGAATGTATACGCTATCGTCGTAAATAAGTGTTATGCCATTTCGCGTAATTTAAGTATGAAATCATATTTTTTATTTGTATTAGTTATGATATTTACATAATTTATTCCTTTAATATATGCTGTTTATGAGTTCTCAATTCGGAATATAATTTTCAGATTATAGATTGGCTTGAATTTATGAATCAAAAATATATATTCCTATTGCCAATGAATATCTCTATAAAATTTTTGAACGCTATAAAATGTATGCAGTTATTTAAAAGATATTTTTTTTCAACGGGCGGGCACTTTCCGATTAGCTATTGTCCATTAAAACTTTCCAAAGCTATTGTGGACATTTTATCACGGGGGCACATAGTGTGCGGCCAGCGTGGCCTCTATGAAGGGACGGACAAATTAACATCCATACTCAAGACGGAATTCGTACCCGGATCCAAGGCGTGATAGACTGGTTCTTAAGTTCCAGTACACCACCTGGCTGGCTATTAAAATAATGTCAGTTTCACGTCTCTTTTGCTATTATCAGCATTTTTATTACTTGAATATACAAGAGAACCTGTTAACAAAAACCCTGCCCAATAGTAAACCTTTCGTTTGAAAGATCATTTTTTATGTACTAATTTATGTCACATGATAACTCTTTAGCAATTCCTATATAGTAATCTGACCTGTCGACTATCAGTGTATCAGATATAAGCTGCATTTAAAAAAATAATAAGAAAATTAAATAAGAAATACTCATATCCCGTTTACTCTAAATGAAACAGAGAAAATGAATATAAATCTCTTTAAATGAATAGTTAAAAAATGACTTTAAATAAAACTGGTTTAAAATAACAAATCCATCGATGTTATGCTCAATTTTAATATTTTTTAAATTGTCTTTTTCCATTCTTGTAAACAGAAGTTAACTGTATTAAAGTTTATTTTGTTTCAGATATCGATGGAAAGTATTATCCAATTTCAAATGACATATTAAATCCTGCGACCAGTTCTCTCCTCATCGTCGAAAATGGAACTCTAATCATCAATGGAATAAAGAAAGAAGATGAAGGTGTATATCAATGTACAGTTTCAAATGAAGTTGGTACATCACTCAGTAAATCAGCAATTTTGCGCGTAATTGGTGAGAAACTCATTTTCTTGATTATCAAATCAATGTATCACATATATTTGCGGAGTTTACTTCACAATTAATTACATGTAAAATCAGTTTTATTGAATTATTTTAATAAATGTATTACTGTATTTTAAAATGCTTAAACTTTATTTATTTATTTTGTAACTTTATTTCAAGTTAGTCGTGTTTCTTCTCAACATATAGTAAAATTAATAAATAAATGCTTGTGTTTTGATGGTTTCAGAGTTAGTATAAGTTTTTCGGTAATTAAAAGAAATTAATTCGAAAATTTTATTTAGTTTGGTGTAAATGTGTTCAGTGTTATCTTTCTAAATTGTCTTATACTACTCTTGATGTTCGAAACTCCCTCATTCATGCATACTTATCGTGTTTTAATGATATATTCATAAGTATATTATTGTTTTACCATTATAAAATAAAGTGACTTAGTGTATCATCGTTTTTTCTTTAATAATTATGGTCAATCAGTACGCAAAAAAAATTATTATTTAAAACGTAAAGATAAAAGTGTCATGAGTAAAAAAAAGTGTGCTATATTTATTCTTATATATATAGCACACAGTTATAGTAAAATTAATAAATAAATGCTTGTGTTTTGATGGTTTCAGAGTTAGTAAAAGTTTTTCGGTAATTAAAAGAGATTACTTCGAAAGTTTTATTTAGTTTGGTGTAAATGTGTTCAGTGTTATCTTTCTAAACTGTCTTATACTACTCTTGACATTCTAAACTCCCTCATTCATGCATACTTATCGTGTTTTAATGATATATTCATAAGTATATTATTGTTTTACCATTACAAAATAAAGTGACTTAGTGTATCATCGTTTTTTTCTTTAATAATTATGGTCAATCAGTACGCAATAAAAATTATTATTTAAAACGTAAAGATAAAAGTGTCATGAGTAAAAAAAAAGTGTGCTATATTTATTCTTTTACATTTTCATTATTAAGAAAGAGTAAACATTTGTTTCGTAAACGTGTTTAACTACTAATTTTATAATTTTAAAAATAAATCATGTGTTTTATATGAAATACTACTGCAATTTTGTACTTATAATTATGACTGCGATAACCTTCTATCATTTTATTTCGTTTAACTTAAAGCATTCTTACAAAATGTCATTTAAAACCATTCTTAATTTTGAAACGGATATTTATGTTCTCTTTTTCCTCGTGAGTTCTCTAAATATTTGGCTTTATATTTCTTAAACGAATATAATAGTTCAAAATTTCTCCACCAAGCGGCGCACTCTGCTTATATCGTCTAAAACAGATCGCATCGTAGTACAACAACCATCAATGTCATTTATTTGCTGTTGGTTTCGTTGAACATTTTTAAATATTTATTTTTGCTTACATGTAAAGTTAATAATACTGCAAGAAGATTATAAATTGAAAAATCGCCTTAAAGAGGGAAGACATGAAGAACAAGGCAATTTTACTTTTCGTCAGTACATGCATCATGGCTGTCGATGTTGGTAAGTATTAAATTATATTCCTTTAATTTATTTAGTGCACCGAGAAAAAATTTCAATCATATTACTATTTTTAACTTGTGTTAATACTTATTTCATTTAATAACTGTAAAGACCACCTATCACTTTTGCTTGCTGCTAATAGAGATAATACAACCTTTTAAGAAATTGTCCCATTTTTTAGGAAATAGGAATTTTACTAATAAGGATCACTGTCTAAAAAGGTATCAAACTATTTATCCCAAATAAAAGCCATTCTTTAGAGGCATTAAATCTGACTTTAAAAACTATTTTTGCATTAAGAGGTTTTTTAAACGTTTGTTCATGATCAAAAACAGTATAATCTTGTTAAGAAAATGCCCTGTATACTTTTTTTACTTTGGCAAAATAAATGCATTTAATTATTTTTTCTGTATTATTTTATTCATTAAAAATAAAAAACTACTTAACTACATTTAACAAAAAAATTTTTAAGTATTTATTTTGCTGTTTTTCATTTTCTGTTTTGAAGTATATATATATATAAAATATTCATTTTAACAGTAATTTTAGAAAATTTTATGTATTTCACAAGTAAATTATTTCACAAGTAAAACAAGATTTTACTAACTTGTTGAATTAGGAAACTGCAAATGGTATAATTTGTTTAAAATAAACACCAAATTGTGCTGTTCCCAACAATAACGTGCTAAAGCAAAACTTTCTCAGTATCTTTTAGAGAAAGTAAAAACCTTTTGATGTAACTCCTTATCAAATTGCAATCAATTTTTTTAAATATTCTGCATTATAGAGAAAATTATTTTCAGAATACTTGAAATTGATTTTCTAAAAAAATTGTAATTTTTAACGACTTTTAAGCTGTACACCATAGCAATATTTAACATTTAATAACTAAATATATCTTTCATTAATAATAAGACTGTTTTTTATTAAAAGATATAGTGCACATAAAATAAATTCATAATCCATATTTCTCGAAAATTCTCGCAAGTTGCTATAAGCATTTTCAAGAAATAATTAGAAAAATTCGTTAAACAGATTTCTCTCTCTCTCTTTTTTTTCTTTTTTTTCAAATACTCGTCATATATATATATATATATATATATATATATATATATATATATATATATATATATATATATATATATATATATATATATATATAATATATATATATATATATATATATATATATATATATATATATATATATATATATATATATATATATATATATATATATATATATATATATATATATATATATATATAAACTTTAAAGATACTTTGACTATTCTTGACTATTCAGAATTTTATGGCGAACATAAGTTCAAACCTTCAACATGCATGAAAAATGCAGTTACTGACCAACTACTTAAAATAGTTTGATGTTATTGGACAAACATCGAATGGTTTCTTTCAGTAATAACAAATAAACTAAAGAATGTATCCAGCCTACCGCATACATAGGTTAGTTAAGGTAACATCGTTTAAATCTCTAGAAACTTAATTTTGAATATTCTAGTCATTTAAACAATATATTTTATACTATTCAAAACTACTTTTAGAAATTCCGTTCTCTCTTAGAAACATTGTTTTTAATTGTGACTTTTTAAATATAGGCATCAATAATATTTAATATTTAGTAAATGTTTGAAAATGAAACATAATAATTTAGTTTTAACCTATTTTTCTGAAATATTATACTTATACTTTCAGCTTCTGAAATTTGGAAAATACAGCCTTTTAATTTCCCTCCATTGCTCACAGTAGGAACGAGGGCTAGCGCACTATGTTCCACCACTGGTGGGACTGGATTGAAATTTCAGTGGCTCAAAGATGGGAAAAAAATTGACAGCTCGGCTAATATTCAAATACGCTCGTATTCCGACTCTTCGATGATCCTCATTCAAACTCTAAAAGAGGACGACAGCGGTAATTACAGTTGCGTCGTAAAATCTGATATAATTTCAGACAGATTTACGGCACCTTTAGTGGTTTTGAGTAAGTATTAAAATGTTTACTGTAAATTTAACTATGCAATTTTAGTATTTGCTATAGTAAGAAAAAATTATTTAAAAGCTTGCCAATTTAAATCAATAATTATTGAACACATATTAATAATGTATGCTTCATAATTTGAATATTTTTAAAAAGTAATTATTTTGCTTTAGAAATTGTAAGAGTGATAAAAATGTGCTATTTTAATTCATGGTATTATTATTTACTGCAATTAGATAGGGAGTGCATATTTTATTAAAATTTATTATTTTGACTAATAATATAAAGTCATTAGATAAATAAATAGCTTTGTGCTTTCTATGATGCTGGAATTATTATTGTTGAGTTTAATTCCACAGCTTCTTTGTACCGCTATTTTAAAAAAAAGTGAACATTTTACATTTACTGTATAAATGTATTCACTGCATATGTATGCAAAAGGCCATAAAAGTACTTTTACAGGCAAATGAAAGTTAAATCTATTTTTCCATCACGGTAAAGTCATTGCATGCATGACAAAAAAAAATTTACTTCAAGATAAATTAATTTCTTACAGTACGAAAAATAATTAATGATTTTTACACTCTAAATTAATTTATATTTATATAATATACATGTTGATTTTTTTCAATTTCAAAACTTTAAAATAGTATGAGATAATTAATTAATTACATGCTCTACTTTTATCGGAATTGTTTTTTAAACAAATGTTTTTTATTGTTATGATGTATAACATGTTTAATATGCATGTTATACATGCAACAATACATAAAAGTTACAGTGAATTATTTTTTCTTCACACAGTTCCACCGTCTTGGATACGTAAACCAGTTGACCGGGATGTAATGTCCGGAGAAATGGTAGAAATTCCTTGTCAAGTTATCGGAAAGCCTGACGCTACCGTACAATGGAGTTTTTCAAGTACATTTAAAAATATATTTATTTAACAAATTTTTGAAATATACTTAATTGTAGTTAATATGATCAATATAAAATATATATTCTTCATGTTTTGTGCTGTTACATGTTGAGAAAATTTGTATTCTGATAAATTTCTAAGATGTATTTGAAATAGATTTGTAATTTTTTGCTCATTTTTTTATATTTTTATTGGAAGCAACAAAGAGGTTCCTGATAAATAGTAAATAGTTCACTATCGCAGTATAAATATAGGAATTTCTATTTAAAGAGTCTAATCATTGATGTATTCGATTACTCGATTAAACCATTTTTAAAGATTTATTCAGTTTGAGAAAATTTTTATTTAATCAAACGTTTGTTTTATATTTAATTTTATTTAAAAGTAACGTAGTTAAAAAAACCTACAATATATTTATTTTCATTGCTTTATATAATACAGTCACCATAAATTGTATCACACTCTTACAAATTCCCAGTAAAATATTGAATACAAATAAAACCTATAACCTCACAAATAACTATTCAGTTTTCTCTAAAAAGTGCATGCAAGATATTTTATTAATTATATTCATTTTAAATAAATAAGTTTTTATAAATAAGAAGAGTATTTACTCTTTGTAATATCAAGTTAGAAAGTACGGCTGGTATTCGCATACTTGATACAAACATTTTCTGAACATAATGAAAAACAATATGTGTCATTTATTTTTTATTAATAATCACTGATCAATCATGTTTATTAAAAAAGGTTTCTATTATTTTTTTTATTTTTGGTTTTCTGAAACAACGTACTGCCTTTTACCAAGAATGCTTATTTCTTTACTTAATTTTTTTTCTTTCAGGAAGTGATGATTCATATCATGCAAATATCGTACCAAATGAGAAGTCTTCAGTGTTCGCGAATGGATCATACATTATTAATTATGTATCAAAAGCAGATGAAGGCCTTTATAAATGTAACGCGAGCAATGGTGTCGGTAATCCTCTTGAAGCTACGGTGGCCCTCAAGGTTATTGGTATGAAAAAATGCAACTTTTAAGTCTAATTAATAGTTATTTATTTAAAAAAATATTGCTATAAAAACTACTTATAAAACGATTTTTTAAGAATATTTTTTTTTTCTTGCGGGTCAGGAGATCATTAGATCTGTGATAAAAGTATATACAAGATGTCTTAACCTTCTGAGCATAATTTTTTCCCCCAATGGTTAGTATTTATAGTAAGATTGCACTTACTAAAACTTTCGTATTTATATGGATAGAAATTGATAATATTTGTGTTGCTCGACTAAGGTCTGTAGCTTTCCGTGCTTATACAGATTTTAAAATGTTCCTTTATTAAAAGAATTATATCAAAATTTTAATATGTTGGCTTTGTTTTTAAATCTCGTGACGTTCACCGAAAGGAAAGATGATATGGAATGCATTGGTGGTTGTCTTTTCAAGATGATGTGCATCATGTTACATTCTAAGATTACCAAAATTACTAACAACTATCTCAACTATGACGAAATCCTTAGTTCTCATTCTATTGATTGTATATTGATTGTTCTACATTGATTTTTCAGTTTCAATATCTCACAAAATCACTCTCAGCTACTTGTGGGCGTAATGAGAAATATGTAAATATGGAATTAATATGTTTGTTAAGTATATAATTTCGAAAAATGCTTAAAACTATTACAGTTTTCAAAATAAAATTTACTTTTTAAAAATGAGAATATTTTTGTGTGTTTATACAAACTTTTAACTGTGTGAAAATTAAGAGAATATTAACGAATTTTTATTATTGCCTTTTTTTTATATATTTTGCTACGTTATGGCAAAACTACACAAAATCTATCTGCCAGGGATAGGAGGTGACTTAGTCGGAGACTTTTTAAGAGGTTCTAATGCATATCCACGTTATTCTGGAGAAAACCAACCAAAACTCCGGACCTTCAAATCGACAGCCGCTCGATAGGCCAGAACTTTGGATAGCCACACTTCAGCAGTATATCATTCTGACATTCTGAATGTCTTTATCGACACGGCTATAGTGGGGCACGTTGCCTTTGATTTTAAAAATTGAAATGTTATGTTTGAGGTTTATATGTGGCTTAACCACTGTTATGACTAATACTAGCTGTGGTAAATGCATTAAATAAAAATTGCTTCTAACTGACGTTACTTTGTTAGCATTAACTGTATTCTATGGGCTACAAACTCGAATTTTCATAATGTATTCCTCTGCTTAAGACCAATGTGTTGCAATATGCAGAAAATTTTATTGGATTGTCTTTTAAATACTGGTTTATCTCTACATTTCTACAAAATAGTTTTATAATTACCTTCATATTATGATTAAACTTGAATTTGATTTAATTCTAAAATAAATAATTTTTAACCGACCATGAAATTTTTGCCTTAATTTTGGATGTCATTGAATGCAAGAATGATAAATGCATTTAAATAACCTGACAAAAGTATAAAATTCATAATTATCTACATAAATATTTAGGCTTTTCTTTCAATTAAATAATCTGAAAAAAAATCTAAATTTAGATAAGATTAATATCTAAATAAAAATTCAGAATTTTCTTTCAAAACTTTTACGTAAAGAGGTTTTGTAGCACTTTTCTCCATAGCAAAAATATTATTTTGAAAATACATTATGAGTTACACACTGCATCTGTGTGTTATACATTGTCTTTTACTCTACAATGTATGCAATATGTGCTAATTCTATACAGAATTATTTCATGTAAAAGTAAAAAGTAATTTAGTTTTGCCATGTCATTACATGAATATAAATCGTTCATTGTTGTGAGAATTATTTTTAATTGCATTTTAATATTTCATCTGACTAATAAGATACATTATTTTGACAAAAGAAAATTTTTTGCATAAAGTACAATACTGGAAAAATGTTTAAGAGTAATTTCATTTTATGACAATATGTGGCGCTCTTGTCCTGATATCTAGAAAGCTTCGTAAACTATGCTTAAGCTGTGCGTCCATTGCAATATCTGATCCAGTTGCTGAAAGTTTTCAGAATAGCTGCTATAACTAAAGAATAAGCGAAATGGTTAACATGCCTTTAAAGATTTGTGATTACTTGTGCATCTGTTGGGTGCTATCGATGCTTCCTTGCGGATGGAATTTTAAATCAGGTAAGTGAAAGTCTAACTATTGTGTTAAAGATCTAGTTTTATATAAGAGTTTTGCCAGTCTGAGTAATAATTGTATATTAGTCTATGAATTTTAAATTATAAAATTATAATAACGTTTGTTTGAGTTTATTATTTACATAATTGATTAATTATTTCTCCCCTTAAAATAATACTGATATCCTTGATTTCACCAAAAGATTTTGAATAGTTTTTTCTGACGTTAGATTTTTAAATGAAGTGTATTTTTATTGCAGATGAACATTATTAAAAAAGATTTATGCACTAGTAAATTGAAATATCTAATCAAAAATATGGTAAATTTTTAAATTTTAATTTAAAAATTTACCTTTAAAAATTTAATTTAAAAATTAAATTTATTTAAACTCAGAGATTAAAATATTTTCATAGAGGAATTTGAAATTCATGCTCTGTAACATTTTTATTTTGATCTGAATTGCCGTGCACTGATGATAATAATAATGATAACTATATCTGCATTTTTTTCTATTAGGATTACCTAAAATCCAGCCATTCAATTTTCCTGAACAAGTAATTTCTGGAACTAAGACAAGTGCTACATGTACTGCTATATCTGGATCTCCTCCGATGGAATTTAAATGGCTCAAAAATGGGCATCCTGTTAAACTTAATCATAAAATTAATGTTCGGGTGTACACCGATTTTTCTGTTATATTCTTGGAAGAAGTCGACCAGAACAGCAATGGCAATTATACGTGTGAATTAACAACATCTTCCGGGAGAGACATGTATACTGCTTTATTAGACGTTAAAGGTAAAAAATTATTTAAAAACTAATTTTAAAATGATTGTGAGGTCAAATTAAATTTCCTTTATTTTTGTATACATAAAACGTCATACGTAATTTACTTAATTTATTCTTTATTATTAACTTATTTTTTATTGTATTAGTTTATTCATTTTTCTAATTAATTAATTTATTTATTTATTTTAAATTTGAAGCTTTTATTTAATGTTTTAAATGCTTCAATTCATTTGAATTTTCTGGCTTAGTAATATTATAAATCGAACTTCAATTTATTACAATGTGCATAGTGGATAACATGTCTTTTAATATTATTGTTCTTTCTAACCTAACATTTTCTGTGCGCACTATTTTTAATGAAAAAGAATCGCAAATTTTGCGTGCTGTGCTGATTATTTATTGTGAATGACGATCAACAGTATAGCAATATTTTTACGACAATTTTATGCATTAAAGTTTTAAATGCTTGCTATTAATTATACATTATTTTAACAGAGCCCCCAAAGTGGTTAAAACAACCAAAAGATACTGTGTTAAACAGCGGGGATAATGTTTCGCTGGAATGTTCTGCTACAGGATATCCTCTGCCAAATATTACGTGGAAGAGATCATCGGAAAGTAAATAGATATCATTTCTTTTATATTTGTGAATGTAAGTAACTCATTTGCATCATAAGGAAATTTGTAATGAATGCCTTTATCACCAAATTTCATCGGTCTGGTGACAGTGTCTAGGAAAATTCAACGTATATGAACTCTCCGGTGATAGTAAACCAAAAACTTGAGTATATATGTAAATATTGTTAATGTGAATTAACAATATTTTAAAAATTACAAATTAATAGCTCTGTACATCATTGAATCTTATTTCTATGCGTTTGAAAGTATTTTTTTGTACTAAATAATTATTAAATCATAAAATTTATGTTATGAAGGTTTCATCATGCATTAAATAGTAATAGCATTTTGTAATATGTATGTCTTTCTAAGTATGTCAAAATTATTACAGTGTCTTTTAAATAATTCCTATATATCTTGTTTAAAAATATTCACGTTTTTTTTTACCTAAAACTAATTCCACGTTTTTATTTTTTGTAAGCTACTTTGAAGTTAGTTTTACTCTTTATATCATTTTTCACAATGGCTCTTGATTTTTCTTAAATAGGCGTGATTTTCGTAAAAAAGAATTCTCTCAATAAAAATTTTCTCGGTAAAAAGAATTCTCTCAATAATTAAACACTTTTTCTCTCTTAATAAGGTTAATTTGTTCCTGGTCCTTGTTCACAGCTAGAAAAATCTTAAAGCTCTAATGTTGAGAGATTTTATGTTTCCATGGGAAGCGACCGAAGCTGTTTTTTATTAATGGAAACGGGATTGTACAAAACATTCTAAAAAACGTATGGTTATAACCCCCACCCCTCCCCTACAAAAACATTGTTTTTGTTAATCCGTTGAAATTTATTATTCATTAAAAACCTATTAAAGTTTATCTTTCGCCTAAACTTAAAATTTTGTTATTTCTCTACCTTCACACTTAAGAATTCACTGCATACTTTTTTAAATAGCTCTAGGCCTTCATCAAACATGCTCTCTTAAGCTTATTTACTGAAAGTAGTTTTAGAATTATTTAAGAAAACTGTTTTGACACTCATCTCAGTTTATAACAAAAACTATTGTGGCTTTTTTGGTGTTTATATAATTAAATTTGATGTCAAGCATGGAGAAATTTAATCCTTAATTTCGTTCCTTGTGATACATATTTTAAGTGCTGCCCCTAATGAAGTACAATTCCTTTTTGCATTGTTACATCAGTGATTTATGGATTTCGTTTTACTCTGATTTCTGTTACCTTGATCTTGTACAAAGTGCATAAATTCCAAGCACTGCTTGTAATTTTTTCTGTAGAAATCTTTAAAATACTTGACTTTTTTATTATTCCTTTGTACAGAAATCCTACTTTGTTGGTAGAATATACTAGTTAATTTTTATATTTAAGAAAAGCTAAATCAAATACCGTTTTTAATTAATGTAACAAATAAATTTCAGATTTCCAAGATCAAATTACTGTTCAAAACCAGAAGCAGGCGCAAGGAAGAAGCATTCTAGAAATAAAGCATGCATCCCCTGAAGATAGCGGCTTCTACGTATGTACAGCTAGTAATAGCATTGCAACCATTAAAACAAACGGTATTTCCATTACCGTATGTGGTAAGCTTCAAATTTTATTGGTGGATTTTTCATTTGATCTAATTTATAAGTTTTGACTTTTAAAATGCTAATTTATTGAATATTTTGAATCGTTATTCAAGGCTAAACATATTTTTCCTAATTAATACACATTTGATAATAATTTGTTTGAAGTTGCAGCTCTTTCAAATAAACGTTTTAAGCTTAAAATTAATTAATTACTTGTTAAGTTGTAGTTTACTGCGCAAGGCTCGAAATTCACGGTGCTCCGCTGGTCCGAGACCACACACACCCAAAACAAAGAGCCAGTAGAATACAAAATTGGTTGGCTCGCCGGGCCAGTAACGTTTTATTTTCATTTTCATCTTGCAAACTTTCTCCATTTAGTCCCACTGTACCAGCAATCTAATTTTACCAATATATGTCATATAATGTGATCTATTTCTCGTGTTTATGCAAGCAATATTTTATTTGCTCTGTAAATATGAATCTAAAATTGTGAAAATTGTTATGTATTTATGATTCAAACATAAGAACTTTGACTTTTTTTCCTTACAAATTGGGTTTGATTATAATTTATCTGTGGTAAAAACATGCATAAACTTTTCCCGGATCTTTTTTCCACATTTTATTTTTAAAAATTGTCTAGTGAAGTGTCAGAAATATATATATCAAATCAGTAATCACGTTTCCTATTATTAAGTTTTAAAAAATATATTTATTTATATTTTTTAAAAACTTTTAAAAATAATTTGGTGCTAATGTGCAATAAATACATTTGGCCGAGTAATTTAATGGGCAAAACAAAAGAAAAAACGCCTTTTTTTCAGTTCATCCTTCTCGTTATTTCTTTTACTTAGGTGGTACTGTTGCACGAAAACGGATTTACAGGTTAACTAAGTGTCGAGTCGAATCACAATAACATCAATAGATAGATATCATTCGTACAGATCATTTTCGTGAATGTTTTTGAATATGTCTTATATAACCATAATACTGTATTTTATAATAGCGTGTTTATATGATTTTTACATTTTAATACTTAGCAGCGATGGCTTGAATTTCAATTGATAAATGTGGAAGAAAATTGTTATTATTTCGCAAACAAATATAGTTTTTTTTTCTTGTTTGTTTTTATAAGAATTTCCTAAAGTTTATTTTACTTTAGTGGGTAAAATTATTTTATAGGTTTCAACAGTATAAAATTATTTTATATTTTAACTCTCCGGTTTAAGATATTTGAATGAAAATCATTGTACTATACTATACTGTAGATATTCATACATTGTCTGCGAATATTTTTATGATTACAAAGTTCTGAGGATGAATAAGAAAGAAAATTGAAAACTGCTAACTCAGTTTGAGACTATTTTCGCAATGCAAGCATTTAAAATATTAATAAATTCTTTGTAAACACATCTCTAAGAGAATATAGTATATAACTTTATATGCGTGTGTGTGTTTTGTATCACATTAGTTTTGCGTGTATGTATGTATGTATTTTTATGTATATATTGATGTTTCATCAAATTTATGAGTGTATTTGTGCTATTTATCTGCTAAAAATTACTGTAATCCTTTTTTCGCAGTACTTTCATGGAATTCCTTTAATTTATATTAATGAATGCCTGTAAATACAATGCTTTATTTAATAAAGCAGTGTATATTTTTTTTTTATTTTATGAATTGTAAAATACTCAAATTTTTATACAAAATTTCAAACTTTCATAATAGTTTATGTGTATTTTATGTAGGCAAGTTAAAAGAAAATTGGTTATTTTTCTAATGCCAGTTTTAGGAATGCAGTATAAGATCTTTATTAAAATTGAATTTTAAAATTTAGCAAAATACGAATTATAAAGGCTTTAAAGGAAAATACATTTTAAATTGTTTCACAATTTTGTAATATTTTGGTAATTGCAAATGCATATATTTAAAATTGATCTATGTATTTAAAATTGATCTATGAGCATACTTCGAGTAATCATTTAAAGATTTTTCTATATATTATCTCTTTTTTATTATTTTTTTAAATATGTGCAATAACATCTGTATGCAACAACGTATTTTCAAAATTGAGATTATAATTCTATTTTCTGACAACATGTGGCGCTTCTATTCTACCAATGAATACAAGATTATTATATGGCGTCTTCTTTATGTTTCACAGCAGTCTTATAGAGCTTTTGTTAACTGCTATATGTTCGCATGACTATTTTATTTTCAGTTCATCCGTAAAACACATTTAAATGATAATAATGCTTTACGTTAAAGTACTAGAGAAAATGCACGTATACGCCTGCTTTATAGCAATGTTGATTTTGAATGGAGAAGCTTATAAAACGGGTAAGTAAGCTTGTTTTTTATATTATTTTCGCTTATTTGTTATTTTTTAAATGTTAGATACTGATCTATTTATCATAAACAACGCAATATCTCATTAACCATGTAAAACACATACCATTTCATAAATTTTTGTCAATCTGTTCTAGTTATCACAAATAAGTAATTATCGCATTTATCATACAATATTTATAGAATTTATGCGTAGCACTCTTGGAACTTATAATACAGTATGTATTGTACACGTAAGATTTCATATATTTTTAAATAAACAACTAGAAATTAATGCTTTTTATACACGAGTCGATACGAAAACATGGAATATCCCACATATGTTTCAACGTTTTATTAAAATCGTTTCAACGTTTTATTTAATTAATGCAAATACGAGGTTTCACTTTCACTTGTAATGAATTTATTTTAAAAAATAAAATTACTTATTTCAAAATAAGAAAATAATTTGACAAAATCATTTATGTGTATCAGCCTACAAGGTCGCTTAATTCAATTCTGCAATTCTTTAAATATAAGAAAATATGAATATCGTTTATGCAAATAAATCGTGCAAATTTGAAAGTATATGATTGATATTAAATAATGAACTTCTAAAAAGAATCTTTTAAAATATCAGTTTTGTGATGAGTAGAATGAAATTATATAATTGCAACAGTTTACATAATTAATAAATGACATGTGATATTAAATGAGTATTAATTAATATACAAGGTGATTCAGAACTCTTGCAAAAAGCATATAAAGAGTGGTAGAAGGATAAAAGATTCAGAATATCATATTAATGGATGGGATCATAAACGTCGTCTTTATGTACCTATCAGTAATTTCTTCTGAATAATATTGTTCTTTCCAACCATGGTTCGTGAAAATCCAATTGATCTTTCAGAGAAAGCAGTTGCTAAATTTGACTTTTAATAGGATAGATTATATTAAGGTAGGGACGATATATTGATTATTATATTGTGAATAGTTAAATGAAAATAACATTTTCGACTCTCGTCGGTGTGTAATTCTGAACCCTCTTGGTTCTTTCTACCACCTCTTACATATTTCCTACAATATTTTTAAATCACCCTGTATATCTTATTGTATGATTTTTATTTAAATTCGCGCTATAATTTTTAAATGCGATGTTAATATCTATGTTTCCTTTCATCCCTCTCCTCTACAGATATAGTGATATTTTATTAACCTGTAATAAAAAACTAACTACTACAGGATAATTATCCTTATTTCTAATTTCAGATTATCCAAAAGTACAAAAATTCTCTTTCCCTGATCAAGTCATTACTGGCCAGAGAACTAGTGCTACTTGTACTGCTGTTTCGGGAACGCCCCCCATGGATTTCAAATGGCTCAAAAATGGACAAATCATTAAAACTGGACAGCAGTTTACCACCCGAACATCGTCCGATTATTCTATTTTATTTATAGAAAATGTCGATCGGAACACAAGCGGAAATTATACATGCGAATTAACAAGCATGTCGGGAACTGATCAGTACACGGCAATGTTGGAGGTGAAAGGTATGAAACTTTTAAATTTTGTTTCAGTATATTTATTAAAATAAAAAAACGTATTATGAGACAATGTTAACGTTTTTTTCTGCACAAGCCTCTCTATTTTATGAAAATATATGCAGACTTGGGCTCATGAAACGCAATTTAATAAATTATGAGTTACTTCATGGACAAGATTTCGTTTATACGAAATATTAAGGAGTATTTCTATTTAAATACATTTCTTTTGAGTTGTAAGCTTATATATGATCATATCAGTTATTAAAGTTTAAAAACGTAGCTACAATCTTTGCTGGCAAGTTTCTTTAAATCGGATTGAAAAAGCGACCCAGCGCAAGCTTGCATGTTTAACATTTTTAGCATTAATTCATTATATTCAAGGACAAAATAAATTCTTATTAGTTTTATAATCAAAAATATTATCAAAATAATTTTAAATTGATGTCATTACCGTATTGGTGCGAATATAATGCGACCCCGAAATTTTTCATCAATGTAATTAGAAAAATCCTATACTTAGGCTTCGAATTTAGCGCGAATCAGGTTTTTTACAGGCAATGATCAGTCAAAAAGCATTGCGTTAAATACGGCCAATACGGTATATTAAAAGGATCTTGAAGACGCTTAATTACTTTTTTTCTCGGTACCCATTTTTAGCGCTAGGCTGATGGCTGCTCAAATGAATTGAGAGAATGACTAATTCACTTAAAACTTTTCTATACATGTGCTTTTTTATATATTCTGAGCCAGTTTAAATTAATCCTGGTTTCTGTCCTAGAGAGCTTAGACTCAAAAACTTTTTTTAGTAATTGAACCAGAATAAACCCAAATTTAAAAATCTACGTAATTGTCTGATTCACTTAATTTTGGGGTCATGATCTGAAACTTATATTAAAGTAATTTGTATGGTACAAAGTATCTCTATTTTATGCTTCATCATAATTTTTCTAAAGCAAAACACATTTAGAAAATATTTTTGTTTAGGATTTCTTCGGGGAGTTTCAGATATCTTGTAAATTTACTGTGTGCACACATCATGAAGAGATAATATGAACTTGTTTAATAACTGAGACGCGATGTTCTCATGTTTCTTAAATAGTCATAAGCTGCATGATTCAGTAAAGAAGAGGTCCATAGCGAACTGACAATTGACAAAGGGATTTTTAGGACTGCAAATATGAGTCTCTAACTTTTTCTCTAGACGTTGCAGATTCGCCAAATATTGTCCAGATGCGGCTTCAACAGCTTGGAGAAAGGTTATCAGTTTTACTTAAGATTTTTAAAGTTATTAGAGATGCCAGTACTGTACTTATCTCAAAATTTTTCATTTTCTCTAACCGTTATATTTAATTAGAATATGTTTCTCTCAATTTTATTTGTTGTTGAGCAACTGTTGTTAGAGTCAGGCAAGACAATCATAAACAAACCTCGCAAATCGAATCAGCACACTTACAAATTTTCTAACTTGATAAGCACATATTTATACATTTTAATATTAGTTCTTTTACTGAACAGCTAAATTAAAATTAAATAAATTTAAAATTTGTTATGTCCAATAATTAAACTTGTAGGGTCGACTTAAGGTCGGTCTGAAATAATGAAAATTTTGTTAAGCCTCAAATTTAAAATTTTAATTTATGATGAATCGATATCAGATGAATACTTCAATCCTGACTGTGTTAAAGTTTGAGATAAGAATTGATTTGATTGATTCTATATGCTGAATGTAGCGTAATATTTTTAAACAGATTGGATTTTTGAATAATATAAGCCACCAAATTGTCAACTGACTAGCTAGGGACATGTTTAACTTCATTTAAATAACAGTTCAAGAGACAATTTAATTTTTAATTTTAATATTTTTTTACTGTAAATTATATAATTCCCGCAAAAATCTTATTGAAATGTTCAATTTTACTGCAAATTTTAAGTACTGTTGTTAACAATTTTTGCGTGTTAATTTATTTAGAACCTCCAAGATGGGTAAAAGAGCCTAAAGATACATATGTTATCGCTGGTGTAAACGTGACTTTAGAGTGTGAAGCGGCCGGATATCCAACTCCAGAAGTTACGTGGAAGAAAAGTTCTTTTGGTGAGATTGAGTATTTTCCATTGAATTTTCTTAAAGAATTATGTTTATGTAGAAGATTTGCTGTGTTTATTCAATGGGAAAATTTAAACATTAATCAAAAGTTTAGTGCTATTTGTTAGTATTATAACAAAGCCTTATCAAAAAGGAAATAAAATTAAATGTATGTAGAGAGTACTTTTAAGAATAGCGATGGAATATAAACAAATTCAAATATTATGAATGGATCAAAATAGAGGAAACTGTCAAAAAATACCATTTGATGTATGAAAGAGCTAAAGGAAAATACTCTATTTGTTTACTTATTATTTTGTAAAAAATAATAATAATAATAATAAAGCAACGAAATTTAACATAAATAAGATGCGCTTTTAAAACTATGCGTGTAATGTTTGCATAATTATTGTTGTAAAAAATAGTACTATTACTTTTCATTCATGTATCTTTGATTATATAAGGGTCGCCCAAATGAAATTGGCACTACAGGTGGTTTCATGAAATGGTTTAATGGTATTAATATAAATTAGTATACAAAGGAAAGCAGTAATACAGGGATAACAGATAGACTAGACAAAGTCATCTTGTAGATTGAAATAAGTGTCCCAGCGGCCAACGAGATGATGGATACCTGAGTGAAGAAGCTCCGGGGAAAGGGACAACCTTTCATGCAGTATTGTGTGCACACTTCCTTTGCTCACACATATGTCCTCCGATATTTTGCAAGTGGTGATTTGCCTATTCATTCTCACGAGGTGGTCCACAGTTGCAACTGCGTCCTTAGTGATAACCGCATACGCTTGACCAAGTCGTCACCTGCCGTCAATACTGCTTTTCCCACTACGAAAATCCCTACATCACCAGAATACCGGTCTGCGTGACATACACTATATAGAATACACATTATGCATGACCGTCTTGTAAGAATGAATCGGAAATCACCACTTGCGAAACAGCGGAGGAAAGCTCTATGAACAAAGAAGGTGTGCACACATTATTGCATGAAAAGTTGCCCCTTACCCCTGAGCTTTTTCACCCAGGTATCCGTCATCTCGTTGACCAATGGGACACTTGTTTCAACCTACAAGGTGACTTTGTCTATCCTATCTGTTACACCTGCATTACTTTCTTTCTTTTGCATACTAATTTATATGAATACAATTCAACCATTTCTCAAACCACCTGGAGTGCCACTTTCATTTGGGCGACCCTCATAAATAATCAAAAATTCACGCACTAGGAGTTGAAACATTTACTTTTGTTTTCATTAGCATAGTTTTACAGTATTTATATTTTAAAATCAGTCATAGGAATATTGGTCCAATTTTCTTATTTAAATTGGTCTTATTTAAATAAGCTGAAAATAAAAAGACAATACTTTGCCAATTGTGAGTTGTTATTATTTTTAGATCTAATTAATTGAAAACTTTTTTAAATAGTACACAGAAAAGAGATGCTTAGCAAAATAATCGTTTCGGGTGGTACAATAGTTTTCTCCCTTCTTCAGTCCCGAAACGATCGTTTTCCTAAGTAATTTTTTTTAAGTGTGTTATTTTGCATTTAAGGGGTTAGGGGTAGTCAGAGGCGTGAAAAAATGCCATTTTTATTAATTTTTTTTTAACTAGTAATTAAGTTTATTTCACATAAGTAAAAACATAGTATCATTTCATCATACTTTAACATTACTTCACTTAAATTTCAAAAAAAAAATAATTATTATTTTACAAGTTATGGCGGTCTAAGTTGAACAGGTTTTAATAATGGGTCCTTGCGGTGACCATTACAGCTCCTTGGAGATTCATCTAAAATCAATGAAACAAAAAAGATTATTTTTATGGATAGATAATCTTGTGCCTGATCGAAGCTTTTTTTGTTTTTTTTTTCAAAATTAACAAAATGGCGGTCTCTGGAAATTTTTTTGCAGATTTTCGGGAAAAAAACAACAATTAATTGTTTATAAAAAATCGAAGTTTAAAAATAAAAAAAATCCTTCGATCAGGCACTAGCTTTTTATGTTTTCTTAAAGCTGTATAAGTTTCATTCAAATCTATCGAGCGGTTTTGAGTTACAGTGGTCACCAGTTCAAAAAACATAGTTTTGAGAAAAACGCATTTAAAGTTTTACAGTCGATTGATGTACAGTAATACGAATAATTTCAATACTTACACTGAGTCATCTATTCCTGGACCATATAAGAGTTCTTCAGCCGTTGTAGAACTTTCTAAAACATCAATTTGTTGTTGTCTACGTCGCATTCTACCTTCGCGAGTGTTGTCGTTAGCTCGCTGATCAGCTACTTTTACACGTGCACTATCAGTTTTTTCAGTATACCGATGCGAATTAGGCCCACAACTAAGTCCCAGTGTGTTCATTATTACTAATAATGACTTTGTTCCTTCATTAAATATACTCATAGCTACGTATGCAGCAATTTGAACAGTGGTAAAACTAGTATTGATAGTTTTTGGGCATATTTTCCCCACTTTATAGTTGGTTGAAGCTCTCATTATTATTTTGATTAAATCCACCTACACATCTTGAAAGTAAATTTTCATTACTAAGATCTTCATAAATAGGCTTGATTACTTTTAAAACTTCAGGAGGTAAGGGAGAATTATGCCGCTAGCTAATTGTTCTCGGAAATATTAGACCGCTCGAGAGCCTTTTATTCTTCGCTAAATAACTCGAAAGATATTTGTCGGATTCACTTCAAACTTTCAGAGAATATTTTTAAGATACTATACTTTAAGAAAATGGCAAAAAAAAAAAATCAATTTTTTGAAAATTCTGACTACCCCTAACCCCTTAATGCATTTCACCTTTTAACACCAGAAATTTTGTTCGGTGTTACTGTTATTTTTAGATAGGAAGGGTTTGCTGCTGAAAGGCGGTAGCTACAACTATTCAAGTTTGCCGAAAATCGTAAAAAACGTTTTGGGATCCAAAACAAACTAACGAGATAGGCAGCTTTATCTTAAGAGTAACGCAACAACAAACGATTAGACCTACGTGCTTTCGGTATCAAACTGCATAGATTTTATTATACCACAAAATAGTACTACGTGTAACTCTTAACTTTTGCAGGATGGGGGTACCTCCTTTCTGCAGCTAACCCTTCGCATGTTTACTAATAATAATTCATAAAAATATATATTACCGAGATGTTAAGATAACTTTGTTTCACTCCTTGAATTACATATACGCGAATTCAGTTTTCGTGTACTATATTAGTATTCTTGTGTTTGTATTTCTTGAATACCTGAATACTTATATTTATGCTCAATTTTAGGTGGAAAAGATATTTATGAAGACGTTTCTGCTCAGAAGAAAGTACCCGGAAGGAGTTTGTGGACAATAACTCATGCCAATACTGCTGCCTCTGGCTTCTATATATGTACAGCTGAAAACAGTATTAATAGTATTAAAACAAATGGTATAATCTTGTCAATAAGTGGTGAGAATAAGTCTGTTTTAGAACATGAAGGCTGTCTTTCCATAGATAATTTCATTAGATTACATTGAACGAAAATTTTTTGCATTATTAATTTTGTTATTCTGTTTATATATTGCAGTTAAATTTGCCTTAAAACCTATCTTACTTTTTAAGGCCTGAGTAGAATGCATTAATTATATTACCAGTGAATTTATTTTTCTTACACTTACCTAAATGTTTCTTGAATACTTGAGTCATAAATTATCGTTACTGCAGTATGGTTTAATGGTTAAATGAAATATTATTTTAATTTAAATATATAGCAATTTTTGTAAAACATTGTTGAAAATATTTCCCAAATAACTTATTTTTCTGGCACTGAGGGGCGCTTCAGTGCCTGTATCGCTTTTATAGTAACCGCTTGTATTGTAGTATGTTCCTGATCTGGCGAATCCGTGTATTATAAGTGTGCATCTATATAATCGCTTATTCATATTCTCGAACTGAAAATTATAGTGTCTGATAACATCATTTTGATTTAGTGACGCTTCAAATAATTTCTGTCCAACATGAAAGCATTACGATTCATCTTTCTCAACATAAGCATTATCGCATTGAAATTAACATGGTTCAGCATTTCTGTTCATGCAGGTAAGCCAAACATTCATATTACATAAACTTTTATGTCAGATTTTTTTGCACATAAAAATGCTGTTGAAACTTGTTTAAAATTTGTTTATTATTCTTCGGTTTTATTTCAGTAAATATGTATTGAGACAAACTAAAAACTTTCTTGTTTCAATAATAGCATATCAATGATTACATATTTGTAGTAGTAGATCAGAATGATCCTCCTATACCTGAACAAAATTTCTGTAAAATGCTTCCAATGTAAATGCTTCCAATTAAACTACAGTTAAATGAAATAAATATTGAATCATTTTAGTAATATGATATAGTTTATATTTTTAATAGTTACAAAATAAAAAAAACTTGTATAATTAATCGGTTTTCATCATTCATAGACAGTTCCGATCTTTATAGATGTTTCAATGAACTTAAGTAAAAGAAAACGAGATTTGTACTGTATAAAAAAAATTTTTTGTCAAAAAATTTATTTTTATAAATAATTACTTTATAAAATATTTTATAAAATTGTTAGTTTAATCAATATTGATTACACTTTCATCGTTTCCGTATTTGTAAAATAGTCAGTTTAAAAGTATTTATTGGTAATCACTTTTGAATGGTTTAAATTTTTTCAACAACATTTATTTAATCATCTTGAATAACAGCAAAATAAATCTCTAAAATGTTTTAGTACTTATTTCCTATTTTTTAGATGAATTCTAAGCATTTTTCTTCTGTTTTAAAACATAAATTTTGCTTAAGTAGTCTCGACATAAGTTTGGCATTTCTTATACAAATTTTTGCTTGTATTATTATTATTAAAATTATAATAAAATCTTATACAAATTCTTGAAATTGGATATACCTTTTAATTAGTCTATGAATAAATTTTAAAACAGATTTTAAAGTTTTTATGCGACTCTTTTTTTGTGATAAATACTTCCATTTGCTTCACATAATTAATACTTTTCCCAAATGAAATTGTTTTCTTTTGTTTTTATGCTTAAAAATAAGTTAATACTTATCATATGAAAAGCATATCATCTTTCATAAAATGAAAAAATATGTATATAGAGATAAGTTTATTACATAAAATTCATAGAATACTTATTTTATTTGAATCATAGAAATTAATAATAATATTCAACAATATTCAATTTTGCAATTTAATAAGTACCTCTTTGCATCCATTTTTTATTTAATCTTTTATCAGTTTATTAGTATTTAATTTTTGACAATGACAATCTTTTCTAGCCACTCCAAAAATTCAACCCTTCAACTTAGCAAATCATTTCATGACTGGAGAAAAGGTTATTTTGCTTTGTGCAGTAAAATCCGGAACACCTCCTTTCTCGTTCACATGGTTGAAAAACGATAAAAGAATTTCTGAAGAACAGTCTATTCAGATCCATCAAATGCAAGATTTTTCTAATCTCGTCATTCCGTCCTTGACTGTATCGTCCAGGGGAAATTACACTTGCCAAGTATCGAATGGTTACGGAACGGACTCTCAAACGGAATTTCTGAATGTAGTCGGTAAGCTGGAATTGAGTTCTAGAATTTTTAAATTATATTTTAAATCATTTTTCTAGTAATTTTATTCTTAGCGTATTTTATCCAATTTACCGCCTGTTTAACCCTTTGAGGCGCAACCCTTTCCCAATGCTGAAAAAAGGGCAGCCGTTGCCATCGCTCGACTTAACTACCAGTAAGATGGCGGACGATCGAAACGTTCATCGCGTACCACAGATCTAGAGACCCTTTTTTGACGTCATCTGGCTTGCCGGGCACAGCCAACTGCGTCAAAAAAGGGTCTCTAGATCTGTGGCACGCGATGAACGTTTCGATCGTCCGCCATCTTGCAGGTAGTTAAGTCGAGCGATGGCAACGGCTGCCCTTTTTTCAGCATTGGGCAATCTCTGCAGATGTTCTCGCATTCTTCCATTTTTCAGCAGATGTCAGTGCTGTTAAAAATAATCGTGACCATTTTTGTTACGGTAAATGACGTGCTAAAAAAGTAAAGGATTCTCGTGGAGCTATGTCACCCGCCACTATTTTTATAGAAATCAAATCTATTCTTCGTGACTGGCAACAGTCAAAACGTCAGTTGGGTGTTCCCAGAGCGGGATCACTGCGCCTTAAAGGGTTAACCCTTTGATTCGTAGTGGGTGTGCTGGGAAATCTCCTTATTTCGGAGTTTTTATTGCTGGTCGCAAAAAAAAATATGATTAAATGGCCCCATAATAGGGTTAATGGTTTTGACACAGCTGGATGCGCAGCCGCACACAGCCAGCTGTGTCAGAAAACGTCTGTAGCTCTTTGGTGCCGAATGAGAGATTCGATTGACCACCATGTCGTTCATACTTAAATGGATTGATGGCAACGGTTGCACTTTTTCAGCATTGGACAGTCTGTCCAGTTGATCTTCTATGTTGATGTGAAAATGCTTGCGCTTCAAAGGGTTAACTCTTATTGACAAATCCACAAACTCAGCAAATAATAAACAACTGACAGCACATCATACAATTGCAGTAAAAATTTTATTTCTAATTGTCTACAATATGATTCATACCCTGGCAAAATTTTTTAAAAATCCCTAACGAAATGAAATCATTTTTATACTTGTAAATGAATTTAACTTTACGTCAATTGTTAATTAAGTGAAATATACTTACTCTGTTCAATATGAATTTCACTTCTGCTTTCCGCATTTCATGTGAATAAAACCAAACATATCCTCAATTAAAACAATAAAAAAAAACTTTTATTTGTGTAAATAACTTTATTTTAATGATATAGTTAATTATACATTTGGAATAAATAACTTCTCCAAGTGCTGCTGAAAATATGCCTTCGGGATCGTTCGTCAATGAGCAACCTGCTTAGGAAATACGTCTGTTGAAGAATAGAAAAGCCCTGATTAGTTGGGCTTTTCTTAATGTACTTCCTGTAATGTATTTTTTAAAGTATATCCTGCTTGGTATTCAGATACAAAATATGATTTACAGAAAAAATATGATTTACAGAAAAAAAATATGATTAATTAGTTATTTTTCTGTAGCATTCTGAGTTGATTAGTTTATGCAATTCAGAATACGCTGTCAGTTTTTTCTAACAGCGCAATTTTAAATTTTAACCAGTATAAAAATTTGTTTTTATATACTTATTAATTTTCATTATATATTTTAAATTATTGAGTGATTGGTTACTTTCTTAATCTTAGTTCCTCCAAAATGGTCAAAAGTTCCTCGAGATATAGAAAGTATAGCTGGAGCAAGCGTAACTTTAGAATGCAAAGCTGATGGATTGCCAGAGCCTGTTATAACGTGGAAAGTGCCTGAAAAAAGTAAATTAACATGTTTTATATTATTTTGGGAGGGATCTTAATGCATACAAAAATAAATTTTAAAGAAATAGGTAATTCATATTTTATTATTTTAATGCCAGTACACGTTCTGAAACTTTAATTAATTGGCAGATTAAACAAAAAACTCCGAAACTGTAAATGTGCTTTTACTGTAAGAACAAATTACTTGTTTTGAGATTTTTTCTGCTTTAAAAGTATATATTTTCATGTGAAGCGTTCGATAAAATAGACTGACAAAACAGTTCTCTTGAAATTTTTCACCCTTGATAAACTTTTCCTATGACATCGTTGATTTATAACGTTGGAAATACTGCAGCAACAAACATTGGGTAAAAGAAAACTAAAAAAAAACTCAAAACCCTAAATTTAGCAAATCCAAACAAAATAATTTAGCAGCATATATATATATATATATATATATATATATATATAATATATAATAGCTTACTTACGTGAAGTGAAATCCCAAGATAATCCAATGATAAAGTGAAGAAAATATAAAAAATAGATAGCACATGGTGCCAATTAACGAGCTTATTCCGGATAAGTGTTTAAATATAGCCTTTTAAGGCAATGAAAGAGTGGAAAAATTGAATATAGAGCGCCAAATTAGAACTGGTGTGCATTTAAGCCTAATCACATGTAATCAGAAATAGTCCGAAAATGGAATTAATATTGAAATGGTGTGCTCTATCATCAGGCGCCACCGCACACACATTTCAATTTAATCGAAAAAAACAATAATAGCTAGGTTTCTGCAAGTTACCTGACCAAAATTAGGGTCCTTTTGTAACTTGGGGGCGCGACCGTAGCTATTAGAAAAAAACAACGAGGAAGTGGACCGACACGAAGATCAAAGCTCAGTAATGGAGGCAGTATTAGTGCATGTTGCCATCAGAGAAGGCTTACTGCAATCAATAGACAAGTAATGCCATGGAGTGTGAATAAAAAATGATATATTAATAATACTTTGGAAGTATGGAAAGGAAAAGAATAAATAAATAAAAAAAGTAATAATTAAATGAATAAATAAAAAGAATAAAACTGGTAATAATTAAATGAATAAATAATAAAATAAATATTACACTAGTATATCTAGCCTATGTTTTACGTAGTACTAGCTGCAGTAGCTAAGAAGTACTTAGTTGAGGTTGTGGAAATGGAGAAAAACTGTAGCAATAATATTAACAATAATGATATTGATAATAATTATATTCATTTATTATTGCTATTTATGCTAATATAATTGTAAAATGTTTAGTTAGAACAGTACTCTGTTTGGCTTCATTGGTTACAGACTCACATAAAAAGGAAAAAGTACCAGTAATCAACCATTCTTAAGAATAGATTTTTTTTTTTTTTTTTTTTTTAAATAATATATATATATATATATATATATATATATATATATTTTTTTTTTTTTTTTTTTTTTTTTAAATTTAGAAAGAACCAACAACCAACCCCAACCTCACCAACCAATATTCTGATTAGGACATACAGTTTTTTTGATTACATAGAGGATATAAAATGGAAGTTAGAAATTTACTGGGATAATTATATTTTATAGCATTTTTATATAGGTCAGTTAAGTTATTAGCCTTAAAACTATTGGTACATAGAGACTCTATTCTATACTTATGATTAGAGATAATATTTCTAAATACAGAAGTGTGCATACATGAATTGAAATGAGTGAAGGTATTAACCTGAAAATTAAAGTCATTTCTTTTATTATATATATTAAAGGATAGACTCTTATCGTCATTGATTCTAATTTGTAAGTCTAAAAAATTAATTATTCTATTATTATTAGGATTTTTTATTAGTTCTAGGGCTGAATGGTAGGCTATGGGTAGGTGGTCAGTATCACTATAAGTATTGTCAGTAGCTATTGTTATTATGTCATCTATGTACCTATATATTATAAGAGAAGGATTATTGTAATTTTTTTCATAATTATATAAATATAGGTCTGCTAAGTAACTGGAATTGGAACCACCTTGTGGAATTCCTATAACTTGCTTATATAATTTATTATTATGTAGAATGTAGTTATTATAGATTATGAACTTTAAAAGATTTTCGAAATACATAGTATCTATGTAAGAAGGCAGGGTTATATTATTATTACTATGTATAAATAGATTCAATATTATATTGTATAAGTCGTCTAGTGGTATACTATTGAATAAGTCTTTAAAATCATAAGTTGATATGTTAATTACATTGTATAGAGCATTAATCTTATTTTTTAGTTCATAGCTATTACCTATAGATACAGAAGTAGTGTTAGATTTTATGTACAGATCATGCATAGAAGTAAGTATTTTTAGTAATATTTTGCTTGCTACATTATTATAAGTGTTACATCCTATAGTAACAGTTCTGAATTTTAGTGGCGTTTTATGAAACTTTGGTATTAGCACTAAGTAGGGATATTTTAGATTGTCATGCTTGATTTTAAGTAACTTGTGGAAAGCTAAGATCTTTTTGTTAAATGTTATCTCAGAGATAGATGTTAGACTGAAATTTGGATTATTGTTAATGGATGAAGCTAAGAGATTGTGATATAACTGCTTACATATTATAGCGTAGTTATTGCTAGACTTATCAACATAAGTAATGATAAAGTTATTCTGTAGCTCTGTTATTTGATTGCTTAGTTTTATATTTTTAGTATATCTAAATTTACAAAGTAGTTGTTTTTAAGGTCAGCAATAATATTAAATTTCCATTCATTAAAGAAGGCGGAAGGTTTGCTGTTTTTTATTGAAGTGTTATATATATATACATCTATATTATAAATAAAAGTATCTATTATATCATCTATACAGTATTTAGTGGGTAACCTAAACTTAGTACCTCTTTTCATGATCCGTTGAAGTTTAAGATCTTTGATAATAGAAAGATCTCCGGTAACTATATGCCCAAAATCAGAATTAACATAAGAATTGTATTGACCACTGGTACAAAGACAGGGTACCTCATCATCGGGTACAAAGTTCCTACAGAAAGAGTTATAATTAAATATCTTTCTACCCATAGGTATAGGGTATTTGAAAGATTTTTTTAGGCTGAGATGCGGTAAAGGGAAAGAGTCAGAGTGAGATGATAAAAGTTTATTGAAGTTAATCATATTGAAAACAGGATTGGAGAAATTAATTACAAAATTGGAATTTAGCTTAGTACTATTGCGATTGTGACCTAGTAAATTGTAATTTAGTGCATTGGCACGAGTAACTATTAAATCATAAAACAAGTGGGCAAAATGGTCAGAGAATGTATAGGAAGTGAAAACTTTATAATACTTTGAGAGGTGTTTTTTCTTTAAAGAGAAAACGTAGGCTCGTATTTTTAGCCAATTATGGTCAACCTCAAATCTTTTATTTAAGGTATATAACTCAGACTGAATGTGCTTATTTGACAATATGTTAGTAGAAGTAGCTTTATGCTTTCCTCGTTTATATCGACTTGTTCGTTTATATAAGGACAAATTTAAAAGGTTATAAATAGGAGTATACTTGGAGGGATCAGATTGTGTATTATAATAATGTAAGTGTTTATTATGTACTATTTGGTTAAGACCATAAGGATAACAGGTGTTATGACAATTGATTAATTGTGATTCGAGGAAAAGCCGTTCAGATGTATTTGTTTGTATTGCGAGAATTTCGATAGTAACATTTTCAAATCCGTGGGAGTGAAAGTGAGCATATTCTACATTGGTAAGGTGACTATTGGATAAATAGTTTTTTACGTTATTGCGATGCAGGTTAATGCGTATGTGTAACGGGTTGCGAGTCTGTCCAATATAAGCCATGTTACAGATAGTACATGAAATTTTATATATACAATTATATACTTTGCAAAAATTGTGATATTTAGTACTATTGTCTATTAGATTGATAGAAGCATAAGGGCAAGTTTTGCATTTTTTGGAGCCACAAGAGTTAAAAAGAAAAGATTGCCAATCACTACCGTAATTTTTGTAGGAAGAGTAACTGTTTTTCGATCCATTGTTCCCCTCTTCCTGAAAATTAGAACAAATGTACCGGGCATATGGACTTACATCATGTAATCCACTTTTGCCAGTCACTAAATTATTTTTGTCTAGAACCATTAAGGGTGATATTATACTATATCAGAGTAGAAAAGACACAATTATATCAAAAAGTACAGAATAGGGTACAGTCCAAAAATGTAAATAAGAGAAAAAAAAAAATAATAATAATAATAATTAATAAGAATATCTGGAATAAAGTGTAGAAAAGATCAAATAACGGTAACCAAAAGTAATTACTAACACTAGAAAATGTAAATTGAGAAAAAATCTAAATTACTCAAAATACTGTAACCAAATGTAATAACCAACATTAGGAAAGAAAAAAGAGAAAAATCTGGAATACGCAAAAAACACTGTATCCAACGGTATTACTACACATGAAAGAGAAAATAAATATATATAAAAAATAATAATAATAATAATATTAAAATTAAATAATAATTTTAATAATAATCTGGTCTAAGATAGCGTGATATTTACAAGATGTAGTGATTGGCATACGAAGGGATATTTTAAACTCAAGGAACCTACATAGCAAGGGGAAGAATTAGAAACTTATATATCAATCCAAAATCAATGCATACTATTTAGTATAGATGGCAGCACTATCCTAAAGGTATCAATAGTTTACTTGTATGAAGCAAGTGTAATAAATATTTTACAAAAATCTAAAAATGAAATTAAAACTATAGATTAGAATTTTAATAAGTAAGGTGGATATCGGGGAGAGAAAACATATACGTAGAAGCCATTTGATAGGTGTAGTAAATCACTGAAATGCATAAAATAGGAGAGATTTAAATCACATGAACTTAAAAGCGCAAGATGCAGCTATTTTAAGACATGTAGAGATTAGGATTAAAAATATTACCTAATATTGGCGATATTTTTGGATTTATGCATTTAACAGTAGACAAGTATAATATAGAAAATATTCTGAAAGATTAGCGCATAATGCAGCATAATAAAACAGAATAGTATATAATATATAATAGCTTACTTACGTGAAGTGAAATCCCAAGATAATCCAATGATAAAGTGAAGAAAATATAAAAAATAGATAGCACATGGTGCCAATTAACGAGCTTATTCCGGATAAGTGTTTAAATATAGCCTTTTAAGGCAATGAAAGAGTGGAAAAATTGAATATAGAGCGCCAAATTAGAACTGGTGTGCATTTAAGCCTAATCACATGTAATCAGAAATAGTCCGAAAATGGAATTAATATTGAAATGGTGTGCTCTATCATCAGGCGCCACCGCACACACATTTCAATTTAATCGAAAAAAACAATAATAGCTAGGTTTCTGCAAGTTACCTGACCAAAATTAGGGTCCTTTTGTAACTTGGGGGCGCGACCGTAGCTATTAGAAAAAAACAACGAGGAAGTGGACCGACACGAAGATCAAAGCTCAGTAATGGAGGCAGTATTAGTGCATGTTGCCATCAGAGAAGGCTTACTGCAATCAATAGACAAGTAATGCCATGGAGTGTGAATAAAAAATGATATATTAATAATACTTTGGAAGTATGGAAAGGAAAAGAATAAATAAATAAAAAAAGTAATAATTAAATGAATAAATAAAAAGAATAAAACTGGTAATAATTAAATGAATAAATAATAAAATAAATATTACACTAGTATATCTAGCCTATGTTTTACGTAGTACTAGCTGCAGTAGCTAAGAAGTACTTAGTTGAGGTTGTGGAAATGGAGAAAAACTGTAGCAATAATATTAACAATAATGATATTGATAATAATTATATTCATTTATTATTGCTATTTATGCTAATATAATTGTAAAATGTTTAGTTAGAACAGTACTCTGTTTGGCTTCATTGGTTACAGACTCACATATAAAGGAAAAAGTACCAGTAATCAACCATTCTTAAGAATAGATTTTTTTTTTTTTTTTTTTTAAATAAAATATATATATATATATATATATATATATATATATATATATATATATATATATATATATATATATATATATATATATATATTTTTTTTTTTTTTTTTTTTTTTTTTTTTAATTTAGAAAGAACCAACAACCAACCCCAACCTCACCAACCAATATTCTGATTAGGACATACAGTTTTTTTGATTACATAGAGGATATAAAATGGAAGTTAGAAATTTACTGGGATAATTATATTTTATAGCATTTTTATATAGGTCAGTTAAGTTATTAGCCTTAAAACTATTGGTACATAGAGACTCTATTCTATACTTATGATTAGAGATAATATTTCTAAATACAGAAGTGTGCATACATGAATTGAAATGAGTGAAGGTATTAACCTGAAAATTAAAGTCATTTCTTTTATTATATATATTAAAGGATAGACTCTTATCGTCATTGATTCTAATTTGTAAGTCTAAAAAATTAATTATTCTATTATTATTAGGATTTTTTATTAGTTCTAGGGCTGAATGGTAGGCTATGGGTAGGTGGTCAGTATCACTATAAGTATTGTCAGTAGCTATTGTTATTATGTCATCTATGTACCTATATATTATAAGAGAAGGATTATTGTAATTTTTTTCATAATTATATAAATATAGGTCTGCTAAGTAACTGGAATTGGAACCACCTTGTGGAATTCCTATAACTTGCTTATATAATTTAATATATATATATATATATATATATATATATATACTCTTTTCAGCTCTACATCTTTAGCATGAATATATTTATAAGATTTACATGCTCTAGCACTTTCGTTTGCATGCTAAATATATAAGCAGCAAGTTTTCAACATCATCCAAGAAGTAAAGACCCGTCGATCACTTCTGCTCATATATTAGCCCCTTAAGTAAAGCAAATCTTTACATTTCTACTGATTTCAAGATATTTTAAGCAAATTCATTTTGATTTAGCTTTCACTAATATAATTAGTTTTGGGGTATTCATCATTATATTTTCTTTTTACGCATTTTTCCTCTTTGCAGGCTCACTGAACGACAGGAGTTCGGCGTCAACGGACCCTAGAGTAAAAATTCATTCCAACACGATAAAAATTGACAGCGTCATGGAAAATGACGAAGGGAATTATGAGTGCAACGCTTCCAATGGCATCGGAGAAGGAATTTCTCACACTTTGATTTTCTCTGTACTTGGTAGGAACATTAAGTAAAATAGTGATGCAACACGTCGTTTCATGCTTTAATTGATGCTTAGTTTTCATTACATAGTATGTGTTTTTCTTTGATGCTAATTTCTATACACGCGTACATCTATAAGAAGTTTAAGATATTTAATGGCAAGCAGTAGATTTTGTATACGATCAAAATTTAAGGTATAACCTGGAGATCATGCTGTAATTATGCATGGTATCCAAGCAGAAAATTAATTTTTTTTATTTTACGCAGTCCATAACTAGAAAAATACATAGCTACATTGCTAGTAGTGTATTTACTGTCCCAAAAGGAATATAACATACAAAAAAGCAGTTTTTATGTTTGTTTAAAAATAAATATATTGTTGTCTAGAATTGCATTTCTAAATGGTTTTTTTTTTTTAATTCTCATATGTTCGATACACAATTTGCATTTATTTAAAAACTTAGTAGGCCAATAATTTGTATACTTAATTTATTAATTGTGTTTTCTTAAACTTTCTTTCTCGTACAACAGTTCAATTTTATCAGTCACTTAAATCAAGAATATGTATTCGATTAAATTTAGATTATACAAAATATGCATGTTCAAACTATAGATACAAGTTATTTCGAATCATTTTTAAGCATATAATGAGTAACAATTCTTCTAATAAAAATGATGAAATATTATGTGTAAAGTTTAAATTAATACAGAAATATCTACGTAAAATAGCTGCTTAATGTATCATGTCCGTTATGTGATCAATGCACATGTTCATAAATAATTGATAACCGACATTTATTTATTTATTTATTTATTTATTTTGGTTTATGCAAATACTTTTGAAGATTTGTGAAGAAAATTGACGTCATATTCATTTTATATATTCACTTTAATTTTATTTAAAAACTGGATTTTTTTTATGTAGTTTTCTTATTGTGGTAACTGAAATTCGTACTATTACTCAAATTACTAAGTCTTGGTACTCTTAACATTTTTCAATTATATTTCAGCTTTCAGTGAAAATCGTATGTTTTTAAAACTGCATAGTGATTTTTTCTGTAATTTCTTTTCTGATTGTTTCACATCATTAAAAATAAGTCCATGTTCAATTCAATAAAACTTACAATTAGAGAGCTTTTGTCTCAATTACTTCATACAGAATATTATATTATTGCAGAAGTAGTACATTCTTGTGTAAAGTTTGCATCGCTTTAAAAACGGTGTAGTTCATTTTGAAACCAGTTGAGTCAAATCACATTATTTATCATTCTTCATAACTATATTGATTTAAAATCTTTTAAAAAACGTTTTACTTACCAACACAAAAACATTTATCTTTAAAAAACTTAATTCAATACTAAGTTTTTATTGTTTTTCTTGAAAGATTTTTATTTTTATAACGATAGAATGGGATCATTTATATACGTATGTCTGAAACAAATGTATATTGTATAAGCGTAATCAGCTTTTCTCCTTCAAGTGTTTTGTATATGTAACCATCATGTAACTTCTTCCACCTCATTTATTTTACTGCTAAAAAATCTGTTTAGAAATGTTTCATTATTAAAAAAATCGTGTATTCATAGTTACATATCTGATTCAAAAAAGTTTTCGTTACATTCTCATAATGCTTAGTTATGTAGTGAATTAACTATATTAAAGTGTTACAGTCAATGATATTCTTTTTATTTGAAAAATGCCAGAAAAGTATTTTGTTCATCTAAA
The DNA here is from genome assembly GCA_038373885.1 of Cheiracanthium punctorium. Classification (NCBI taxonomy): domain Eukaryota; kingdom Metazoa; phylum Arthropoda; class Arachnida; order Araneae; family Cheiracanthiidae; genus Cheiracanthium; species Cheiracanthium punctorium. The sequence continues at coordinate 21,840 of JAWZYV010012816.1, read as the reverse complement.
TTTTAAATTCCACTTATAATGATTGTACTTAGTATAAACTTTACAATTGTGAAAGATTTAGACTTTTATTTAAGTTTTTGAAGATTTTTATCCTGAAATCGTTCCTTTAAGTTTCTTTATGTTAAATCTCGGAAACATATATAAGCTTTTAATTCTTTATTTTTACACAATGTGGCGCTACGATACTGTGGTACATCGAACTAAAATGTACACCATATCTTCTTTAACATACACCACTTAAATTATACATATCCATGCTTCATCTAAGTGTTGTTTTCTCTGCAATACATTTGTCTTCTACCAGAGTACATTTGTTTCGTTCGACGTAAAATGCGTTAGCAGAGAAAGAAAGCCTCATCAAATGCTTTTCATTTATCCAAAGTGGCCGAAAAATGCGAAAATATAGAATGGCTGCGAAAAGACTATTTAGCCTGATTTTTTATATTTGGATGCTGACTGGATCAGTGGCTTCCCTAAAGAGAAACGTAGGTGAGTCAGTTTTTCTCTTGCTTCATTTTTCAAATGCAATCATAATTTAGTAATATCTAGTTGATTCTGTTCTTTCTAAAAGTGGTTAACACTTATTGTTGTTTGCAGCATTCTTACAGTCGAATAGAAAAGTAACTTGTGCTTTTTATTTATAGCGTTTTGTTTATAATATTTATAATTATCTCACCTATGAAAGATTTGATAAGCATAATAAATAAAATCTCTGTTTTTTAAACGTGTACAAAGTGAATAAATGAAGCTATCATGTATTTTGATGCTAAAAATTTACTATTTAGTTTGCTGCAATATAGTAAAGTAAATAATTCAAATTAATTTATTAATACTTCATTTAGTACATATTTTTCATTTAAGTTGGATTTTCTTTCTGCTTACTTTAAAAACGCCCTTAAAAAATTACATGATCTTACTTCGGTTTTTATAATGCATCTAAACTTTTTACAACCAATTATATGATTGTATTTTTTTAAGATAGTTCAAAAAAATATCTAAATGTACAAACAATGATGTGTGTGTGTGAAAGAGAACAGTTTACGTTTGGTAGCATTTAATAATAAAAAATTTAAACATGTGTAATTGATGTTTATTTTGGAAAATCAGAAATGTTGTTGGACTAAAAACTTTAATATTATCAAATATCTAATGTACAAATATAAATAAGTATATCTATTTTTTTATATCAAAATGTTGTTTAAAATTGTTAAATCGCATCAACAGTCCTCCTTCGAGCTCAAGATTTAACTAGATGAAAACTTGAATGACTCATTAAAAATAACTATACGTTTTACTCTTATTACAACAATTCAGTTGAATGTGAAATGTATTTTTGGTGCTGTAATTCTTGTACGTAATAATTAATCATGCCTAATATGCAATCGTAAGTAGAAAAAGGCAGTCAGTTAATGAATAAGTAAAATGCATCTATTCATGTTACACCAGGCTAGTGAAAAATAATTTGTGTATGTATTCATAAGAATCTTCACATATTTAATTAATCCAATACACTAAAATTTATACGTTCTATAGTAATTTTGAAAATATTTTTAGCCAAACTTTATCATTATTTTAAACAATTAGTACAATTAGTTAATGAAATTGCTCAATATTATTTCTGTATTAACTTTCTAAACTTATTTGTTTCAAATATTGAAATACGCTGCTAAGAAGTTTCTTGAGTATTTGTTTTAATTTTTAGAAAGACTAATATGCATATAGTGAATTAAAGAGCTATAAAATGCTGACGAGTTTTAATGACAGTTTTCTTTACAAGATTGTTTTCTTTTATTATTTAATAATTGAACCTTATAGTTTCCCTTTATAGTTTCACAAGCTGAATATCATACAAAATACAACATTTTTATGAACGTACGAGCATATTGAATTTATTAGTTCTGTTCATTTCAATTAACAGTTTTAATGCAGTTATGAAAATTTAAACTATTTCTCAATTTAAAAGCTGTAAAGTTAACTTTTTCCCCACTATAGTGAATGGCCCTTCAACTTCAAAAATTTTATGGTTATGAAAGTCACTCAAAACGTGTTTTCATAATAACTAAAATACAAATAAATTTTATCATAATTCGTTTTACTGTATTGTAAGTTATTTGCATTTTAGCACAAAACCGTTTATCCACAATTCTTAAGCTACTTGCTTTTCAATTATTTTATTGATTGCTTTTATGTTTTAAAAACATATTTATTTAATTATTCAATCGTTTAATTTATTCCTTTTTCTAGCATTTCCTCGAATTCAGCCTTTTTCGTTTCCAGACAAACTTACTGAAGGACAAAAAGTTAAAGCCTTTTGCACTGTTTTGGAAGGAGTGGGACCTTTTAAATTCCTGTGGTACAAAAATGACCAGGCGATAACATCATCAACTTACACTAGTATTCAAAATAACGACGATTATTCAGTATTATTAATAAATTCCCTTACAACTGATCATGTTGGAAACTACACTTGCGTAGTTTCGAACTCTATGGGTAGAGACACCTACTCATCTCAGCTGATCGTGAATGGTAAGACATCAGTATATTAATTAAGATAGTCTGCTTTAAAAAATATATATAATGAACAGTTTAAGTACATCACAAACTTCGAAAATATCAGAATGTTATTTTATAAGTTATTTAAAGAACAGTAGGCATAAAAAGTTTCCTTTTTTGTGAGTCTTTAATATGCAATTTTGGTTTATGAAACTTCCTTCAACGTTTTCACATGCAATTCTGTGTATTGAGAGTATTCAATTTTTCATGAAAGATTTTATGAAGTCCCTATATATATAGTCGCAATGAGGCTTTTGAAGAAACATTGTGGATTCTATTTGAGTGTTTGACTTAGATCGTAATTTTTTGTAACAGGTCTAAAACCATCAAACAAGGTAGGTTTTTTTTTAATCACAGTAACACGTTTAATTATTAAACCATATACAAGCATATTAATTATTGCAATTTTACTATTGCACACACGCTGATCTTTTATTTCCTTTTTCATGTATACCGAGTATCCCCAATGGTCGTGCAATAATTTGTGTAAATTACAATAGCGATAATCCAAACTAGCATTTTTATATGAACAGAGACGATCTCCATTGCAAGTGAAGCGAATACATTTCAATGACCATAAAAATGAGTTGGAATAGTAAATTAGACATTTTAAAAACTTTATTTTTTACAAATGTTCCATACAAAATGTTAAAAATATATATTCACGTTGCTAGCAATGGTATTAAAAAGCCTGTACTAAAAGCCTGTACTAAAAATCTCTAAACTTAGGCTCTCTAAACTTAGGCTTACAGCATTATATCAGGTTAAAAGCTTTTAGCTTACTTCCAGCTACCATTCGAAGCCATATGATGCTGCGAGCCCTATGCATTTGATCTAAACTTTTGAACTAGACTTCCTGCGTGTATTTTCTTCCGGTGGGATCCGGCGGAGAATCTTTCTCGCCGCAAAAAAAAGGCTATCTTTGCTTTAAAAATGGTCTGTGCTTTTCTTGTGAACCATTGCCTTAGATTGCTTGTCGTCGACGAAGGGATACATATTCCGAAAACCGTTCGACAGTCTGTGGTGTGGTGGTGGTTTACTTTGGAAGCAAAAATTCATTTTTTATGGGTTACTTAACTGTCACATTTACCACTAGCCTAACACGGTTCTTTACTATATTAGTTGGTCATGAACTCTTGAAACTAATTTTAATTAAAGTTTATCTTTCCAACTTAAATCTGTTACTAATCGTCTAGAAATATTTCACAGCTTTTAAATAGTTTTCATGAAATCATCTTAATTTTCGAAGGTAAACACTATTACAGGAATTTATAACAGATTATATGCTTACATAATTTGATTCTTAAAACGAGGAAACATTACACAAGTAAACTGCAGTTTTATTCATTGCAGTTTTTTTTTTAATGAAAAACAAAACTGTGTATCATATAGCCGTAAGCATTTTAGAAGCTTTTACGCCTATCCGAAACACTTATATTTAAGACATATTCTTTTAATATAGAAATAAATAAAAAATTAAACATATTTGCAGTTTTAACTTCGATGAAGTATGTAACTATAAGAGTAAATATGAATATAAAGTAAGCTATTTTTGTATCGTCGTAATATGTTACACAATTATATGAAATATATTAAAGTACCAGCAAATATTTATTAACTTAGAAATGTGATTGCAACTGTGTTTGATTGGATAGATATTGGATATAGATTACATTAATTAATGCACTGCTAAATAATTTATCATTTTGCAATAATGATAATTTTAGATTTTGTTTAGCTTCTTAACATGTGACTTATTGTACTGGTACTTGTAAAAAGGAATGGGTATAAAGCTAATTTTAAATATTTTTTATTAGAATAACATTGCACATATTTACTAAATTAACCATAATATATGAGAAGTAAAAATAACTAAATCAAACTTTTATTTCAGTATATTCGTACACATTAATTAATTAACCGAATTCCTTCTCTGCAAAAAAATGAGTACTGCGTTTTGATAGTCAATGTAACAAAGTATTTTTAATTCCTTGTCATTTTAAGCATAAAAAACTTAAATTATTTACTTAAAAATATAATACATGAAGCCTATAAAAATTAATCTTATCAGAAATAACTATCAAAGTTTCGTGCAATCGGACTAAACTTATTTCCGAAACAGAAAATTTAGGGTTCACTGATTCATTCAAATGAAATATTCACACTTCTAAAGTCTAATGTAGTATAGTAAAATAAAATATGTGTATCCAATATCTTTTCTTAAAATATTTATCTTTTTTTCTCTGCTTATGACTATGTTTACTGAAAGTTTTATATGTTTGATTTAAAATGTAAAAGTTTCGAGATTGTTTCCTTTAAATATTATGATTAATTTAGAAAAAAAAGTTCAATTATTTATCACATTAAACAGCTCTCACTGTCCTTGAACTCTGATTTCACAGCATATTTATAAAAATTGTCGACATTATCCTTTTTTTATTAACCTTTTTAAATATAACATTTAATGTTCTTCAAATTGTTTTAAAAGTTTTAATAAACAGATTTTTCTGATTTTCTATTTTGTTTCTATCGAATTAATTTTTCGAAATATTTTATATTTTCTTTTTTTACTGATTTGTTTATTCCCTTTAAGTGCCCCCGTCGATATTGCAAATACCTCAAGATGTTTCTCTTCAAGAAGGCAACAATGCTGTTTTTACATGTCAAGCCGCAGGTTATCCTCATCCCACAGTTACTTGGACTAAAAGTAAGTCCCTTTTTACCCTTTCCAGATTTAATTACGCCGTTTTATAGACTAGTATAAATAGTATTTCATTCTCATAATGAAAATTATTTCATTTTTACACCGCAACCTCAGATTTTATTCGATTGCCTTGCTTCTCCTAGTTATCATATCATTCACGGACTGACAGCGCCATCTCTTATTGATACGGTAAACTACTACGTCCTTTGTTTGCTTCAGTATTTTTCGCTCCCTAAACAACTTTCACGATCACGAGATGCTTTATACCAAGCATTTTAATCAAATACCTGCCTAATTTAAATTTAAATGTAATATTTTTTATGCGTATTATGTAGTTCTACCCATTAAAATTTAAATATAATATTTTGTTGAAAAATTCAAAAAATTTCAATATCAATCCAGATTAACTAATTTTCTATTGCTAATATATTATTTATGCTATTAAGAGGCAAATACTGTTAATACTGTAGAGGCAAATTTAGAAGCAATGCTATTACTCAGTAAATGTTAATTTTTATACCTCATGTTTCGATGTATCTGTATTATTTTATAATTTCTATTTTAATTAAAACTATTCCGCAGAAATAATAAAGAGTATTTTCTTCAGTTTGAGAAGTATTAATTTTTCTAATATTTTAAATTCTTAAATACAATTATTTTAAAATTAGATCCTATTCCCTCAATTACTAACTTGTACTTTTCATCATTACAGATCAAGACAACAGCGAAAACTTTGACAGCGAAAGAACTCAAGTGTTTGCTAATGGATCTATTCTGATTAATAATATAAAGAAAAGCGACGAAGGGTCCTACAGTTGCTTGATTAGCAATAGCATAGGGCAAGATATCCGTAAACTCGTTACATTGACTGTTATTGGTAAGATGGGAGCCCATAGATTGCAAACAACCTGTTCCCACAAATTTCGCCCATTTCTTTGACAACAATAAAGTTTAATAACTTATTTTCATTTCACTGGTGTGTGGAGTTTTGCATTCATAATTATAGTACATGGTTATCGATAATGCGAATATCATTTTTTGTGATTTTAATGTTCCTTACTCATATGAATATTTTATCTTTTAAACAATTTCGACATCGGTGTGGTGGGATAATTCTGGTTGACATTAAACAATCTGTAGGTATTTTAACCAAACAATACTTAAAAATTAATTGATAATGTAAGCGGCCTTTACAAAACAAAGATGAATATTTTATCTTCCAGTGCATTAATTATTTATTGCATACTTATAACGATTCCAAATGTCGGCTTCATTGAAACTTTATTTATCATCAGTATTATTTAAGTTTATCTCATCATTCTTATGTACTTTGAAACTAAGCAAACTTCTTACAAATGACTTGTCGTTTGTATTGTATACATTTTTATGTGCGTAATTTATAAGAAATAAAGGTTGGTTGGTGTTATGCGACTGATTTGTTTGCTTGTTGTGTGGTATGCTTACCTAAAGACTTATAGTTCTACTCTAATATTAAGTATGATGTGATAATTATGTATGAATGATATGGCTTATATGATATGAGAAAACTTTGTTACATCGTCTATACTATTATTAGTGAAGAACGCAATACAGAGTAAATTTAAGTTACCAGTGCAATATACTACAAAATACATAAATTATTTTCTATAATTATATTTCAATAAAAATTTTGCAATTAAATTTAAGGAAATCATTAAAAAAACACTTTAGCATGCATGTGTGTGTTGATAAAACCAATGTTCATTTTGAGAAATGATCTGCGACAAAAATTGTGCTTCAAAAAAATTAAAAACTGTCGCCTAGTGTTGAGCTCAGCAAGTAACCATCAATTTTCTATCAGTTTTCTTATATTATGCACTTCCGTAATACTCACACCAAAATTCAACTCTCCGGAAGTCAGATACTTTAGACAATTTAATTAGATGTACCATATGAAATTGTTATTCACTTGCAAAGTTCGAGTTTCAGGTGGCTAACCAAGTATAGCCAGCGATGTTGCGGACTGTGTGGTTTTCAACATAAAATAGTATGAAAATCTTATAGTCAGACTCGCTAAATTTTACCTCTGTTAATACTTTTGCTGAAACCTGTTGAGTCTCTTGAAAATTTTGATGAATGTTCGTGTGCCCCTATTTGTCTAAATTTCATACAGATGCATTTTTTCAATGTCTGGCACGAGCCATTTATAGGCATTGTCCACTGATAGGCCGGAACTACTGGTCACTTTATCACAGAGACACATAATAGGTGGACCAGAGTTAACTTCTATGGCTTCCCAAGTCCTCGTAGGGAATCGATCCCGGACCCGTGGTGTGGTGAACGGTTTTCCAGCCAATATGCACAAACCGGGCGGCTCATTCAAATGAGGATAAAAATGAGCATAATTCTTTATGCTCATTTTTATCCTCATGCTGAGCATATAAATGCTCAGCATGCATTTTATGCATCATACAAATGCTTAAAAATCGCCAAATCACATTTATCTAGCACGGATTTCAAACTATTCTAATGTTTTAAATATAAATTGACTGATATTCAAAAAAAGGAAGAATTTGAATATAAGTTTATTCTCTTATGTTTGAGTATTCAAACTGCAGTAGCATCTTAAGAGTTTCTTTCAGTGACTACAGTTATTATAATTTTCAGACAACACCATTGACTATAAATAATGTTACTACTTGAAAAAGGGTGTTTTTTTTTTTTCCGAAAGCAAATTTTGTGGAGCGTATAACCTAATTCAGTAATAATAAATCATGCTTTAATCAAATTACTTATTCATTTATTGAAACTGTAATATAAAACTTTTCTATTTGTAATGTAATCAGTCAGTTGAAGTATTACTAGTATTTTAAATGATATTGGCAGCAATATCTTATTGCGATAATCTGATAATAGTTGGTCAGATGAATTCATATACCATTATTTTAAAGTGCCTTTTTAATGATTTGCTTTCTATATCAGTTGTTTATGAGTAATCTTTATTTACGTCCTAAGAATACAATGTAACTGAATAAATTAGCTTTTAGTGATTTAAAAATTATGATTATGGTTAGTAAATTAACAGCAGTTAAACTATCTTTAGAAAGAATATTGAATCTCCTATATACTTTTGGTTATATTTTACTGAGATAATAGAGAACAAAATTGGCCGATATATCTTTTTAAAATGTATGTTTATTATTATTGCTATTATTTTTTTTACCGTGTAAAATCTTATAAAACTCAAACAAAAAATAAAATTACAACGAATCACCTTTTTACAGTACCCCTGGAAGAGATTCTTCCTCTGTTTCAAGAGATTCACTATTTTTTTGACGGTCTTATAAAGATAAACTATCGCTCTAAGTAGATGAAGAATTTGAACTTTAATCAAATTTTATTTCAAACATAATTTTCAGTTAATTAATTTTTTTTCTTACTTTTTATTAACCAGAAGTATAATTTTATTACTATGCATTTCTTCAAAAACGAATGAGCTTTGCGGCTAACCCAATATTTTATAATTAGGGGGTAAAAAAGAACGAAAACATAAATAACTTACCACACTAAATTTTAAATATCTCTGCTATGCCTCATGATAACTGATCTTATTTGATGGTATTTAATGAGTACTGTGGTTTAAACGTTCTACGTGTCATTTAAAAATGCAAAGCTGTTTGAAAGAACATTTTTCTAAGCTTTTGAAAAACTTAACACGGAGGACGTCGCGAAATGGGCTTTTTATTTTATTTTGTTCATTTATTTATTTATTTATTTCACTTTTTATTTATTTATTTATTTTACTTGTTTATGTATTTATTGTGCTTTTTATTAACTAATTAATTAATTTATTTTATTTTATTGGGGGAGGGGGGCAGAACTTTTAAGCTCTCTCTCTATATATGTATATATAAGTACCCTGAGAATAAATTATTTATGAATGACAATCTAGCTATCTGATGTAAATAATTTTTAATACTTAGTAAGTATCTATGTGCTCGCATGAAAGTACTAGCGACGCTCTTTGGCGTATATTTTTTTAATCCATATTCATGTCAATCGCTTGATTTGTTGATTAGATGTATAAAGTTTTGGTGACTAGTGATAATTTCATTCGAATAATTCTGCTGAGTATACTTTCGAACAGAAATTAAAAATATAGACTGAACTCTTGAATATTTTCCATACTTTTTATGACGCTCTTAGCAATTCAAATTATTTAAGCATACTGATATTTAACACTGGATAAGTTCTTTTTCTCGATATAAAATTTGTTTTTCAATAGAAAATGAAATAAATTCTTTTGTCTGTGTAAATATGTTTTTTATAGGTAGCATATGAATTTCTTTATTTAAAATTTAATATTTTAGAATATCTTTAATATTATAGACTTCTGTTTTAATATTTTAACTTATAAGCACCCTCGGTGTAAAATATGACTTTTTTGGAGGATGGGGAGAGTGTAAAATTACTATTTGTGTACACACAGTATGAATTATTTTGATATTTCAGCCCTTTTATTGCCGTGCAAATATTTTGTTATGAAAATGCAGAGATTTTTAACTATTTAAGTGTAAATAAATGTTTGAAGTATTAATATATTTGTACATACCCTTTCATAAAAGTATTCGACTGTAATTCAAATTTCTCATGTCGTTTTCATGCTTGAAGTAGTATTCGTCATAAAAAGTTAATGTTATGGTATAGCAATAACCTATTTTATTTCTTAAGTCTTTTTTACCCCACGGAAAACTGATTAGTTGTTCATAAAACGAAAGTAAAAAAATATGGCCTACACTCAAATACTTCTTTGAGCGGATGTACTCCTGGTTTATTTTAGAGATGTACACTTTACGTCCGATACCGAAATGCATAAACATCCACATGAGGTCTATAAGAATTTTGGATAACCTCAAGCTTTACTGTGTAACCAGCTGAAGAGACTCAAAAATTAGTTTTTTTTTTTTTTATTTAGTGTTAAGTTATCATTACTTCGTGAACTTTAAATTTATTTTTAATATGCTTGTCATTCTCCCTATTTTAAACAAAAAGCAAAAAAAAAGCTTTTATAACATGAAAAGAAATCGTTTAAAACCTTGAAGAAAAATATATCGCGTTTTAAGCTACCTGTATGAACCTCATACAATCTTTATAACCTCTGTTAGTTAAACGATTCTAGCATTTTTAACAAACCAATGTCTTCCTCAAATTAACAACTTTTACTATTTCTAATTTTAAAGTATTTAAAATTAAAAATAGCAAAAGTTCTAAAATAACTTAACTATTTTTTTAATAAAATAGTTCTTAGTTTTGAATGTGTATATTTTTTTCTTTTTCTTTTTTTTTTTGTACCTAAATGTTTTCATTAATGTTTAACAATGCATATCGATGCTTAATATTACATGCTGTGTTAGTAATATTATCTTCTTAATGTTACTGCGTTAAAACACAGTTTTACAGAAATACTTCTTATTAATAGGTAGTTCTAATAATCGTAAAATAGCAACAGGATTTGTTCTTTTAACCTAAATATCTACTGCAATAGTCAAACAAAACAATCACAATATATAATGTATAAAAAACCAAGATCAGCAAATTTCATTTTGATGAAATAAAAGAATCCTGTTTGGTTTAAGTCAAACGGAACAGGTCGTTAAATATAGAATATCTAAACCTATGGAAGCAAAAAGAAAAACAGAATTTTGTTAATTTTAAATACTACTATAAAACCGATTATTTCTTCGGTTTCCAACCTCTTCCAAAGTAATGTGCGAACTTTCTCGTAGTGAATTAAACCTTTTAGAATCATTCAGTCATAAAAATAAATAAATGTAATAATGTTGATTTTTTAATTTTCCGTTTCAGTTTTTCAGCTATTCTTTATAAAGCTCTATTTTCATTTATATTATTAGAGCTTTTTTTTCCAATGTAAAATTGTTTTTTTCTACGACTGGCTGCCACACAACTATTTTTTAGATCGTTTTGCCGTTATAAAGGTCTGAGAATAATGTTCATGCTTTGTTTTTGCTCATATAACGAAGCATCAAACTTTTCTGAACCGAGTTTGATCCTTTTTTAAATCAGTGTTTAATTTTTAAGACTTTCCTGCTTCTGTTTTACCACTGGGCTTTGATTTTTATTCAATTTCATGTGTACTTTAATGTGCAACATGTGATGTTTTATATGTAACATGTGATACGTTCTTAATTTAGAAATATCAAATTTCTTAGAGATGTTTCTTTTTCCAGTTCCTGCTCGATTTGAAGAAAAGTTTGTCGTGAAAACTGTACGAAGAGGCGAAACAGCAACTCTGAAGTGTGAAGCTATTGGTGACAAGACTTTAAGCATCACCTGGACTAAAGATAAAGCAGAAATAGACTTCAAAAAGCACACGAGGTAAAAAAAAATGCACTTAAGTTATTGGAGGAAATACATATATTTCCACTTAGTCCCAGCAGTTTACAGAAACTGTACCTTTTATAGCCGTTTATTTACAGAGTAAGCAATACTGTATCAATCATAGCATATCTAATCAATATTTTATGACTAACAACATATGTCATAGGTATATAAACTTAACATATATTTTATCATCTTCTCTTAATTTTCAATTTAATTGGCAGATGGGTTCTTTTTAAGGCAGTAAAACAGTTCGATTGCAACGGGTCTCATACAGAAAGCCTTCCTACCAACATACATATTTTTCTAGTTTCTTTCCTTTTTTTTTTCTATTACTACTTCAGAATATGATTTCATTTTATTGTCACTTTCAACTTATAAATTACTGTGAAAGGCAAAGCTATTTCAGATTTCAAAACTACGCACATTTTCTCGTCATAATGTTTCATTAATTGTTTTGCAATGTTTACATTTATTATAGTGAATAAAATACATCGTATTATTATTCTTTTCACTACCTTACGTAAATGGATTCGGAAACAAGTTTCCCAAAAACTATTGCAGTTCATTCCATAACTTTTAAACTAAAATTTGTATTTTCGAAAATTAACTGAAACTTTAATTAGTGCCTGAGGTATTTTAAGCAAATTTGTGGAAAAGGATTTTTTGCTAAATAGAATATACATTTGCATGATTATCAAACACAGTGGTACCTTGGTTTAAGGGGTTAGGGGTAGTCAGAGGCGTGAAAAAATGCCATTTTTTATTAATTTTTTTTTACAAGTAATTAAGTTTATTTCACATAAGTAAAAACATAGTATCATTTCATCATACTTTAACATTACTTCACTTAAATTTCAAAAAAAAATAATAATTATTTTACAAGTTATGGCGGTCTAAGTTGAATAGGTTTTAATAATGGGTCATTGCGGTGACCATTACAGCTCCTTGGAGATTCATCTAAAATCAATGAAACAAATAAGATTATTTTTATGGATAGATAATCTTGTGCCTGATCGAAGCTTTTTTTTTTAAATTAACAAAATGGCGGTCTCTGGAAATTTTTTTGCAGATTTTCGGGAAAAAATCAACAATTAATTGTTTATAAAAAAATCGAAGTTTAAAAAAAAAAATCCTTCAATCAGGCACTAGCTTTTTATGTTTTCTAAAAGCTGTATAAGTTTCATTCAAATCTATCGAGCGGTTTTTGAGTTAGAGTGGTCACCAGTTCAAAAAACATAGTTTTGAGAAAAACGCATTTAAAGTTTTACAGTCGATTGATGTACAGTAATACGAATAATTTCAATACTTACACTGAGTCATCTATTCCTGGACCATATAAGAGTTCTTCAGCCGTTGTAGAACTTTCTAAAACATCAATTTGTTGTTGTCTACGTCGCATTCTACCTTCGCGAGTGTTGTCGTTAGCGCGCTGATCAGCTACTTTTACACGTGCACTATCGGTTTTTTCAGTATACCGATGCGAATTAGGCCCACAACTAAGTCCCAGTGTGTTCATTATTACTAATAATGACTTTGTCCCTTCATTAAATATACTCATAGCTACGTATGCAGCAATTTGAACAATGGTAAAACTAGTATTGATAGTTTTGGGGCATATTTTCCACACTAGTTGGTTGAAGCTCTCATTATTATTTTGATTAAATCCACCTACACATCTTGAAAGTAAATTTTCATTACTAAGATCTTCATAAATAGGCTTGATTGCTTTTAAAACTTCAGGAGGTAAGGGAGAATTATGCCGCTAGCTAATTGTTCTCGGAAATATTAGACCGCTCAAGAGCCTTTTATTCTTCGCTAAATAACTCGAAAGATATTTGTCGGATTCACTTCAAACTTTCAGAGAATATTTTTAAGATACTATACTTTAAGAAAATGCAAAAAAAAAATCAATTTTTTGAAAATTCTGACTACCCCTAACCCCTTAACAGCAAAATCTCTTCTAAAACTTGCTTGTAATCTAAAGAATATTTTCGCCAAAGCGATCCTGAAGGCTTGTAGAAAATTGTATGACTCTTTCGATAACAAATGTATTTATATCAGTATACTTATTTTTGTACTCTATTTCTGTGATCATGTACAGCTGCGGAAAAAAAATGTCCCACTTGCTCTTTATTTCGCCATCGTTTGTCGTACAGCAAAGTTATATACACCATTCGTTTTCAAATAATGCATACTTTAATTTACTATTAATTTAATTTGCATAAGGGGCCGTCTTCATATTTAATTATGTATAAACTTCGTTTTTCTCAATAGCAACACTGTATTTTGACTTTATTAAACGAAAGAAAACCTTCAAATTACCCTAAATATAAATTTTCACCAATTTTCTACGATAATTTCCGGAGATATTGCGAGTTATTTTTTGCGCGTTTTTAAGGGACTTTCTACAAATTAAAAAGCGCTATTTGTAGGTTCCGAACTTTTCGCCTTTCATTCATTTCGCTCGAGAGAGTTAAAAAAAATAAATGTTATTTTCAAGGAAAATATTGTTACCATCTCTATTAACGTTTTTTGTACTGAGAATATCAAGGGTAGAAAGTAGAATGTTTAGTCAGAGGTCCAAATAACCCGTAAATTCATAACTTCCTTGGCTCGTACTCATGACTTAAAGGAAAAATGCAAAACGACTGCTCACGATTTTGAAAATCTTTCTAATTTTGAAATTGTTATTAAGTATTTCCCTTGATGGTTCTCTTAGACAGGTGAAATGCTGGCAGGAGTGAGAGGCTGTTCTCTGCTCTTCTGACTGCAAGCATGAATGTTACACAGCTACGGTCGAACTAGAAGAACGGTTTCATGATTGAAAATTTTTTTGTTTGAATTTCATGCAAAAAACGCAGTTCTTTTTTTGCTGAGCCAATATTATCACTGTGTTAGTTATTTCACTTTCTTCATTTAATATTATTGTCTACAATGAGCGATATTCTTATAAGACTTTTGGTGGTACTTTAATTTATTGTCAGATGAAAATTTAGACAGAAAAACGTGATTTTGAATGTTTGAGGAAATATGGGGAAGTCCAAAGACCTAATGTTTGCAATATTATAAAAGGTCAAATTCATGCCTGGAATGTTGAGGATGTTAGTCTTTTAGAAGACATATACATCTACTGCATCTAATTCTATACCTGGAAAATATTTTATTTGGGGGGATATGAAAGCGGACGTAACAATAGAAGCTTTATAGAATCACCATCAAACTCTAAAAACCTCTAATTTATTTGCTTCAAAATTTAATTTTTTTTTAATACCGCTATCTTTTACTGTGTTTTTACGCAAAAGAAATCTAATTTACACTTATTTTAAGCAGTTTTCAAAAAATTGTCACTTAATAAATTTATATATGGTCCCTTAACTCATGAAAAACACATTTTATTTAATATAAATTAAACTACTGAACGTAAAAATTTGAAATTTTGCACAGCCATGTAATATTACTTTCTGCATCTATTTCCATCGAAATTTGGCTAGGTCGCTATTCATAATTTTTTTGAATATTAATTTAATAATTCATAATTCATATTAATATTTTATTAAAAAATCATAATAACGGTGAATTAGGTTTGGGTCGTTTAGTTCTAATAGTACGAATAAAAATCAGCTTCTTATTATCAATATTATATGAGTTAAAGTATGAAAAAATATTTTAACATATGGGGTGGGGGGTTTTGGGTGCTCATAACTCACCCATTTTCGGTTTACATTTATTGAAAATGGGTATCCGGCGTTAAAATGAGCTAAATGTTTGAAATATGAAGTGATCTAGGGGTTACTATTGGGAAAAAA
The DNA here is from genome assembly GCA_038373885.1 of Cheiracanthium punctorium. Classification (NCBI taxonomy): domain Eukaryota; kingdom Metazoa; phylum Arthropoda; class Arachnida; order Araneae; family Cheiracanthiidae; genus Cheiracanthium; species Cheiracanthium punctorium. The sequence goes on along the minus strand of JAWZYV010012816.1, from coordinate 6,396 downwards.
AAAGTTGGTGTGAATTTTAATATGTAGATGGCCCCTTATGTAATTTTTATGCATAGCAAATTAAAGTGTACGTCAATCGTAAACGATTGGTATCTGTAACTTTGCTGTACGACGATCGACGACCGAAAAAATTACAAGTGGGACTTTTTTTTCCGCAGCTGTACAAATTACGAATTTATTGTTATACATTTTGAAATGTTAATTTAGTTCAAAATTTAAATTTTAACGCATTAGTGTATAATTAAATTATATTCTTTTTATGTTTAAAGCTTTATATTTCAACAACTAAATTTTTTTTAATTTTTTTTACGGCAATGTGTAGAAGCAGATTATAAACGTACTGAAAGTTTTTATTTTCTAGTTTTGTAATTCATACAAAAGTTATAGATCAAAATGTGTTTGTTGTAGAGTACAATATAACTGTTATTTTTATTTTTGTAATACTTGAAAATATATCTGTAGTATACTGAAGTGTTTGTAAACAGTTTAAACTGAGAAGTTTTAAAAAATCAGTAAATTTAAAAAATCATTCTTGGCTAGCGTACAAAAAAGCAGCAAAATTACTGCAGTAACCAACAGTGCAACTGCAGAAAGACAAAAAACAGTTTTAATAGCGTATAGTATATAGTATTAATTAAATATCACAAACTTTTCAGATTTTTTAAAATTATTTTATTCTCACGCTATTCTCGAAAAAAACAGTCACTCAAATAAATGTTTAGTTCACTGTGATTAATTTATACATCTTTAGCTGATATGTTGCAGATCTGCAGCTCGATAATATAAAGGGTTAAGAGGGGAAAAAATAAAAACAGAAAACTGTTAATTATAAGGTATGTGATCGAGAAAATGAAGCGTGAAGTTTATGATTTGTGTTTGTCTGCCTGTCCTTTATTTGTATGTCAAGCAAGTCTGCTCGTATTCTAGCTGTGATAAATATGCATCGATTCATGCTAAATTTTTATACAGTATTGTTCTGTACTATCCAAATGTCAGATAAATAGTATTTTTTAAACATGGAAATTTATGTTTTACCAATACATAGTTATGTATAAAGAAGTTTTTAGTATCTAAGGTCTATAAAATGTTATTGTTTAAAGTGCTTTTTACAGGCGTTGTATTTCAAACAAAACCAATGAATAAATATCAATGAAACCTATAGATGGAACGCTCTCTTTGGCAGCCTTCACTGATATATATTCAAACAAATAAGCAAAAGAACTTAGATAAACTTAGGTTTTAAGAGCAATACTTAAAAACAAATATTTTAGTATCATTCTGGCTTTAAACTGTTCGCTTCCATCTTTGCAAAGAAAGACAACAATTTTTCTTGGGTGTCCATCTTTGCTTCTCAGCGTGTATCTTTAAACGCTTTCGTTGCGTAAAATGCAGGGTACAGCGAAGCATTCTAAGATTGAAACTGGAATCAACCACGTACAAGGAAGGGAAATCGCTGCTACCTCTGAAGGAGCTTGCTTCTTTGCAAAGATGGAAGCGGAAAGATTTACTGTATTGGTTAATGCTGCCGTACAAGCACAAGTAACACTGCGTTAGAAAGCATCGCATAATTCATGCATTGAACGTTATTTATATATCTTGTATTACAGTCGTTACATGCCGCGAGATAAAGATTTCAACTTACTTTGCATCTTTTTCCAGGCTCGAAAAATTCGACAGAGACGTCGAGAAGGGCCTGAGTTCTGAGCTTATCATACGCACCACCGACAGGAAAGACGGGGCATTGTATGGTTGTTTGGCGAAAAACGAATATGGGACAGACGAAAGAAACGTGAAGCTGCTTGTTGTTGGTAAGCCAGATTGTAATGCGTCAGTTGGCTCTCTATTCGACGATGACCATCAAAGAATCCTAATAAATCTTCCTTTAGTGTAGAACGTCCTTAAACATGCACATAGTATGTCACCATATGCATGGCTTCCAAGATTGTAAACTTTCCGATATAGCTTCAACTGAGTTGAAAAGTGTTCATGGTTTCAGTTTGTGTATCAGTCCGTCCGTTTGCGCTCTACCAGTCGTAAATATTGATCAATTTGTATGAAATTTATGCATATTATTGTCACGTACTGTAACTGTGAACACTATTGAAACTGATGCATATAGCATTTATGGTGCATTTAGAGGATCTCCCGAATAGTTGCAATACATTACGCTCTATGATCAGTCATTGTTTAGCGGGTATTTTAGAGACATTCATCCATTCCAAACAAAATGAAATTTCTATATGCTGTGAAGGAGAAAATAATATTTGCCCTACATCGGAAATAGTGTATATAGCATTTATAGTTATTTTACAGGAGCAAATATTCCAATTACTGTCTATGGCAGTTTAGAGACATTAATCGAGTTCAAGCACAAAAAAAAGTATATACGTATTTGAAATAGCTTACTCTTCCATTAAATAAAAGGAAAAAACTTTAAAATTCTTTTACTATTTCTTTAAAAATTACATACTTTAATAAAGTTACAGCTCTTTTTTTTAAGGTTGTGCCTGAAATTTCACCTAGCTTGATAACGATACACTTTGACACATATCAATACACCAAATTTGGCTCAGTTTAAAATATATATATATATATGTTGGAAAGTGTTTTATAATTGATACATTTATCTTGATTTATCTTTTTTGTATCCCACCCCCAATCAAATACTTTCTGTTGCAGATTTCCATACCGCAAACAATTCCCGTATCTGATGCATGTAACTTACCAGCACAATCAGTTGGTAAGAAACGAACAGAGAAATTTTTATGTAGAGGAATATTTGAAATAGAAAACCAAAAAAATTTTTTGAATACACTCTAGTAAAAAAATTTTTCGGGAAACAGGAATACAGTCGTCTTTAAGTAGGGATTGTCTTTGAGTAAAGCGCTGTTAAATAAAGTTAAATCGGCTTGCGTTGTTTTCTATAATCACGCATAAGCAACCGTGTGTTTGAAGGAGGACTTTTTCTACTACTTACCGTAAAGCAGGTATGGGCAACCTTTTGAAAGATGCGAGCTAAAATTTCGGATTTTAATGAAATCGCGGGCCGTGGATAATAGAGATGAAAAAATAATAAGGATACGGTTTATTTTATGTATTTATAAATTATAATGCTGAAGTTACATGAATCAGAATAATATCAAATTGATTATTGCGAGTTATTGAATAATATTGATGGTCCTTATTACCGAAACCGTAGAACATTTACTATTTTTTTGAGTGTGATTTTAAAATGTCCTGCTTCCCAGATCATAAGCCAGGCAGGGCGTTGCCCGTGTATGCCATGAAGCAAAATTTCCAAAAATTTGTTCTTTTCTATCACTGACATCAATCTGTAACTTAACGCAAATGCTATTAAATTTTTATCTTTGTGGTTTTTGAAGCCGTTTATGTGAGAGGTTTTGATAAGAAAATGATAATTTTATTAAGGAGAAAGTCGTTTATGTTGGCATGTGATTATTTTATTTATATTCCATCTTTAACCTTCTAATGCCCTCTATGAGAAACTCCCAAGCTAAAAATTATTTTTTCGTTGAAATAGTGTTCTTTTAAGTCAAATAACGTAAAATATAATAAAAAATTGTGAAAAAAGTTATTTTTTGTATGTTTTTCAATGGCAGCAACATGATTTTAAAACTCCTCTAAGCATAATAAATGAATTTTTTTAATTATTTTGCATCTAGGAAAAAAGCATATATTTTCTTACATATTCAATAATAATTATTAATTTTTCTTCATAATATATATTATTAAAAAGTAGAAAAACTTTACCAATGGAAACACGTTTTCTTTGTTGACGTCATCCGTGTTGCTTCTAAAATATTTTCCATCCATTAATTCTGGCATCTGTTGACCCAAACAACTACTATTATTAATTAAAGTTACAATAAATTGTTTTATGATTTCAAAAGTACATTTCGAAACATTTTTTTCGTAAAAAATAGCGTTTAAAGGATGGTAGCATATGTGCTACTATGGACATTGGAGGATTAATTCCTGAACAATGTTAAATGATTAATAAACTACATAATCTGTTTTTGTTAAAAGAAACCACTTTTTAAAACCCTAATCTTTTACGTAAAACTGTTTGATTTTTGTATTGATGATTTATCGATTCCCTATAAAACATACATTGCATTAACTGCACATAGAATGTACTAAAAGAGAAAGAACTGTGCTTCATATATCTCTATAGCATACAGAAAAAACATTATAACCATAGTTAATAGGTTAATATATTGTTCCTTTCCAGTAAACTCCAAATTATTCACAAAATTGACTTACACAGCAATCGCATATTCCACGAGTAATCCGCAGGAAGACCTAAAAAGTACACAAATCGGCATTTAAAAAAAAATTAACTTTTATTTATAGAGTAGGATATCTACACGATGTCGTTCATAGCCATTTCCAGGTTTCGGGGCCAAAAAAAATATTCACGACTTCTTACTTTAAATAGTTTTATACTTCATTTTACATGAATCACACATAATAACTAGTTTATATGAGGATTATATTTACATAGAGTTAAATATTAAACTAATAATTTTAGCAGAAATTTTAAGCAAATCAAACTTTAAATTTTAGCCCTATTTATTAAAAGTTAGCAAATATATTTCAGTAATTACTGCGCAATATTAAAACAGCTATGTTATATGTACACAATCAGTTCAATTAATAAAGAGCACAAACAAATTTGTTTGATATTTCCCCAAAATGCCGTTTAACTGTTTTTGTTTTTCTTGTTTAAACAAACATATTTTTGTCTGTGACTAGGGTTTTTCAACATCGTTTTGTCACAAATTGATGTATCATTTTGTTTTTCCAGTTATAAAACATGTAAAATGACTCCCAAATATCCGCAAAGCAGTTATTTGAACGGATGATGTGCAATTTACTGTAGTTAAGATCAATTTAAGGGAAATTTACTGTAGTTTAGATCAATTTAAAATGACAGCATGATGTTATTAAACCAATTACATGCATTTTGTATCATGATTAGTAATAGGTTTGCTTTTTGTAGCAAATTTACAGTTTGCTTTAATAAGTATTATACCTATTTACATGTGTTAAACACTTTGATTTTACATGCTTATGCATTTTTTTCAGGTTTTGAAAATTTTACGCATATTGATCTGTATTATAATTCATAAAAGAAAAAAGAAACTCAAATAAGTCGTTCCGTAAAATAAATAAAAACTGTGAAAAAAGTTCCCTCTGCTCAACGAGTCGAAGGACTTGTCTGACGAAGACCGAAAGAATTTTTTGGTCGAAACGATCGTAACTTCTTTTAAGTAACATTTTATGTGTGCTTTTTTCACAAAGTTTTTATTTATTTTATAATTTAGCACCAGTATTTTGAGTGTTTTTTTCGAAGTCGTTTCGTACTTTTCTCGCTGCGCATGCCTTAGATTCAACTTCATCGAACTAACTTAATTTCATCACAGTTTGCAACATGAAAAAAAAATTATTCTAAAATGAAAAATTTAGATATTGTTTAGAAATATAATACTTAATAAATTTTGTGTTGCATACAGAAAAGTGCTGAAAAATTGGCACTTTGTTGTAGTTTTTATCAATTTATCCTAGTAGTAACTCAAGAAGTTATTTACAGTTAAATCTTTTTCATTAAAAGAAAATGGCTGATTCTTGCTTTCTTTATAAAAACTGTTTTCCAATTAACTTTCTTTTCGGATGCTATTCAAAAATTACCTCTTTTCCTTTGAAATTTGCGGTCATAAACATTTTTCAGTATCCTTTGAATATGCGTTCGCAAACTCCATCTTTTAGTTAGACTTGTCTGATACTTATTAATTCCTTTTTAATTTAAAACAAACTTAAATGTTTTTCTGTGCAATTTCAGCATGAAATTAAGTATTCGTCCTTCCACTTTTGATGTGATCTCTCACTTTCCGTAATAATAATGATAATAGTATCACACTTTTAAATTACTAATCCTTAATAACTTCAACTCATAAAATCCCTTATTTTTCAATTATCAGACAGGTTTTATTTGATTTGATTTTGGATACGGCCGATTATTTACACGAGGTATCTAGGCCGATGGGGTGTGCACTTGCTAGGGAGCTTTCTAAGGGGTCCTAGCCTGTATTTACACGAAATTTTAGGGAAAAACCACAAAAAACTCCGAACGGCTAGGTTGACAGACGTGAGCTGGTTTGAACTAGGAATAATCACACTGAAGAAGAAACAACAGAGCTAATGAAAAACGTTCATGACATTACATAGTACACCCAGTGCATTATTAACTATTAAAACCCAATCACGGACTACAAATACATATAGTTCGTTTTAAATATGTATGTCGCTAAATGAAAACACACTTATATTGATTATTTTCCTTTTTCAGAGGTCCCAGCTCAGCCTTAGATGTAA